>JAJJMC010003557.1:800588-884651 GCA_023531435.1 Papaver californicum
TGAAAAATATTGCCTTAGCAAGAATAACCTTAACTTATACCCCCCCTTCTCCCTCGGTCTCCACTCTTATGCTTAAGAGTGGAGACCTGGGTGGGAGGGGGGGTATAAGTTAAGGTTATTCTTGCTAAGGCAATATTTTTCAAATAATGTTATTCATAGCATGTATCTTTACTTTGGGAATAAGTTCGTCGTTGTAAAAAGATTATGACATAAATTGGATCCCAAGTAAACCTAACTCTAGGATTTTATATATAAAATAGAGGACTTCCGAGAGCTAAAAGATTTACACTAGGTATTAAAGTTTTTTATACATTTATCATAAGTAAGGGAAATAAGTACTCCTATAGGGAAGACAAAGCCTTTCCTCTCTTTTGAGACTCAATCATACATGCTAAGTACCAAAATGTTAAGACTATGTATTGGTCATTAAAGGATTGTTTTCAAGTTCCGAGCAGGATATTCTTTTCCAACTCGTGAGACTTGTGATTCACTAAGTCAATAACTTTATCAAGGTTAGTATATTTGTGTACAAATTGACCAATGGACTCTACTATATGAATCGAGTATAAGAGGTTTTATTTAAATACATTAATTCCCATAGTGAAACCTAAGGTTTGGGGTTACAAATATCCTAGTTTGGAAGAGACAAGCTTGGAGGTAAAAAAAAACTTGCATGGTTGTGAGATACGCTTGGATTCCATTGGTATTGAAGTGTTATCGATGGAATGTGGAGCAATACTTAGGTATGGCCAGACATATATAAGTTGATTCTGATGTGTTTCCTTAACTAGGGCGTAGGCGCAGGGGTACCTTTAGAATGGGGTAAGTGGAATGGGATCCATGGAGTTGCAGTAGCTAATCCATCTATCTCCAACACTTCAACCAAAAAAAAAACATTCTCCATCTCTTCTCATCTATTTACTCATCTCTGATAATCCAAATTTCTCCTTAGATAAAGTCCTTATCAACCATTTCGATATTTTTAAAGAGAAAATAAGTTAAGATTTGTGTCCACCTTTATACGTTTTTCATTCACATCAACCTTTTATTTCCTAAAACCTTTGTTGACATAATGATTGTTCTCTCTAGCGAGAGGGACTTTTGGCCACTATCTTTATCACACACACATAAACATTTTTCAACAAAGCTAAAAACTCCTTACTTGAGATTTTATTCGAAATATTAATTCACAGATATATATATATATATCTCCCGAATATCCTAAATAAAATATCAAAAAACCAGATTTCGCACATGAACAACATTACTACTAGGACCAATAGCAATACTTGGAATTTCATTTAACAAATTTTGTTGTAATATCCAAGATAACTTATTAGTTAGTTGCTCAAATAGCTATTTTCTCAACAAATTCACATTTAAAAGGGATTATCTTGACGTTCTCTCATGTATTAGCAACTTCACATCTAGAAGAATGCACTTAAGATAACACGTTATTCACCAATTCATGAGGAACCAGTGAGCTTGAATCTACTGTATGGTTATTTTTCCTCTAATTTCTGGTATCGTTCATTTTCATTACAACGCCGATCATTTCGTTGATGTCATTAGTGAAAACATCCTTATTTACTACATCTTTATTCTCAACATTGACACCCATATTAACTTCACCATCAACCAGGCTTTTAGTAGTTTTCATATGACCATTTGCATTGGGTTTTGCTCCTAAACACTTAATGATGCAAAAAAGGATCTTTCAAAAAGATAATAAGATTTGCAGCGGAATAAAATTAAAAATTAACCGATAAAATGGGTAGAACTAATAGAAATTAGTTGATCTTCAAAGAAGTATCATAAAATTTATGGGTTATCTGGACCTCGTTGATTTACTACAAATAACGACTATATATACGAGATAAATATTTATATCTCGGTATGAACCAACTATGAATAAAAATCACAATCAATAAACTCAACAAGTTTAATGAAAGTAAAATAATTTTAATCAATAAAAAAAGTATCCCATTTTTTTTTGGAACTCCGTGTATAGATAGCTCCTCCTAAAGACACCCTAAACTTATCAAAACTCTAAAACTTGTTTCCCAAAATATCTATTACCTTAAGAAAACTTTTTAACTTGTTAAAACTCTTAAAATAAACTTCCAGACTCTTCTAAAATTATCCTAAATAATAAATCCAAAAATTACCTAGTTTTCCACTAAAATATTGCTAACAAAATAATTAATTAAATATATACGATAATAACTAAATAATAAATTTTCTTTCTATAAGTTTCCTTTCACCTCTTAACAACATACTTTTTCGTTTTTGGGCCAGCTGCTCTACCAATCTTCTAAGCTTAAATAGTAACATTCTTCACCACTTTTATTTTACATTCACCAGAGCATGTATTATAATACGATAATACTTGCAAAAGGAAGGTAATTTTCATACATTATCGGGATAAGGCAGACAAAATTAACTATCTCTCTCAACTAAGTTTTTTTTTTACAGATTCTCGGCCAAATCAATCTCAACTAGCAGGCACACGAAATAACAAAAGAAAATCATCAGAGTGGCATCATCCACTTTTATGAGAGTACCAACATCGTTGGTAATCTTTATATAAGGTTTTCTTTCTCCAGTTTAATTTCATATCCTAAATCGTACAATCTTTCTCACACCTGAACTAAAGATTGTCGTTGATTTCTAGAGTTAAATTTAGTAAGCCATGTTCGAAGATGAATTATACCTAATTTTAAGTATACTTCTCTAGTTGCGTGAATGAGAATAACATCAGCATGAGAAACTTCTGCCATATGTGATAAGATCCATCGAATATGTTTAGACCATTTGAGCTTCAGCTTATTGTATTAATCAATATTTTCCAGAGACATATCCCTCTGGTATTAGTCTTCCAATATCCGAACTTAGATGCAGTTACCTTCAAGCAAGGTTTTGTAAGTTGTACAACACATACATTAGATTGTGAGTTAGGTTTGGCTTTAGCATTTTCAGCTTTAGGTGATTTAGTGTTTTCTTTTACTGAAACCTTATTAATGATTTTTTGGTGGAATAATAGAATTAAGGAAATCCCAATGACAAATAGAAAACGAAGGAGAAAGGTGAGGTTCCCTCATGGAACCCTAAATCTCCTTTCTCTTTTATGTATTTGGACATGATGTACACATTAGTAAAGACTGAGCAACAACCAAGAGAAGAAGTAGTGCTCAGAAGTCAGGACCAAAGAGTTTTTTTTTTCACAAAAAATATAGTTTTTTGTTTTTAAAAGTGATATTGAAATTTGATCCCCAAACTAATTAACTTTTGAATTTTCGACTTTATTATTAAGTCGAAAAGAATCTTCTTATATGGTTTCCAAACACCCTCTTAATTAGTGTATTAGTGAAATTAAGATAGAGAAATGATTCGTTGACATGGTTATTCTCACAATTTCGTCACCATCAAACGCAAATGATAATTAATATAAAGATAATTTTTTTAGTAACATGTTCTTTGAATCACACAATATTTTATACTTCAATCAGAAATTAGTGTATTTTGAGATACCAAACCTCACTATATCTACCAATTTTAAGTTCAAATGTTGATTTTCAACGACTGATTTTCAAAGTAGTTAGTAATAGTACTATACACTTCAGATTCTGCTCATTTTTGGTTGAACGTAGAATACTATAGGAAGGACGTATTACCAAAAAGTTAGTTTCATACTCCTTGCACCCCACAAAAAAATGGGTGTTTTTCTTTTTATTTTGTCCCACAAAAAGTGTATTTTCATTTTTATATGCTATTTTCCAAATAAATTCTTATAGATAATTGGCGTTGTTAAAATTTTCTCTAAAAAATATAATGAACTTGATAGTCATGTCTACACTCGTTGCCTAGCTCTTTTAAAAAAATTTCTAACAAAGTAATATTTACAAACACCCGTCTTTTAGTTTGTGAATATGACAAATCGAAATTTTAACATATAAAAATATTTAAGAAAAAATAAAAATAAAGATTGTGTAAATCCTAAAAAATCCACCTTTTACAGGATAAAAAGAATATTTATTATTATTAGTCTTAAAATAATGTGTTAAAATTTTAAAATAATAGTGTTGAAATTTTAAAATAATATGAAAATAACTGCAATCCGACCTCATTCTTAATATTCGAATGAAATCAAAAAGCTTATAATGCTCCTAATAGGGCCCTAATTTGTTTGGGAGTGTACCATATCCCACAAGACAACCATTCATTGATAAGGGATCCCAAGCAGCTGGTACCCGTTAGCAGCCATAATTATTACCTCTTTCTCTAAAAAGGAATTTCTTTGGATCAACATCCGTTATTTCCCAGGATGGCCTTTAGCGTTTGTCCTCTGTGCATGGAGATCGTGAGGCAGTTCGAGACCCTTAGCGGACACGGACGTCACCCCTCCCTAGTCTCTCTGCTCACGTTATGTGCCATATCGTTTGCTGATACAACCAAAATTATGCCTTACTCCCCTCTACTGCTCATACACCTGTACTACACTCATTCAATGAAAATGATAGAAACCTCGTTCTTGTTAATCGCTATTTGCTCGCAACCTTATGTGGTTAGTGTGAGTAGGATATCTACGTTACTCTTTTAGCTGTATTTTCTTTTCTGATTTCTGCTTGAATTAAAGGAGATTTGAAACGGTGATCATATCTCGATAGTACTAAATTACAAAGACAAAAACTTCATAAGCAATTCAATGAAAGCTTACAAGCCACAATTGTTTTTATAATTTCTTTTAATTTCTTAAAATAAAAATCCATCAACTCATGTTATTATGGTCTTTGGTGAGAGAGATGAATAAGTTTTTGTGATAGAGAAGAGGTGACAGTATGCTGCAACTCAGGGAAATAAAATCTATGAAACTGATTCCAAATATTCAATTACCAAATTTAAGTTGTTTATAAATTTTTTTGATAGTCTTTTCATTACCGTTAAACTATTCGATTCTTGATAACTAGTTCCTCAAATTTCATGACCTTGTTTTAGAATTGCATGCCTACTTTTACATATCTTAAGAGTAAGGAGAAAATGAAGGTTACTTTGAACATTTGCAAATAGACCTCATTCAAATCCCACAGTGAGGCCACCCTACGTGTAATCCATGACCATTCTGCAACTTCCATGGCCATAACCAAATCATAAATTGATATCTCCAACAACAATTTATCAGGAGTATACAATCACAAAACTAATCCTTAATTCTCCATTTATCGTTGCTATTTATCCAGATTTTTTTTTTTGCTTGTGGTCAAACATTTTAGATTCATATTCTTCGAGTGGATAGATTTTAATCTCAAACCTCACACACATTTTTAAGCTGAATCATCACCACAAAACATGGTGACAAAAACACAAACAAATATTCCAATTAAAATTGATAAAATCAAACCCTAAATTTCAAGATCTCAACAAGACTAGTATATTTCCCTTTTGATTTACGAATTGAAATCGACAGATTCCCGAAAATCAAATACACCCAGAATACTAATCACAAATAATGTTTAACAATCAATCGATTTGAGACAAAAATGGAAAACAGACGAAAAGGATCGATAGAAAGAGTCGCTTAGGGCAACTGCAACGGTCGACCATACCAAAGAGTAAAGACCATTTTTACTCTTTGGTCGGTGAAAGTGAGGCGCAACGGGCGATCATATATAGGATTTAGTCGAGATTTTGAACAGTATCCGAGCATACTTGGTCCACCAACCGTACCAAACCTAAATTTAGTCGGACGCTCTTCTAGCACATCGTTAACCTTAAACGTTTTTGTAGGAGAACGTTTCTAAACACGAACGTCGTTGCAGAATGACGTCTAGTGAAACGTTCACTCATAAAAGCGTGTGCTCTAACGCTGTATTGAAAGAGCGTGTGACTAAAACGTCCCCTTGAAGCAGCGCCAGATTAACATACGCTATGTTAAGAAGACGTTTTGCAATAATGGTGATCACGCTCCCTTATATGAGCGTCGGCAGGGTAAACGTTCAAGTGGATGAGCGTTTATCCTCAAGTAGTTTAGGAACCAGCACTAGAAGCTCTTCTAGGTGAGCGTTTAAGGCACTAGAAGCTCTGCTAGGTGAGCGTTTAGGAAAGATCCACTAGAAGCTCCACTAGGTGAGCGTTTGTTAACGCAGCGTCAACGTTCCTTTACAAGGGCGTCTGATCCTTAGGGTTTATAATGCTTATCTAGTTGAACGTCAAATTGCAAACGTCTCCCTACACAGACGTCTCTGTAATGTAACGTTATTCTAATGTAGCGTTCGTTAACAAACGTTTCTTTAGATAAACGTAAGATCATATTTAGGGTTCAAACCGCTGTGTTTTTTTTTTTTAAGAACAAACAAATTTGATATTTGCTCTTTGGTGTGCAACTGCTGCAGTTGCCCTTGGTTACTTTGGTAAGTGAAAGAAAAGTTATCTTTTAATTTCTCTCTCTTTAGATTATAGACGTGGAAGAAAAAAAAACCAAATCACTAAACCAGGTCACCCAACCACCTCAACATACGGGTAAGCGGCGAGCAAGTACCGATGCGCCTAGCGACCGCATTCGAAATCACAACCGTTGTTTACTCATCTTATGGTATCACTTTGGAGTTTGGACCCAAAAAAGAAGAATAGTAATTTAAACAGACAAAGAGAATTACCTAAAAATCCATCTGCGTTTTTATTTATTTTTCTAGTCAGTTGATCATCCAGACTATAAAATTGTTTTTCATGTATTTTATAGATATATTTTAAATGGTGATAATCAAAAAGTGGAGTAGCAAGCGCAGCAGAGAATAGTTTTGAGGGAGAGGGAGGGTTTACAAATTACAATAGTATAGTACTACAGGTCTCCCTGACGTAAACATCCATTTCATGACCTCCATGACAAGATCGATGCCCGCGTCTCCGCCGCCTCTGGGTCGAGTCTAGTGGTCCATCCTCACACTGCTATATCACCTCTGTCTCTCTGGCTAATTAAGTTTTGTCTTTGGGGTTAGATTTTGATCTTAGAAACCTACTTTCAAATTTGTGATTCTGGAGGAAGAATCAGAAGAAGAAATCGATATAAACCCATCCAAAATGGTTCCTCGGTTACTAGTGCTACTGCACTTCTGTTTGTGAAGACATATATTTTGGATTGTTTCAGTTTCTTCCTCTCATCCTTGCACAATTATATACAATACTTATAGAAACAGAATAAAAGGTAAGTTCTTTTTTCTCTCTTTGGTGTATTAAATTTGTTACGAATATTAGGAAAGATTATAAAGGAAGTGATGAAGAAAATATTTAGAGAGATTTTGTTGGGTAATTTAATTTTTAGATGTCTTTGATCTTACTTTTATCCTTGTGGATACCCTTCTGAAATGATTCTGATATTTTTCTGAGTAAGATTCTCTTATTCTTCTTCTTCAGTACACAGAAACAGACACGTTGATTTCTAATCCTCACTCTCTTTGAAACGGCACCCAAAATCCCGTATCCGCGTAAACTACATGCACGATACAAACTCAGAAAAATAAAAGTAGAGAAAGCAAGTGTTCAAGTCTTGAGAGTGTAGAGAGATAAGTATTCATGGAAGACATGAAGGGTCTGCAGCAGCAGCAGCAACAACAACAGCAACAACAACAAGATATAAGATCAGGTGGGGTGATGAAGCAACAGTCGCAACAACGAATACTTCTACAAGAAAACCCACAACCACAACAACCACAAAAATGTCCTCGCTGTGAATCACTTCATACAAAGTTTTGCTATTACAACAATTACAGTTTATCTCAACCTAGATATTTTTGTAAAGGATGTAGAAGGTATTGGACTCAAGGAGGAAACCTGAGAAATGTGCCAGTTGGTGGTGGTTGTAGAAAAGGAAAAAGATCATCCACACAAAATAAAAAACCAACTTTTACTTCTTCTGCTACATCTACTCAAGATCATCATCAACAACAGAATGCATCACAAAGTTCGACATCCAAGACTTTACTGATGCCTTCTTCTGCTGCAAACCCGAGTCCTATTTATTATTACCCAGGTAGGGGTGAGGGTGGGGGTGTGGGTAGTATAGGAGCATCAGGGATGTTTTTATCATCATTGGCACCTTACCAATCTTTTAACCAGCAGATACCCATTAGTGCAAATAGTGATCACAACAATATTGAGGTTTCTAATTCGGCTTTGTTACAAGGATTTAGTCTTCCTTCTTTCCAGCATCAACAAAAGCAACAGCAACAGCAACTTCAACCTCATTCACAATACCTCAACATGGGTGGAATTATCAAAGAAGAAAAGCGGATTTTACCATTGGAAGCAGGAAATTTAAGACCTCCTTTTACTCAGCAACAACATCATCAAGAATGGTTTCTTCCGAACTTCAGCCACAGTAATCCAATCGGTACCTCAGAAGGAGTTAATTATTGGGACAGCCAAACCACCACCACCAACGACAATACTGCTACAGTAAGTACTACTGATGGTACTACTACCGCTACTATGAACCCACCATCATCATTAACAATTCAGCATCACTGGTCTGATTTAGGAGGCAGTTTTGGTACTGCTACTAATACTGATCAACCTCCTCCTCCTTCATCTTTGTTATAACTTCTTCGTGAAGTTAATTAATGATCTGACAATTTTACATGAAAGATCAGGACCTCTTTTATTTGTTTTGGTGATCTTCTTTTCCACCCATACACATTAATTTTTTGTTTCTTTTGTTCTTATTTTTAAGGGTATGTTTACTACTATATGGTTATGTTAGTTTGAAACAGAAAACATATGTTTAGATCTTTTGTTGTTTGTTTTTTCAAATTCTGTTTGTAGATAAGGAGCTAATTTGTTGTGGGGGTTCAAGCAGAAGGAGATGGTGCGAATTAACAGTATGTGTTTTTTTGGGTTTTTGACGTTTTTAATTACTTTCTTAATTTAGTGTTGTTTAGCTTGTTTCTATAACTCATAGAGGCGCAGATGTAGGTGTAGCAGTAGCCTTACTGTATGTACGGAAGTGCTATACTTCCCCCACTCCTTTCCCGATGAGATGTTAAATTTTAACCCTTGATCTCCTCCCTTAAAGTTAGCAGGTGCCTTTCTGTGTGGTATTAGACCACTGTTTTCGTAACACCTCATGGTGGAAAATTTTGGAAAATTTTGGGGGACGTCAATGGAGGATATCTAGCATTTTCGCTGCATGTACTGTAAAGATAGAAGATAACAGATGAAGAGACACGAGGAGAGAGAGAGAGGTGGACTAGTGAAGAAAATACAGTTCAATTTTACGAATTTTATGTCTTGTTTATGAGAAAAGGGTGTCATAAGATGGTTGATTATCTTGCTTTTGCATGTGGGTAGGGAATCTGCAGACGTTGATGATCAGTAATTTTACTCAAGTCACTCAAACTCTTGCATCTCTCTTTCTCTGGGTGCTTTTTCAGATGCGTGCGATTCTGATGAGTTAGCAAATTAAACATCTTTAATTATTTACATTTTGATCTATTGATCATGAATTTCTTTGTTAACTCCATAGTCAAATATCAGATGGCCATCATTGCAGGCACGCATGCATGGCTTTATGGATTATGGTTATCTTTTTGCACTACAGTCTCTGTAGGGAAATTATAACCATCTTTAATAATAAGAACTAATATTGTTATTGAACATCATAAATAGATATGGAGGGAAGTCAAATATGAAAGTAATATATGGTTTTGTAGGCCAATTGTCAATGTTTAGGATTTCGTTATATATGATGGTGAAATTTGACTGCAATTTCCTTTGTTCCATAGGAAATGGTAAGGTTATGCTAATTAGTTGTCAAGGGATTGTATGTTTGTCTCTTTTATTAGAGTTGAGTGGTTTTTGTTATGTTGATGCTTGTGTAAGCCATTGCTATTACACTTTCGCTTATCCACCAGATAAGTCAGCTTAATTGGCCTTGCACTTAACCAGAATAATTTGTGGCTCCTTATATATATCATGCACCCTTGTTGTTCTTCCAGTTTGCCATTTCTGGAATAATTAGTAGGTTGCTCCTTATGTTGCTAGCTATGTACCATACACTTCACTTGCTCAGCTAGCAAGCGAAGCACCTTGAACACTTTGGGTGCATGCTCTGAATCGAGGATTATTTGGGTGTGGCGTCCATTGTTCCTTTGTAGTTTGTCCGTATATGCTGAAGAGCGCATTCAGTGAAAGTCTAGGGTGTGCGCCCTATGTTCTGTGGATGGGGTTTATAGAAGTAAGGCATCAGAGTTTTTCTTGCGCAATACCAGCAGGTTTTCTAGTAGTATGAAAAAGCGTTGTATCGACGACAATAAGATGACTATGGCACTGTGCAATAGAGCTCAGCTACTGCAACCCTTTTTGTTGTAAGTTAAGATAGATGAAATTATATCAGCTTTCATGGCGACTTTGGCTGCTTTGACTCCTGGAATATCTCCAATAAAATATGTAAATTTTATTTTTTCACAACATATGATTTTAGATCCCCGTTTAAGATAACTTCATTTCTAATATATCATATAAAGTAGGACTAAATACAAAGATTTTAAAGAAAGTTTTAACTACACATGGGATGACCTTTATGTTATATTTTTCCATTATTTTTTTTTATAATAAATATCTAAAATAAACTAATTAAAGGGTTAAGATTTTATCATATGACATATCCTAAGGATTAAATCCCTAGAATAAATAGTTTATTAGCTATGAGTTATATATTTACTACATGTGTGAACCCTTTTAAATACAAGTCTTAATAAAACTTTTATGTTGGATTTTTTATATCCGTTGTTGGAGATACTTTTATGGAGCGTCCTAGACTTTTCCCAACCCTTAATCCGCATTAGATTGGAAAGCTCCTAAATGGATAATTATTATCCAGATTCAAAGGACTAAACGGACAATGATTTTATGTTTTTCTAAAACAGGATAATGATTGCTGGTTTTCTACTTTATAGACCTTACTTAATTTTTAGTTACATGATTTTAAACATAGATCTCCTTAATTCTTAATTTTTAAAATTTAGTTACATAATTTGTAAAACAAATTAATAATTATTCGTTTTCTATTTTTTTGAAACAAATAATCATTATCCATCTACCAGCTTTTTCTGTTGGGATTTCCTACCAGCAGAAAATCGCTGCAAAAAAAAAAAAAACCTCTTAAGTTACGGTTTTTTGCTCTAAGAAGAGCTTGGGAGCAGCCGTTAGACTGGGTCTTATGGCTCTTCCAAAGTTGTTCCCAGGTCGCTTTCCACGTCAGTTTGGGAAGAGCTTAGGCCCAAAGGTTATTCACGATTTTGGTGGTGGGTGGACAATGGTTGTCCGTTTTCTGCTCTATTGGATCCACTAATTTCAAAGTTATATGAGTTTTAACCGAGATCCTACTTATTTACCCAAATTTTAACCAAAAACGGATAATAATTATCCGTTTTTTACCAAGTTAAACATTCTTTATACAAGACCCTACTTGAGCCCCGCTTCACCCCACTAAGTTACATGGTTTTTCAGTTAACAATGGATTATGGTTGTCCATTTTCTACTTTCTAAAAACGGACAACCATTGTCCGTCCGCTATCTCTTCTCGCACGAATTCCCGATGACTGGCTCTAGTGGAGGTTCCCAATCGATTCCCGATTCCCTATCCACGTCATCTTGGGAAAGTGCTAGCTGTTGTGGTGATTCTCATTTTTCCTAACAAACGGATAATGATTATCCGTTTTACATTAAAAAAAAACGGAAAGTGATTATCCGTTTATTTGGAAACGGACAATAAATGTTAGTTCTGACATATTTTATATATTTGTTATCAGTATTATATTCTCTTAAACGGATAATAATTATCTGTTTCTTATAAACGGATAATGATTATCCGTTTTATAAGCTAAAAACGGACATATGTTATCCGTTCTTCACTTTTTCAAAACAGATAGCCATTGTCCGTCTATATTTTTTTTCCGCGGTGATTTTTAAAGACCTGAGGAGAGATGTGGGAAGTGAGGTTTTAGACCATAATTTTTTGGGTTGGGAAGAACCATTATGACTAGTGTTAGGCTAGTTCTTATGGCTCTTCCCAACCTCTTCCCAGTCCAAAAAAGTGTGGCCTAAAGCCTTAGTTCCCGTGTCTCTTCTCTGATCTCTGGAAATCGTTGTGGAAAAAATTCTTAGACAGACAACGGTTATCCGTTTTAAAAAGTGAAAAACGAATAATGGTTGTCCGTTTTAAATTAAAAATCTTATAATTAAAATTAAGTGAGATCTATCCATTGTTTGTAAAGTGAGATTTATATTTAATAACCGTGTAACTTAGAATAAAATGGGGTTTATAAATTAGAAACCGGATAACCATTCTCCGGTTTTTAAAAAATAGATAATTATTTTTTGTCTTTTTTTTTAAATCCGGACAATGGTTATCCATTTAGTATAAAAATAAAGAATTACCATTGAAGTTTCCAAGGCTGACGTGGATAAGGAATTGGAAAGAGCTTGGGAAGCTCTATTGGAACCAGTATTCTTATCGAGCTTTCTTTCCTTCAAATCTCCACTAGACCCGGTCTTATAACATACATGGTTAATTTCTTCCCAAAAGGACATGTGCAACTGCACCACATTCCCTGTATAGTGTTTAAACAGTAAAGCGTAAAAGACAAATACAAACACTGTTTCGATTTCTATTTTCTTACTTCATACAAAACTCATGCTCCTATAATATTGTGATATAGTATTGTGAGTGGAGTGGTAGGGAAATCTTGCAGGGGCCTTAAGGAGTGAGGCATATATGGTGACTTGATAGTGGTGGTGGTGGGGAGTCTGAAGAGGGAAAGAAATTTATCGGGTGAGTGGAAGTGGATGTCTCTCTCCAGCTACCTCCGTGTCTCTCCCACCTTATTTGCTATCGGTGTCCCACTGGCCACTGTTACACACACAGGGTAAGTTAATTAGATACCCCTATATGATAGAATGGATCCTTTGAATATATTCCTACCCCTGGTTAGAACAAAGACTGTGGGTTGGTATATTGACTAATTTTCTAATTATCATCCTATGGTGGGATGAAAAAACCTAAAAAACAAGTTGATAAATAGGTATATTGGAGGAGTTTGCCCATCGAAGCTCAGAGAGGCTCAATGAGATTCGACAACGGTTGAATCTCAACGGCTCTCAATTCTCCCCTATAAATTCAAACATTTCCAACTCCAAAATCACATCTTCCACTTAAAAATTCTTCTACTTTCACTTCAATCTTAATCTTTTCATCTAAAACTCTTACTGTCAACCTTTGTTAAAAAAAAATCAAAAAAATGGCAAAAATTACAACCCAACTTGATCTCCCAACCCAACTAGATTTTTCTGGAATCATACTCGAAGATGCTATTAATAAGATATGTGATGGTTACAAGAAAATTGAGAATGAGAAAAAAATAAAGAGGTCTTCAAGTTTTAGATGTTAACCAAGTCAAATCTGCAGCTATTAGAAAAAGAAGAGTTCAAAGTAAGAAAATCGAAGGAAAAGAAAATTTGAAAGTTAACCGTACCACTGTTCACAAATACCATAGAAAATATTCTCAAGAGCGCATCGAATGGAAGATCTGCCAAATGAAGATAAACAGGAGGCCCAAGATTGTCAGAGATTTTTATTGAAGTGTTTAATTAATTTAAGTTTTACTGCCCTAGTTTATATATTATAAAAGAGCGTAGTATATTAAATTAATATAATGGAGATTGATGTTTTAATATAATTTTAATTAGTTTAATCTAATTTTAATTTTGGTTTAGTTTAAGCTTGTTCAATTTTTTAAAATAAATGTATATTTAATTTAAAACTAGATGAACGGCTAAGATCGAAATTATAAATTATATAGCTGTTGTCGTTGCAAACTGAGACGATCGGCCTAGGTTGAGCCGAAAACGGCTAGTTCCATACAACGGCTATAAAATAGTCTACATATTCAAGCATTTTTACTTCCTAAATCACACCTTCTCAAACTTCTTTGCCAAATTCTTTTACACCCATATGGCTCAACTGTATATTAATCCGGCAGAGTTTATCATTGATGAAGATCTATCTCTATGTAGAAACTTTGTTGCATGCTATCCGGCAAGGAATGGGGAATGACGACAAAATGGTTTAGTGAGTATGAGTTACTGGAGCAGAATCTACGAGAACATTTTCACCGACACCGATTGTAACCTGAATAACCGTAATGTAACTGGGTTGTTTTGTCGATATCAAACTATAAGAAAACAAGCGGAAGAATTTATAGCTTTACTTCGGTTTGTCACTCGATATTAATTAAGGGGTGAAACCAATGCTGAAGTTGTATTGAGAGCTCGAGAAGAACGACGAAGTTGGAAAATGACAAGTTTTGCTTATGAAGATCATTAAGCAATCATGAAGGATTTTTTGATTGTACGTATGCGATGTTAAAAAGTAGGCATGCTACTCCAGAAAAAACGTTGTTAAATTTTAACTGAATGTGAAATAAAATTAGTAGTTTTTTTTTTTTTTGCTTTATTCTCGGAGGATTTTTTTATTAAATGCTCTCTAATTCATTACAAATATCATAAATAGTTGGGGTGGAATTATAGCCGTTGGATGTGTTTTATATGCTAGCCGTTGGATGTGTTTTGGAATTATAGTCGAGGTATGCTAGACCGCTCGGCCTAGGTTGAGCCGATGCTCGGTTCTAGTTGCGCCGAACATCGGCTCAACCTAGGCCGAGCTGCCTAGCATACCTCGGTCGATTCATATTGCGCCGTTTAGCCTATTCCCCACTGCCCAAAACCGAGTTTTCCTATCCACCTGGCTTGGCATGTTGGCAAATTTGCCAATGCTCACTGGAATTGCTCTTAACAATTCGCCGAATGATTCGTGTATTATTCCGAATTGATACGGGAGCCGGCTTATACGCGTACGTTTATAACTCTGACTATAAAACACGTACTATATGAGACTCATAAATAATACACGAATAAGTCACGAATCCAAATTATACGTCCAACAAATTCGGTTGAGTTTGTTCATCCCAAGTACGTGTTTTAACTTTTCCCCCAAAAAAATGCTATCGAAGGGAATTGATCCTCTGATATCCCACACCTCTGACATACGTCTAACCACTCTTCCACGTTTTGAATGTTGATGCATATTGTATATATGATTTCAGAATAATTTAAAGAGATGTGTTTGAAAGTTGTACAAAGCTCGAATTTTTAGAGCTTCTAGCTCCACTTGAGAGAATATAAACTAATAGGAACCGTGGGTTTTGAGATCTTTTCGGTGTTTTTCGCTGCACATGAATTAGGGTGGGTGAAAAATACACAGACTTATACACCCTAAATTTTGCGTCCCCATCTTCTTCACCTCCACTAATATTTTTTACGCTAAATTTTGCGTCACCATTTCCATCTCCTAATTTATTTTTTCATCTCCATCTTCAACTCCAATGATATTATTACCATCCCCATCTTCATATCCATTAATATGTTGTCTTTTTTTCCTCACCCTATTCTCATTTTGGTGATTGTTTCTTTAGATACTTTGGGTTTTTTCCCCATGATTTTTCTAAGAAAATGATTTTGATTTTTTTGTTATTTTACAGGTACTCTTCTTACTGATTTCAAATGATTCTCCATCAAGTATATTAGACTACCCATGGCTGATGTATAAAAACTTCATTCCAAAACCTAACATTGTTTCCTTTCTTCTTCATTTTCATATTCTCTCTTCTTTTTTTTTCTCGCAATTTCGTCTTCGTTCATTAATTTTGATTCGTAGCTAGGTTTAGTTCTCTTCTCAGATTTATATTTTAATCCATGCTCATATTGTTGTGTTTGTTTGTTGTAGTGAGTGATTATACCTGAATTTGAAATGGCTTCATGTTTACAATCTCACAATCGAGCAAAAGAAGAGCTTACAATCTCATAATGGAGTGATAACCCTCCAGTTGAGAAGATAGTTTGAGGCTATATTGTATACTCACAGAAAACGCCTGTATACTTTTCTTGATTTTCTTAGATTAATTTAGACGTGAGTTATTGCTCCATATATAGCTAACGTATTACATAGTTTTAGGAAATCTAAACAAAGTCTAAATCTAGACAAATACTAAACAGAGAAGGAAATCTATTCAAATCCTAACAGAATATATGGAAGCAAATCCTAAATACTATTAGTTGGACTTGTATTAGGATTAGGATTATGACTGGATTCAGACTTTAGGCTGGATGGTTCAACACTTCCCCTCAAGTTGAAGGGTAGCTGGAGAATATTCAACTTGCTTCTTAAGAATTGGAATCTCTGAGATGGAAGTCCTTTAGTAAAAATATCAGCCACTTGGTCCTTTGACGAAATGAATCTAACCTGAAGTTCTTTCGCAGCAATTCTTTCACGTATAAAGTGGTAGTCTATTTCAATATGCTTAGTGCGAGCATGAAAGAATGGATTCGCATTTAAGTATGTGGCACTCAGATTGTCACACCATAGAACAACAGGTGCGGTCGGTATACAAAGTTCTTTCAATAAGGACTGAATCCAAAGAATTTCTGAAGTGGCGATTGCTAACCCTCTATACTCCGCCTTTCTACTGGACTTAGAAACAGTCTTCTGTTTCCTTGCACTCCAAGAAATAAGATTTCCTCCAAAATAGATACAGTAGCCACTGGTAGAGCGTCGATTATCCAGATCACCTGCCCAATCTGCATCCGAATATGCTTGAATATTGAAGCCGGAGGATGGACGAATATGTAAACCATAGCTTACAGTGTGCTTAAAATAGCGTAAAATGCGCTTAAGTAGTTCCCAATGTTCCTCATAAGGATCTTGCATGTACTGGCATGCTTTGTTCGCTGCTACAGATATGTCCGGCCTTGTGAGATGCAGATATTGCAAAGCTCCTACTACACTGCGATATAGAGATGGATCATGAAATTTTGTGGAGCCTACCTTCTGTAGTTTCAACTGGGCAGCCAACAGAGTCGTAATTGGTTTAGAGCCATCCAGTTTTGTGCGCTGGAGCAAGTCCGCTGTATACTTCTGTTGACTTAGAATAATTGAATTTCCCTGACGCACAACCTCTGTACCCAAGAAATAAGACAAGGACCCCATGTCTTTGACCGCAAATGCTTCTCCAAGGGAAGATATCAATTTTTTGATAAGAGAAGGATCATAACCTGTAATGATGATATCATCCACATAGATCAGGACATAAACAATTTGAGTATCTTGTTGCCGGACAAACAAAGAACTGTCAGATATTGATCCTTTGAACCCTTGTGATATCAAGTATTGACTGAGGCGACCAAACCATACTCTGGGTGCTTGCTTTAGCCCATACAAGGCTTTTTTTAGCTTACATACATGTTGTGGGTAATTCGGATCCACGTACCCTGCTGGTTGCTGCATATACACCTCTTCTTCAAGTTCACCATGTAAAATACGTTCTGCACATCTAACTGTAGCATATGCCATTTGTTTATAATTGCAATGAAAATAACTAACCTGATAGTACTCGATTTGACAACCGTGCTGAAGGTGTCGCCATAGTCCACACCTTCTCGCTGGTGAAACCCTTTAGCAACAAACCTGGTTTTGTATTTGGCAATAGTTCCATCTGAATTTTGTTTAACCCGAAAAACCCATTTCGATCCAATGACATTCATACCAGGTTTGTATCGAACTAAGGACCATGTACCATTACGGATGTGAGCATTGTATTCATCATCCATTGAGTGACGCCAGACAGGATTTTTAGTTGCTTTGCTATAACATGTTGGTGCCATATAATCCGATGTTTGTAGAGGATGTTTGGTGACAGTTAGACATAATTTATTGATCGATTTGGAGATGCCCGATTTGCCTCTTGTTACCATTGGGTGTGCGGGAACAATCCGTTGTGTGTCTTCCTGTTGCTCCTGTTTCTGCTGGGCGTTGCTGTTGCCGCTGAGGGTTGGTTGCTCCTGTTGCTGCTGGTCGCTGCTGTGGACGCTGATGGTTTGTTGCGCCTGTTCCTGCTGGTCGCTACTGTTGACGCTGCTGGTATGTTGCTCCTGTTGCTGCTGGTAGTTTCCGTTGCTGCTGCTGGATTGTTGTTGTGTAATAAGTGGTGCTGTAGCTGAGTGATCATCAGGAGACATGCTTACTGTTGGAGTAATTGGTAAAGCCTGGTGGTGCGTGGAGGATGCAGGACCGGTACGTTGCTGCAGGAAACAGTCAGGCGGGAATTGCTGGACGTGTTCAGGAGATGGCTGAGCTGTGGTGCTGCTGTCAGGAGAAAGGTATTGTAGAAGTGGTGCTGCTGGACACTGGGCAGGGTCTCTGTGTAACGTGTCTCTGAGAACCTGACCCTGTTGCTGAACGTTTGGAGTAGTAGTAGTGCTACGAAACTGCTGAGCAGGTTGTGCAGAAATTTTTGCAAATGTAGGATTAGTAAAGGTGTTTGTGGAAAGGCTTACCTCTGGTGATGGGTGCACAGGTTAAACCTTCTGTTTGACTTTGAAAGGGAATGAACTCTCTTCAAACTTGACATGTCGGGATATGTATAGTCTTCGTGTGGGTAGATGCAAGCACATGTAGCCTTTATGTGCCCCACTATAGCCAATAAAGACACAGGGAATCGACCTTGGCTGCAATTTGTTAGAATTGTAAGACCTAAGACTAGAAAAACAAAGACATCCAAATACCTTTAGGAATGAGAAACCGGGCGTCTTGTGAAACAACAGTTCTAAAGGTGTTTTTATCTGTGATTGAGAAGCTAGACATCTATTTATGAGATAACAAGCAGTTGTGAAAGCATCATACCAGTAGGAAGTTGGCATGGACGCATGGAATAAAAGAGCTAGCCTTGACTCAGTAACATGTCTGATCCTACGTTCGGCTAAGCCATTTTGTGATGAAGTGTGTGGACATGAAAAACGATGAATAACACCCGTGCTGTTTAAGAATTTTGTGAACTTTTTGTATTCGCCACCATTGTCGGATTGAAAGACTTTGATAGTTCTGTTTAGTTGATTTTCTATCTGGAGCTTGAACTGTATGAAAACATGTAACGCATCAGATTTTTTAATTAATGGGTAAACCCAGGTATAATGAGAGTATGCATCTATTAGCAAAAGATAATATTTATAGCCATTTCTAGACAAAGTAGGAGAGACCCAGAGATCAGAAACTACGAGACGTAATGGTTCGTCTATTATTGTATTACTGATACGAAAAGGAAATTTGCAACTTTTGCTAACATGACATGACTCACAAAACTGAAAAGATTTATTGGTTACTGGTAGAGAGTAATTTTTGATGACTCGATTTACTGTGCGCAACATTGGATGTCCTAGACGCTGGTGCCAGATGGGAACTGATGTAATGAGATATGTAGTTGGTGTCGATTGTTGGATGTTGTGAAGATTGTTGAGCACATAGAGTCCATTCCTATTCTTGCCTTGCAGAAGAGTTCTCCCGGTGTGCAGGTCCTTTACCAGAAAGTGGATAGAATGAAAAACAAAGCACACATGATTGTCAGAACAAAATTTTGATACTGACAATAAATTAGATTTACTAGAAGGAACATGGAGTATTTTATTAAGGTAAAAGTCTATATTATTATGAGTGAAGAAACCTTTACCAATGTTTGAGATGGGTAGAGCATTACCATTACCTACATGAACCGTTTCAGTGCCATCATATTCATGTTGAATACGAAGATTATTCATATCTGAAGTAATATGGTGAATAGCACCTGTATCAGTAACCTAGTTCCCATTCAAGTTTCTTCCAGGTAATGCTATGTAAGCTTGTTTGTTGGGCTGTTGGTTTGGTCGGTCCTCTTTGTATCTGAACCAGCACTTGATTGCAATATGTCCTGGCTTCTTACAAATCTGACACAGTTCTTCTGTTGATTCATATCTCACAGAAGTATTGTTGTTGTTCCGAGCTCGACGATTTGAATTGAAGTATCTTCTCTGTGGTGGCCTTTTTTGGTTTCGTGGGTTTCTATATGACGCAATATTAGCAACAGGTTCCTGTAAAGAAGCAAGTTGTTGCTCCAGACGCATATCATACGTCAGGAGATGTGCAAGCATTGTTTTCAAGCTTAGATTGCCAATAGTACTTAGAGAGGTTACTATTGCATCATAATCCTGATTCAATCCATTCATGATTGATTGTTTCTTATCTTCTTCTGTAATTGTGACTCCAAATGTTGTTAAAGAATTAAACCGATTTTTTGTTTTGGAAATATACTCGTGCATAGACAAGTTACCTTTGCGCAGATTCTGTAGTTCTCTTTTTAGATGCATCTGATGAGCTTGGTTGTTTGGAGCAAATCGGTCTTCAAGTGCTTCCCAGACTTCTTGAGATGTGTTAAGACCAACAACACCAGTCATTACGGCTTATGTTAAAGATGACAAGAGCCAACCCATTAGAATGTTGTCTCGTTCTTCATATTTGATAAATTCAGGATTAACTTCAGTTTGATTTGGTAGATGTTTTAGTAGTTTTTGAAAGCTTCCATCAACATAACCGTATAGGTTATAACCCTTTAACAAGGGTTTGAATTGTGTTTTCCATAGTAGATAATTTGTTTCTGTGAGTTTGATATTGATAATATGGTTGATGTGAAGGTTTTGAAGCATTGTTGTGTTTGCAGCCATTGGCGCGTGGTTTTGGATCTTTCAAGGTGTCTGATACCAAGTTGAGAAGATAGTTTGAGGCTATATTGTATACTCACAGAAAACGCCTGTATACTTTTCTTGTTTTTGTTATATTAATTTAGACGTGAGATATTGCTCCATATATAGCTAACGTATTACATAGTTTTAGGGAATCTAAACAAAGTCCAAATCTAGACAAATACTAAACAGAGAAGGAAATCTATTCAAATCCTAATAGAATATATGGAAGCAAATCCTAAATACTATTAGTTGGACTTGTATTAGGATTAGGATTCAGACTGGATTCAGACTTTAGGCTGGATGGTTCAACACCTCCCACAACCTTCTCTTAGAGTTTTTTCAGGGTTGAAGTTCCATTCGAACAATAATTTTGTGAACCCTAATTTTTATTCTAAGGGTGATGTTTTTATATTTTTATTGGCCATTGTTTTTTATAATTTTGTCAAATACACAGTCAATGGCGGAGGAAGTATTTTCATTGTTGGCAGAGATTCGACCATAAAGTTAGGATGAAGCACGCGTACGTCCTTTCAGATGAATATGCTCGCACCGAGAACTGTACGTCATGAGATGTTGGGTGGTCGGGATTTGATGAATACTTAACCAAGCTTTTGTTTGTATAACGCTTACTGTTTTTGTAGCTTGCCATTATAGATAACCTGTTATTTATCTATTAGAAAATTAAATTTGAACATTCTCTATGCCATACCCTCTTTAGGCACAAACGTCCGTAGTCTTTCACATTTTGTAGTAAGTTGCTTTGTTGGATTTATAGCGGTTGCAAAAATGTATAACTTTGCGAAGGTAATAGCTGATATTTATCGCACAAATAAACAATCTCATTTTTAATAAGTCTAATACTTATAGTAATACACGTGGTTCAAAATGATTAGGAGAAAATTGTGTGTTCACTTTGACACAAATGATTAATTAAGTCTATTTTATAAGTCAGTATGAGTATAATGACTGGCTTGCTGTTGAGAGTGCCATGCATGGGAGTGGAGAAAAATGATTATGAATATACATTTGAAAAACGGTAGAACACAATTAGAAACTTATGGTGATGAATGGGAAGATGATGACTTCATTGTGCAAGATAATTGAGACTTTAGCCAGTACTTACCAGTGACAGTTAGTAAAAATGCATACTCTTTGAAATATTACTCTCTTTTAGTTTTACTTGAGTTATTTTTTTATACAATTTGTTAGTTACACTTAGATTAGCTTTCTAAAACATCAGTAGTTCCAAGTTCCAACATATACAAGAAACTATGTTTTTTTGTCTTATTATTATTTTGGTTTAATGATAAATATATGTCTTCTGCTGACACGTTGCTACTTATTTGGATATATAATAGGAGTTGAAATTGTTGACATTTGCTGGGGTATAAAAGGTCCCCAACGGGGGTTTAATCAACTTCAAGGAACTCGATCTACAATTTACTTTGTTGAAGGTGTAAAGTTGTTCATGACTTTATTTATGCAGATGACTGCTTATGTGTACAGAGTAAGATGGAGGTGAACTCTTTTCTTATTGTCCCTTTAATCCAGTTTACTTTAGGAAATGATACTTGTCGTCTTATCTCAAATCACAGAGAACATGGTTCTCAACCAACCATGTAGTTGTGTAGGTTCGACTCCCAAAAATGACACAATCAGTTGAGTAGGCTATAGTATTATATGCATCCAATGATAATATTAGCTCGCTCAGAGTGCAACACATATTTACATTTAAAAAAGGTGTCATATATCATCTTGGACCTTTCATAATTCATGGTTTTAATTAGAGTTGTACCGGTAGCAAAGGAACACTGCTACCAACCTCAACATTAGCAAAACATAGAATCCATTGTTTCCTTTCGTATTTTGATAATTAATTACAATGAGTATAATCCCAACCTAGAAATGTCCAATAATGTCTTACTGGATTCTATTTTCTTAAATGAAAAGCTTAACTTATAATCACTAATAATAATAATAATAATAATAATAATAATAATAATAATAATAAACTCTACGAGTTCAACAATGATTCTGTGCAGAATCATCTTTGGAGGTATGGATCAGCTAATGCTTTACCTTGTCTCCCCACCTAAAGACGTTGTCACCCTTGTACAAACCAGTAGACTCTTAGTTAGAGTTTTATTTTCATTTTCTAGGTTTCGTTGGTTTTGTTTTCCAATAGTTAAATCTTGCTCTCAATCTCGCCCTCTTGGGAGTTACTTGTGCTTTTCGTTGTTGGGTTTTCATCAAGAAACTCATTCACCGTTTTTTTTCAGCTCATTTTCCACTCTTGGTTTGCTTGATTTCTTGGTCCGTACACTTCCAATTTTTGGTCCGTACGCCTTGTTCCTGATCAGTTCTTTTAGTGTTTGCGTTTCTTTCAAAGACACACTCACACCCACACTCCATTTCATCTTCTGATGCTCGTGGTTTGCCTTTGAATTCCTGTTTTCTCCATCCATTCTAGGGACTGTAGGCCTGGGGTGTGTATTGGCATCGTGTTGCCTGTGTTTCTTTCAGGGATATACCTACATTTCACGCCAATTCACTCCTCTATTTGCTCGGTTCTTAGCCTGCTTTGAGGATTCCAGAATACCCATTTCAGGGTCTTGAATTTGGTGGCGTTCTCTGTTCAGAATCACTGGTTGCTGTAGCGCGTTGGTTCTTCATTGCACTTGTAGCTGGAGAGGTTCCTGTTTTCTGCCTAAGACACATCACCACTCAAGTTCATGTCCTGTTTTCTATTTGGTTTGGGTTAGCTTCAGTTTTATGCCCGAGACACAGCAACACTCAGGTTCATTTCCTGTTTTCTAGGTGGTTTAGCTTCAGAACTTGTTAGAGGTTGTCTGTTTTGTTGAGTCCTGTAGTGAGTTTGTTGTACGTCCAGAGATAGTTTTCAGCCAGTTTCTTGCTTGAGAGATTATCATGGTGACACTCCTGCATTGGTGATCAACTTCATTCAACTTCTGGTTTGGCTACTGGCGTTTTTTTGGGGCTGTTTGTTTGTGGCTTTTGTTGTGGTTTGCAGTATCGTGTCTTCTGTTTTAGGTTCATCCAGTATGCCTAAAACAAGGTCAGGCTCGGACTCGCAGTGTTCAGCTGAGAATGTGGAGGGGGTCTTGAATGATGCTTTGTTTCAATGTCCTTATAAACACCTTGACGGCTGCGACAATGGGGTAGGAGGAAGAGGGCTTAGTCGTTCTGGTTTCTACATGCATTTGCAAGATAAACACCTCCACTCCATGGAGGCAGTGGATGTTTGTAGGGAGCGGGTCACTATGGATTTGGATGTGTTTTGTGCCTGGGAAGCGGTTTTGTCGCAGATGCAAATGTGGCTATGCACGGAATGTATGCATATGTATTCCTGGAGACGGCCCTGCAGGCAACACAAAGAGGGCATTATACCCAGCCCTTACAATGGGATATCAGTATCCTGTATGGTTTACGGCATTAGCAAACCATTGCCTTCCAACCCTCCGGATGACATGGTGCCTGTAGTTTCAACAACCTTGGATGTGGACCTGCTACACCTTGTATACCAACAGAAACTTCCTACGGTTGCTAGTATTCCATCGCAGTGCAAGCTTCAGTTCTCTAGGGTTCTAAAAGCTTCATTGGACAGAGTTGGTGCCAACCCTTCGGACTTGTCTGTTTGGTTACAATTGTTGCTCTTGCCTGTGTGCACTTTAGTTCTGTACACACCCAAGGGATCCGCAGAAGAGATGTCAGGGACTAGGAAGAAAATACAGATGGCTAGTATCAACCAAGCGTTACTTCAATGGAGTGATGGTAGTGGGTGCTATGGCTTGGTGCAGTCTATTCTGGAGCAATCCAGACAGCAGCAAAGTGGGACGAACAACACACAGATGCTGGGTAGTTCCAATCTTGCAGCTTGTAGGAGGAAACTGGGCCTAGGCCAGTACACGACTGCTATCAAAGTGTTAGCCTCAAATGGCATAGCCTCATGCTTTCAGGATACTCTTGCAGAGCTTAGCCACAAACACCCTGATGCGGCGCTTCCCTGCATCCCTGTAGACCCAATCGTGGTTCAGCCTCTTTGTGTAGACAATCGGAAGTTCTAAGTTCCATCAAGGGGTTTCCCAAAGGAACTTCGTGTGGTAGTGATGGCCTTCGCGCCCAGCATCTTCTGGATTCCCTAAGTGGACCTGCTGCCGCCGTGGCAGATGACCTCTTGTCTTCTATGACAGGTGTAGTCAACATGTGGTTAGCGGGTAGATGCCCAGAAGTGCTTGGTGCTTACATTGCGAGTGCCCCTCTTACTCCCTTGATTATGCCTGGAGGAGGCTTTGCTCTAAATTGGCTACGTCAGGGGTCGGCAAGGAAATGACCTCTTACCTAGGAGATCACCAATTCGGCGTGGGAGTCCAATGTGGTGGGGAAGGCATTTTGCATTCTGCAAACAGAATTTTGGAGCTGCAAGGTAACTCTTCCACCGAATGCATGCTTTTAATAGACTTCAACAATGCTTTTAATTTGGTGGATAGAACCGCAATCATCAATGAAGTCAGGTCCAGGTGCCGTGGTATTTCTAGATGAGTTGAATTTTTCTATGCAAAGCCGGCAATGCTTTATTACAATGACAAAGTGCTTTTGTCGGCTCAGGGCGTCCAACAGGGAGACCCGTTGGGGCCTTTACTGTTTGCTATGACATCACCCGCTCATTAGAAATTCCTTCTAAGTGCACCTTGGATATGCATGCTTTGTATTTGGACGATGGGACTATCGTTGGGGATACTCTAGAGGTGGCTCAAGCTTTACACATCATCCAATCTGAGGGGAGCCGCAGAGGCTTATCCCTCAATATTAACAAGACAGAGCTATTCTGGCCCAATTCAGACCCCAGAAGTTTGGAGAAGGGTGTCTTCCCGGCCACCATCAGTAGACCAGCAAGAGGAGTGAAGCTCCTAGGTGGGCCTATTAATCTGGATGCTAACTTCTGCAACGAGATGGTCCAGCGTAGGGTGGAGAAAACTCTTCAGTTAATGGAGTCTCTGAAGCTTCTACAGGATCCACAAAGTGAATTGCTTCTTCTCAGAAATTGTGCTGGGGTGTCGCGCTTATACTTCACTTTGAGGAACACCAGCCCCTCTGTCTTGCACCAGTCAACTGAGTATTACGACCAGCATTTATGCCAGTTCCTAAGACATTTGGTTACTAACGATGGAGCTGGGTTTGGTCCTTACCAAATGCGCATAGCGTCTTTGCCTATGCAGGATGGGGGGTTAGGGGTTTACACTTTGAAAGATTCTAGCTTTTACTGCTACCTCGCCTCCTGTCTTCAGACAACCCAGGATATGGACAGGGACAGTGCACTCCATCTCAGCTTCCAGCAACCCTTGCTTAGCTTCAGTGAGGTCTGTGGGATTCCTCCTTCTCTCAGTATTAAAGCAATTTACCCCCGACCCATGCATTCTCTGGCAGTGTTGTACTTTGATATGGTCAAGAAGAGTATCCCCAGCAGTTTCCACCAGACTGAGCGCCATTTCATTTTATGGAAATGTAATCGGCTGAGCCAGGCACAAGACTACCTCAAAGCTATCCCAATCACAGGGCTACACCAATCTATTGGGCCTCGCCAATTTAGGGCCATTCTTTGTTATAGGTTGGGTATTGCTATGTTTGCTGAGGGTAACTCTTGTTCTTTTTGCGGCAGAGAAATGGATGCCTTTGGGGATCACGCCCTACACTGCGCCAGTGAAGTGGGTCTCAAATTTAGGCACGACCTAGTTATAGACGTGGTGGCGGATATGTGTTTTAAAGCTGGTGTCACTGCTCGTAAGGAAGTCAAGCTGGGTTTCTTTTCTGACAACGCAAGCGCCCTTAGGCCCCCGGATATACTCATATACAATTGGGAGGAGGGTCGAGACGTGTGCTTCGACGTCACAGGGGTGTCCCCTTTTGCAGTAGGTGATATGGTTACGTTTACGCCTGGGATTGCCATCTTTAACGCTGTTACGCGCAAACGTAATAAATATTTGGACAAATGTAACGAGCATGGATATGGCTTGGGTGTTCTTGCCTTTACGACTCTGGGGGAGTTGGGAGAGGACACGATTGGCTTCATGACGAGACTGCAGAACTGCATGGCTAGCCACGACTATAACTACAAAGTTGGGGATTCCCTTTTCTTTAGATTAGGCATTTCCATTCAGAAAGGGGTAGGGGCTCAGCTTGTGGCTAGGCTCCCTACCAATGCTATGTAAAAAATACTTTTCTCCCTTTGATGAAAGTATTTTTTTATAATAATAATAATAATAATAATAATAATAATGTTTAGGTTGGAGGAGAGAGAAGCTCCGGGTTTCAATGGAGGCGACTTTAATGGAGGCGGAACTTCCTTCATTTCTCATGCTTGTTTGGGAGTTGTAACTTCATTAAATCCAGGAGATCTTGAGCGGGAATTAAATTCAAATGGTTCGAGTTCATTCAATCCATGTGTCTCGAGTTCATTTAACACTGGTGAGCTATCAGGAGTTGTTTGCTGGAGCGATGTGTGTGGGTATCGTTCAAGGTATTCATCCCTCTTTTGTATCTCTTTCCTCCACTTTTAACATAGATTTTCGAGTTATTTGTAGATCTAGATTCATACCTGTATATGTAGTCTTAGAGTTCAGAGTCTTCTTTGGGGATTTCGCAGCAAATGTTCACATTTGTGTAATTGGGTTTAGAGTAGTTTTTAGGTTTCTTGTAGAAATCAGTCACATTTGGGTATTTGGTCATACATATAGGCCACTCGTTGCTTTGTTTAGTTTTTACATTTACAGAATTTTCGATTTCCTCTTGTATCTACTGTGCATAATGCCTAGAACTAGGGCATCGTTCGTATCCTTCATGTTCAGTGGAGAATAAGGGGAGGGGGGGGGGGGGTCTTGCTTGATACCCTGTTCCATTGCCCCTACAAAAATCTTGATGGATGCACCAATGGGGTGGGGGGAAGTGGGCTAAGTAGAACAGGGTTCTACAGACATTTGCAGGATACACATTTACCATCCATGAAGGCTATGAAGGTATGCATGGAGAGGATCAGAGTGGACATCTCTGTCTACAGTGCTTGGGAGTCAGTTCTTTCCCAGCTACATATGTGGTTATGTTCATCTTGCATGCACATTTACTCTTGGAAAAGGCCCTTTAAGCAACACAAAGACATCATTATCAGCCCTTACAGTGGCTCTTCAATAGACTGCTTCGTGTATGACATTATCAAACCCAACCCCCCAGCTCTGTGCATTTGGTATCTGTGGATTCTGTTACCTCTGATGCATTGGATGTGGACCTGCTCCATAGGGTTTACCAACATAAGATTCCCACTGTAGATAGTATACCCCCTCAGTGTAGGCTTCAGTTCTCCAGAGCTCTTAAAACATATTTAGACAGAATCTTAGCCAACCCATTGGAGCTATCAGCCTGGTTACATCTGCTTTTGATGCCTGTTTGCACCTTAAATTTGTTCACACCTAAGTGCTCTAAGGAGGAGAGATCAGGGACCAGGAAGAAGTTGCAGACTGCCAGCATCAACCAAGCCTTGCTCAAATGGAATGAAGTTAATGGGTGTCTAAAATTGGTGCACACCCTTCTAGAGACGCCTAAACAGCCCCAAAGGAGTCAGGACACCAACAAGGGTAATGAGTGCACTAACCTGGCAGCCTGCAGAAAGAAATTAAGCTACAACCAATACACAGGTGAAATTAAGGTTCTTGCTTCAAGTGGCATTGCTCCTTAATCCCCAGCTACTCTTTCTAAGTTGAGACACAAGCACCTAGATGCTCCACTTCCCTGCATTCCTGAAGGCCCTGCCAGCGCTGAGACACTAAGTATGGACAAGGCATCTGTTTTGAGTGCAATCAAAGGGTTCCCCAAAGGGACATCATGTGGAAGAGATGGGCTAAGAGCATAACATTTCCTAGATGCTCTTAGTGGCCCTGCTGCTGCAGTTGTAGATGACCTTCTTGCATCTATGACAAGAGTTGTCTACTTGTGGCTTGCTGGCAGATGTCCTGCTGTGATGGGTGCATATATTGCCAGTGCACCTCTTACCCCTTTTCTCAAACTTGGGTGGGGGGGGGGGGGCATCAGGCCAATAGAAATGGGTACCATTTGGAGAAGGCTCTGATCCAAACTTGCAGCCTCTGGGGTCAGCAAGGATATGGCCACCTATTTAGGGGAATACCAGTTCGGAGTAGGAGTCCAATATGGTGGGGAAGGCATTCTACATTCAGCAAATAGGCCGTTGGAAATTCAAGGTAACTCCTCAACTAAGTGTATGCTCTTGATTGACTTCAAAAATGCCTTTAATATGGTGGACAAGTCAGCCATAATTGAAGAAGTTAAGTGCAGATGTCCTTGCATCTCTAGGTGGGTGGAGTTCTGTTACGCAAAGCCGGCCAAGCTCTATTATAATGACAATGTCTTCTTGTCTGCTCAAGGAGTCCAACAGGGGCACCCACTGGGTCCTTTACTTTTTGCTCTAATTTACACCCCCTAATACTCAGAATTGCTTCAGAATGCACTTTGGATATGCATGCCTAGTATCTGGATGATGGGACTATTCTAGGTGACACCTTAGAAGTAGCTAAAGCTCTACACATTATCCAAGCTGAGGGCAGCAGTAGAGTCCTATCCTTCAACATTAACAAGACAGAGCTATTTTGGCCCAACATAGACCCCAGGAGCCTACAGATTTGTGTTTTCCCAACAAGTATCAGCAGGCCAACCAAGGGAGTGAAGCTGTTAGGTGGTTCTGTCAGTTTGGATGCTAGCTTCTGTGATGACTTGGTTCAGCACAGGGTGAAGAAGACCCTTCAGCTAATAGAGTCCCTGAAGATCTTGCAGGACCCTCAGAGTGAATTATTTCTCCTTAGAAATTGTGCAGGGGTGTCTCGCTTGTACTTCACCTTGAGGACTACTTTCCATTCAGTTTTGCATCGGGGTGCTGAGCAATATGACCTGCACCTAAGTCAGTTCCTTAAGTATCTGGTCACGGGGGATGGAGCTGGCTTTGGCCCCTACCAGATGCGCATAACTACTCTACCATAAAGGATGGGGGTCTGGGAGTGTACACCATGTTGGACTCCAGCATGTATTGTTATTTAGCTTCTTGCATACAGACAACCCAGGTGCAGCACTCCATCCTCAAAGCGCTTAGGGACACAGACATTTACCGGAGATTCCAGCAAGCTCTGAACACCTTCTGTCAGGATTGTGGCTTGGCCCCTTCTTCTTTCAGTATTAAAGCAACTGCCCCACGTCCCATGCATGCCCTGGCAGTGTTATACTTTGATATGGTGAAGAAGAATATTCCCAGCTGCTTCAACATACTACAAGAGACTGCATCCTTTGGCAGTGCAACAGAATGGTTCATGCCCAAGACTACCTCAAGGCCATCCCCATCACTAGGCTACACCAATCAGTTGGGCCTCGCCAGTTTAGGGCCACTCATTTATAGATTGCGTATACCAATTTTTGTTGCGGACATCCCTTGTTTCTTTTGTGGTAGGGTAATGGATGCTTATGGTGATCATGCCCTACACTGTGCTAGCGAGGTGGACCTCAAATTCATTCATGATCTAGTTAGGGATGTTGTTGCTGACATATGTTTTAAAGACGGTGTCTCAGTACGTAAGGAAGTTAAGTTGGGATTCTTAGATGACAATACAAACTCACTGAGGCCTGCGGATATACTTGTTTATAACTGGGAGGAGGGCCGAGATGTGTGCTTTGACGTCACATGAGAGTCCCCTTTTTTCGGCAGCGAGAGAGTTTCTTTTACACCTGGACGACTATCTCCAATGCCGTTACCCGCAAGCGAAACAAATATTTGGTCAAATGCAGTGACCATTGATACGGCTTAGGTGTGTTCGCTTTTACTACCCTATGTGAACTAGGAGAGGACACCATGTACTTCATGAAAAGGATGCAGAATTACATGGACAGTCACGATTACAACTACAAAATTGGCAATTCTCTTTTCTATAGACTAGGCATTTCTATTCAAAAAGGTGTAGGCGCTCAGCTTGTGGCTAGGCTACCTACCAACTCAATGTAACTGTCTTTCTCCCTTTAATGAAAGTTATTTTTATGATAATAACAATAATGGGAAGGAACCAACTGTATGTATAAATGAAAATCCTTTTAAGGTTTATATTCCTTTTACATTTAGTTTGTAGATCAGGCTCATATGATTTCGGTGACAAGTTAAGAAGGTATGAAATAATATAAGATTCTTAGCTCAACCTCACTACATATGTTTATCTTATAAGGGATGGCATGACATAACATTGTAGGAAACTATTTATTGATGTCGAGCATTCATGAAGTTTCAACACTACTTAAAGGTGTAAAGCTGGAACTACTGATGGCACAACACTGTTTCAGTACAATGGCGATTGATATTTTTCATTGTCTAAACGAGTATTTAATGGCGTATATCTCTAAGGATGAAACTTATGGCTCTTGCTTTACCTCTACTGGAGTCTGAATCGTATTTTTTTTCTTCTGTTTTTGAGAAAAATTATGGTGTTGAGATAACAAAAAATCCCCTAAAAATTAGATTGTGTTAGTTTGGTTGAGTGGATAAGTGAGTCTGTTTGAGAGCAACAGTTAAGACTTAAGAGTACAAACAATTCCATTAGTTCGGAATAGAAAGATGGGGATTGAAGCCAAAATATTTTATTTTCTACAGTGTTTAAGTTTTGGTTGTTCGTAATATGTCCATTTCAAGAGTTTAGAACCCATGACCACTAAAGATATGCTTTTAGAATACAATTCTTCTGCAAACCGTCTGGCTCATAACACAAAAACCTTTGTAGCATAAGGAGTACCCTTGGACGTACATCAATGTCGTAGTAAATAGGTTAATCTCTACTACAGTTAGAAGAAAAGAGAGGAATAAAAATGAAAAAAACAAAAATTAATTAGGTCAAGTCAAACGTTACTACTGATATGAGTTAGACCTACGACAAAAGACTACTAAACAAGGCCCGTGCAATGCACGGGATAAACACCTAGTACTCAATATATAACACTTTTAAACCACGAAATCTTTTGTTTCCCAAACAAACTCATGTTAAATTGTTATTTTTTCACCTTATAACCTACACGTATACAAAAATTAGTCTTTTAAGATTATGAACACTTGGACGAATTTTCCGTACCGAAATCAAATATCTAAAACGAATTATACACGTACGTATTCCATTCCGAATTACTCCTGAATCATGAACTGACCGGATTTTTGACTGAATTTGACTTTTACAAATCCTATAATACTCGTACGTTTTCCGTTCCATACATTTGCCAAATTCCGAATTGCTAACTAGGTTCCTACCTATATAAATATACCTCTTATCTTTTAGAAATTTTATCCATGTATAAGTAGATTACTTAAATACATTTTTCAATATAATTTTCTCCTGTATCTATCTTATATGTGACTTTCTTCATTTAAAAAAAAGATATTTTATAAAAGGGTCATTAGTTAATGATCAAATTATGATCTGGGTTGTGGAACATACCGTTGATGCATTTGAGTCATAGACTAGCCAAAAACCAGTAAGTCAATAGTTAATGGACTTTCTGAATTCAGTTTAAGTAACGCCATGTCGATAAAATTAACTCCGTTTAGTTTGAAAATATACCAATCTTCTTCCTTCAGCTACCACTACCATACCCACCACGATCGAAACCACTCACTGCCACATCTAATTCAGAATATATAATTTGAGAATATAATTAAAGCAACATGTAATTTAATTAAAACAACAAGTATATCCATTGCAAAATATGTAATGAGAAATAAAAGAAAAAAGACTCCCTCCGTTTCTTAAAAATTGAGCTACTTATTTTAAAATTTTGTTTCCAAAAAGTTGAGTCATTTCATTAAACAACTCAATATTTTTGAAATTATCCTTTTGATTAATGATTATTAGTATAAGAAATATATATCATTTGATAGTCATGTTTATATTCGTTATGTAGGTGTTTTAAAATGCTTTCCAACAATATAAAGCTTACAAAAATATCCATGACATAGTTTGAGAGATATGTTGCATGCTTTCGTGGGACGATCATGGTGACATCTGCTCAGGCATAAAACAAGTCTCTAAAAATGAGTTTGGTTACTAAAACAATAGATGACAATAAGAAACGAACACGAAGCAACTTAAAATTTCAGATACCAGTATGTGACACAACTCTACCTTACTGCTCTGCAGATTTATTGTTCTCATCTATGCTTAACTTGGTAGTATTCTCTGTATTCGAACTAACCGGTGGTACAATCTCAAAATTATTTCCAGCAGGTGGAGTTATGCCAAAGATGGTTTAGGTCCATAATAGGGTGGTGAACTTTGCTTGAAAGTGTTAGGGATGGTATTAGATTTAGTACTATAAGAATTTTTCGTTGTTGCACTATAAAAAAGTGGAAAAAGTGGAACCCTTTCTACAGTTTTTCTGTTTTTCGATATACTTGAGTAAAAAATAAAGGAAAGGGTGCCAGTTAGATTATGTTCCAACTCCTATATCCAAAACACTAACAATGGACTAATGAAAAAGATAAAATTTAGAAATACAAACACAGGTAAAACTGATGATTACCCCAATAAATTGAGATCTAATATCGCTTTGTACTGAGAAGGGATTTCCATCAAGGCTGGGAGAGCAAACTCTGTCTCTTTTCTTTTCTCTATGTGAGAGAATAAAATCCAAGCAACGCGTGTCCAAAAACTATTGGAGAAGGAGCGAGTTACAATGAGACGAGAAACACTGAAACATAGCCGTTTAAAGCATTAAATTGACAGCTGCAAAGTTGATAAGATTTGAACCTGACAACATTAATGCATGATCGACAATGGGTTGCGGGAAAGTAAGGCACACTGCTCAAAACAGATAGCCTTGCTGCCTGACCAACACGTGGGTTGCGGGAAAGTAAGGCACACTGTTCAAAACAGATAGCCTTGCTGCCTGACCGACACCAAGTTGTGGGAAAGTCTGACACAATAAAGAAGCAATGATGAGCGTTGATGCATGAGGGACACGTATCAACTTCACAAGCAGCAGAACAAAAAGGAATAAAGCATGACGATTCACTTTTAAGAGCTACGTGTCAGACATGCTATGATTCAAATAAGACCGCAACATTCATCCCAATTCAAAAACAATAACTTAAATACAAGACCGCAGAAGAGCTGCGGGATAACCATTGAGAAATTACCAAAAACAAGCAGTACGCATGCTAAGACTTGCGGGAATCATGATCAAGTCTTGCGGAAATTACAAATAAGCTTTGCGAGATTGTATTTCGCACCCGGATGGATAAGAATAAATAGATGGAAAAGTAGATTGGTGGGACCCATCAAATTGGCTATAAATACCAAGCTCATAAACAGGAAAAAGGACTGGAAATTCTGAAGAATAATTGGACTGAAGGCATTAAATCATAGGCAAGAGTTTAGGTATGAGACTTTGTGTAAACTTAGTTTGATTGATACTTGTTTAGTAGGATCATGATTCATAGTATGCTTTTCTTCTGTAATATTTAAGGATGAATAATAAAAATACAAATCTTTTACCCGTGGATGTAGACAATTAGTTTGTTGAACCACGTTAAATGTTTGATTTAATTATTTTCTAGTTTTGATTGATTTCCGAATTTTAAAAGTTAATATAGGATGATTTTATGATATGGAATCAAACTGTTGTAGGATTCAGACTATATTTGTTGTGATCCAAAGATGCCAGATTTTTGGTAATCACATTCTAGCAAACTTTCTGACATAATTTATGTTAAGTTCATAATCTGGACAAAAAAATACAAGTACAATGATTCACAAGATGATGATTTTAAAATCCAAGGGCTGCCTGGAATAGAAGATAATGATTCACAAGATATTTTAAGCTCCATAAATTCCCGCAGATGGGAAGTATTTGTCGATTGAGCGCGAAATAAAGAAGGTGCGGGAATTGGAATTGTGAATAAAACTCCTACGGGAGATCGAATGGTACAAGCATTTCGTCTTGAGTTTGGTGAGCATACAAATAATATAGTGGAATATGAGGCTGTGGTTCATGCTCTTCGACTTATCATCGAATTGGGAATTTGTGATGTGCGGCTCACAAGTGATTCACAATTGATAATTCAGCAAGTTGAGTTGAAATATCAAGCGCTTGATGAAGATCTGATAGAATATAAAAATCTTCTGCAAAAATTGGCGCTTCAAATCCCAAATATAACCTTTCGACATTTGCCCAGAGATAAGAATCGCCATGATGATGCACTAGCATTTATTTCTTCAATGCTAAAGGATCAAAACACTACGGTAGTCAAAATTGGGCGCATTTATGAGCCGTCAATTAAGTTGTGGGCACTTGAAAACATGGAAGAAGAAATTGAGGTACATATTGAAGATGCAGCTGACAAAGATGATATAGATTTTCCACAAAAATCAGAAAATGAATTATCCAAAGAAGGTTGGAGGGTTTCAATACACCAATACTTGCAGGATGGGATTTTGCCCGTAAACACTAAAGAGGCAAGAAAGGTGCAATCGAAATATGTGAATTATCAGTTGCGGGATAAAATTCTATACCGCAAATCTTTCTTGGGACCTTTGCTTCGATGTTTATCACAAGAAGAAGGGCAGAAAATTTTCAAAGATATACATTATGGAGATGCGGAAAATCATAGTGGAAGACGATCACTTGCATTAAAAGAAAAAACGTAAGGATATTACTGGCCATTTATGCATAAAGATACGGAAAATGTGGTAAAAAGATGTGAAGAATGTCAGCGTTATGCAAAAACTTAATTCCGTACTCAGTCCCTAGCCATTTGCAAAATGAGGGATAGACATTGTTGGGCCATTAGTGGAAGGCACTCAAAAAAGAAAATATTTAATTGTAGCTACAGATTATTTCACTAAATGGGTTGAGGCCAAAGCTCTTGCACATATCTGAGATACAAATGTTTTTAAATTTTTGTTTGAGAATATAGTATGTAGGTTTGGGATACCAGTAGTCATAGTTTCGGATAATGGACATCAATTACAAGGGAAAAATATTGACATGCTTTTCGAAGCATTTAATATTCAAAAGAATAAGTCTACTCCACTCTATCCGCAAAGCAATGGGCAAGCTGAAGCAACAAATAAAACAATTGCCATGAATTTAAAGAAAACTCTAGATGGCCATTATAAACGATGGTTTGATCAGCTTCATAATACATTATGGGCATATCGCACAACAAGAAGGGAGTCCACTGGAGAGTCACCATTTCTTCTCACATATGGAGCAGAAGCAGTTATTCCAACGAAAGTTATTTTACCCACAACAAGAACAAAAGCATGAGAAAAGAACTTGAATTCATATTTAATGCTTGAAAAGTTGGATGACTTAGAAGAAAGAAGAGAGGTTACACTTCAAAGGATGGAAAATTATCAAAGAAGATTGGCGAAAGAATATAATAAAAAAGTGAAATTGCAGAACTTTTTTGAAGGACAATACGTTCTATGGCAAATCCCGGAATATCAAAGGGATAAAAGAGCCGGAAAGTTTGCACCTACATGGGGAGGACCTTATATTATACAAGATATTGCGGGACAAGGATCATACAATCTGCGGAATATGGATGGGGAAATTATACAACATCCTCGGAACGCACAAATATCTAAAACCATATTATCCATGACCAGCAATGCAATTTTATAATAGTTTGCGCTCATGAAAGGTAAAGCAGATTAAATGCAATCTCTTTAGAAAGTCCAAATGAATATCTATGACTGTTGGATTTTTCACTACAGAGATGCCTAACATGACATTAACTATTGTATCAGGTACTCTCCACTTCAGGAAGTGCTTACAACTAGCAATGCAATTATACAACAATTCGGCTTCATACTAGGTAAAGCAGCAGAATGTAATCTCTCTAGAAAGTCCATGTAAATGTTTATGAGTGTATGACTATTGGGTCTTTCGCTACAGAGATGCCTAACATGACATTAATTGTTGTATCACTCTCCGTTTCAGGAGACACACTAGGGACCGCATCCTAATTTCCTCCTGTCCATAGAGAAGTTAAATATTCGCTTCAACCCTCAATGTAACTCAAGGTACAAAATTTCCTTGCGGTTAATAAATTTACACTCATATAATGAACTAACAATTACTATATATTCTTGAATTTTTTTGCAGGAATAAATTTACAAAAAAAAATAAAAGTGCAAATACAATTTGGAAGTAAAGAAAAATAAAGCAACGTAAAAGAAAGCTAAGTAGCGGGAACATAAGATTCAAAAGGAGGATTATTCGGGAGATCTTTGCATTTGTAAATTTTAGGAAATCCATCATCTTGTACTTGGTTAAGAGTATTGTTGACTGCTTTTGCAATTAAAACTCGAGTTTCGGCTTTTAACCATGAAATATAAGCTTTTCTCTTTTCAATTTCCATTTTGTACTGATTTACTTCGGTTTCGTAATTTTGGACTTTTGTCTTCCAAAATTTTATCTTCCCTTTCTCAGTAGATAAGTCCCGGATAAGGCTTTCATTCTTTGCAGCTTCATGTTTTAAGTTATCTTTAGCACCTTTAACTTTAGAAGATAAAAGCTCAAGTTGAGCGAGCGCTTCACTGGCCTTGGTAGAGGCAAGCTCTAGATGAGTTTTCGTTTCATTAACTTTGATAAAAGCTAGCTTCAACTGCTTATTGAGTTCTTCTATCCTAGTATTTGCCGCATCAAGCTCTCCCTCAGCCTTAGCAGCTCTTGCGGCTGCATCCTTAAACTTTTCTTCAAAACCTGAAATAAAAGTAACGGGCTAATCAATACGGGAATAATATTAAATTTTAAGCATGCGGTAAAATAGGATACCTCTTGCGAGGGATTCGAACTCTACTAATTCACGACCCATTGAATCTTTGGTAATATCAAGAAAATCATATTCTCCCGAAAGCTTGCTATGATTGGCCTTGAGTTGTTCAAGATGTTGCTGACACTGATTTAACTCTGCTTCGTTATCCTGCAGATGATTCAATTTGGATGTACACCTTGCCACTTCTTTGTGCAGGCGGAAAATGTCGCTCTCATGATGAAGAATAGAATCAGATAAATTATGGATCATAGCTTGAGCATCCGCATGGGATTTTCCTTTAGCATTAGCCTCTGAAGTTGAGTTGTCTCTGTCCTCAATGAGCTGCGCTATGTACGAAGAAAGCTATGAATGATGATGCGATCTGGAATAGGAAAATCCCGCAAGAATATTCTTGCGTTCCACGCAAAGCCTGTGGTTTTCTTTTTCCAATTTATCAGATATTGTCCGTGCTTCAGAAACGCAATCTTTAGTCCACAATAAAGTAGCTTCAAACTCAGGTTTCTTGCGAATTTTCTCCCCAAATAGAAGTCGATGCTGCGATTCTAGTTCATCGTGCTTCCGTTTGACTAAATCATGACTAACAACAAGATCATTAAATTTTGTCTTGGTCTCCACATTCTCATTATTAACTCTTATAACATGATCCCTCAACTGCGTAATTCTACGCTGCATCCTAGATACAAGTTATGAATCCCACGCTGATCCCATGAAGTAATTCAGAAGACAAGTAAAAAAAATTTAAGAAAAATTGGCGAGATAGAAAGAATTAAACCTTGATTTTGAAGGTCAAGAAGTTGTTGACGAAGCATGTCATTCTACCGCTTCAAGCCTGTAGCCTCCTCTTCTACTGACCTAAATTGGGACTCCATCATCGTGGACCGCGCCTTATAGAATTTATACGCTGTATGTGTAGTATTTTGACCCCGCGTAAGCTGCAAAGTACATAATTAAAGCTATAAATAAAACTAAAAATAGGAAGAAATCAAAGAAGATAAAGACAATAAGAATACCACAATAAGAGCTTGTTGCGGGAAAGAGTATACTTCTCCGTACGCAAGCGTAATTGTTTCCGCAAGAGAAGAAGGTTCGTTAATGCGGAATGCGGGATCAACAACTTCACCTTGATCTTTCAACCAAGCATCTCTAACCACTTCGTATGGTACAGCCTCCATGCACTTTCGCAAGCGTGAGACCAAAGCGTTATCTTATTTCACTGGTAAAGAATTGCTTGGAACAGATAAAAGATTCTTTGACATGAACCATTGGAAGGATTCTTCTTCTTTTTCCAAGAGGTTTAAAGCGTCTGCAATTCCCTTCCCTTTACTCATTTGCGGGAACTCCATGTTTGGATGTACTACGTCATCAGTAGCCACACTCGCAGCATTAACCACATCAGATCCAGTTTCTGCCTTAGTATTTGTGGGTACATTACCCGCTGCATTAGTTTCCACAGACTCTTCTACTTCTGCAACATGAGCTTGCGGGTCCACTTCTGTTGAAGTAATTTTAGGATCAGCTTGAGTTTGGCAATCCTCTTCATCAGTTGAATCATCTTCACTTGTAGCAGCTTCAAGTGGCTCATCAACGATCAAATGAGAGAATTGAAGGAAAAAAGAAGGATCGGGAACGACAGTTTGGTGCGAGAAATTGATGGCAGCATTTGAAATTTCTTTCGCAGCACCAACTTGATCCACAGACTCAAAGTTTGTTATTTGAAGAGGTATATTCTGCTCTTCATCTTGTCTTTCTGGAGCGGAGCTTCCTTCACCTCTCAAGATTGGACGACGAAGGGGAGAATCTCGAATTTCTCCCTCTTCCCTATCCGTGGAAGCACGGGGTGCGCCCTTCACATTCTTCCGACCCTATTAATGAACCGCAATAACTCATTAAATGAAATTCATAAGGATTATTAAAATTCTACAGGTTAAAACAATACCTTTTCTGCAGGGGTTGCGGCCTTGCGCTTCACTCCCGCATCCTCTTTTGCGCTTTCGTAAGCTTGCGACTCAGTTTTCGGCTATAAAAAAGAGAGGAAATATTAACTATCAGAAACTCTAACCATTAAGCAATATATAAAATACAGAAAGACAGAAACTTAACGTACCACAGTGATAAGTGCAAACTTGAAGTCAGTAAAATTTATCCGCCAAGGGCAGTAACCATTGAAGAAGGTAAGAAGACCGTAGACCACATTATCAGGAACGAAACCAAAGACCCATGTACCCTCAATGACTAGAGGTTTGCGATACCGTTTGTAGTCGTGATCCACAGGGATTCTTTCCTTTAGAGGAAGTACTGTCCCTGGAATGTACTTCAGCTCGGCGTTGTCAATTTCCGCTAGCAGGCGGATTCCTTCACCACCTTTGCGGCTCGGGCCAACGCTCTATTTCTTGAAATTCTTTGCGGCAATGTTGTCCGCTTAGGTAGCATGAAAGTTTTCCACCGTGTAATATTTACGGTCCGCAAGGTTTGGAACGTAACAGGTAAATTGGTTCTTCCCTGGCTTCGCATACTACATTCATCTAGTATTCGCTACCAATTCCCAACATATTGAGTGATGGACCGCACTAAGCCTTGATGGGATTGTTTACGACTGGCAAGAACTTCGAACTGAAAAAGATTCTCGCTCTGATACAAAGGAAGTTGTAGACCCGCATCTAATGCTCCCGCAGGGATTAATAACTTGTTGTTACTGTATTTACAACCTTCCATAATTTCTAGGGTAATTTCATCTTCATTACAATCATGAAAGGAGACCTTGAATTTGGCAAAGACCATGATTCCTTTTGAATTCCTCAAGGTTCACTGATTTAAAGCTACAACTTCCATGAGGCCGTTTGTTCTTGGGAGCAGGATTGTTGACCGCAACACGAATACTTGTGGGTTTTGCAGATCCAGAAGGGTGACTCTTCGATACAGGATAGCGAGATGACTTCCTGACCAAAGGTTGTTCATCCTGATGAGAAGCATTACCAGTAACTTTCATTGTCCTTTCCAGCCATGATGAATTTCAATCTACACAGGAGAGCAAGAAAAAATAAGTTTATTACGATCAAAAGCAAGAACCAAGCAGGAAAGTTACAAAGCAAAAGAACGACAAGATGATCATCACATCAAAATGCAAATCAACTAATAATTCCCTAATCAGGAGAAAAAAAGGGTCATAATAAAAAAGCCAATCATCAAAAAAAGAGATCATCATCATCATTATCATCATTCATTCCAACAAATAATAAACAGATAAGAACATCATTATCATCATCATCATCATCATCATCAATGATTAATCCAAAAAGGTTCAGATACAGAGATTGATAAACAAACAAGTGCGAAAAGAAAAAAGCAAAAAGATTACTTACAACGAAGTGAAAGATAGAAGAAAAATCTGTTGATTGAAAAGAGAAAAATCTTGATCCCGATGCAAGAATCCTTGATTACAAAAGTTCAGAAGAATTAAAGGTGTTGAAGAATCTCTGAAAAGTTCAAAGGAATGAAAAGCACTAAAACTTTAAGAAGAAGAAGACAAGAGGTGTAAAGAATGGAATGAAGGAAATAATTGGTATTAAATAGGAAAAAGCTGAAACGAACGAAACCGTCGAAAACTGAAAAGGGAGAAACTTTATCAGAGAATTAATTGCCTTGAAACTGCCAAATGACAAGAACGTGGTAAAAGATGTTAACGCTAGCGAGAAAATCGGAAAAAAGTGAAACTAAGCGTGGGAAGAGAATTTATTGCAGGTGTAAAAGTAATAATTATAATTTTTCCTTTTCTAAATTCTTGCCATATGTCAAAATTTGAAAGAAAAAAGGGGATAAGTTGTGAGAGAATAAAATCCAAGCAACGCGTGTCAAAAAACTATTGGAGAAAGAGCGAGTTACAATGAGAAGAGAAACACTGAAACATAGCCTTTTAAAGCATTAAATTGACAGCTTCAAAGTTGATAAGATTTGAACCTGACAACATTAATGCATGATCGAGACGTGGGTTGCGGGAAAGTAAGGCACACTGTTCAAAACAGATAGCCTTGCTTCCTGACCGACACCAGGTTGTGGGAAAGTCTGACACAATAAAGAAGTAATGATGAGCGCTGATGCATGAGGGACACGTATCAACTTCACAAGCAGCGGAACAAAAAGGACTAAAGCATGACGATTCACTTTTAAGAGCTACGTGTCAGACATGCTATGATTCAAATAAGACCGCAACATTCATCCCAATTCAAAAAAAATAACTTAAATACAAGACCGCAGAAGAGCTGCGAGATAACCAGTGAGATATTACCAAAAACAAGCAGTACGCATGCTAAGACTTGCAGGAATCATGATAAAGTCTTGCGGAAATTACAAATAAGCTTTGCGGGATTGTATTTCTCACCCGGATGGATAAGAATAATGTGGGACCCATCAAATTTTCTATAAATACCAAGCTCATAAATAGGAAAAGGGACTGGAAATTCTGAAAAATAATTGGACTGAAGGCATTAAATCATAGGCAAGAGTTTAGGTATGAGACTTTGTGTAAACTTAGTTTGATTGATACTTGATTAATAGGATCATGATTCATAGTATGCTTTTCTTCTGTAATATTTAAGGATGAATAATAAAAATACAAATCTTTTACCCGTGGATGTAGACAATTAGTTTGTTGAACCACGTTAAATGTTTGAGTTTATTATTTTCTAGTTTTGATTAATTTACGACTTTTAAAAGTTAATATCGGATGATTTTATGATATGGAATCAAATTGTTGTAGGATTCAGACTATATTTGTCGTGATCCAAAGATGCCAAATTTTTGGTAATCACAATTTGGCGCTAGAAACAAGGAGGTAGTAAAGAATTTATTCTACATGTCAAAATTTTCTTCTTGAAAATCTTGAATCATGTTAGGTTGGAAAATTCTTTTCTTTAAAATACTATGATTGAGAGTCATATTGAAAGCATATTACATATGGTTTTATTCTAAGTTAATCAGTTGAGGTATTTATAAACTTTATCTTTATGTTCATATACATTATTTTATTATTTTATACCTCTCATATATGATAAGTTACCTACTATATTCTTTAAGTTGTTGATTTGAAAATTTAGTTCATAAATTTTCGCCAAACAATTATGTATGCTTATCAAGTTTTTAGTTTTTATGTTTAGCAAAATTGAATTTTCGAACTTGATATTAACTCATTTGCACATGAACTTTTAAAACCTGTTGTAAGTTTAATATTTTCTTTATATCAGATTGCATTTTATATTATTACGGATAATAAAACCATTTAAAACCTATAATTTATTATCTGAACTCTTTTAGAATATTGGCAAAGAAATTCTTACAGCAACAATAAGACTGAGCAAAGAAGAAATCACAACATGGAAACAGTAACACATAGAACCATGCAAGATCAAGATGTCAATACAGGAAACCAGGGGAGTCAGACAATAGAGGTTCTTCAAGAAAGGAAAATGATGGGAGAATCACAAGGGCAACAACCCATGAATGATCAAGTAAACAACTCTGAAAATCAAACAACTAGTAATTCATCTGAAGAAACTTCTCAAAATAATATTGACCATATTCAACAATTAATGGAAGAAATGGAGGAGATGCGCAAGGTACAACATACTTGTGAGGAACGAATTGCACTTTTGACCCAAGAAAACCAAATGCTCAAAGAAAAAGCCCAGGGGCAAGAAGTAAGCTCCAACATACCAGCAAGAAGAAAAGCAAAAGTTAATAAAGATCAGAGAGTGATGTTTGTGGAACCCGCACGTCAGCGGAATGAACCAGACAAATTGAATTTGGATGATTCAGAAATGCAAAATAACAAATGGCGAAAACATTCTGAGGACATGGAGCAAATGCGAGAAGAAATTAAAATTTTGAAGAATAAAGAGAGTGGGCGATTAGAAGAAGTGTTAAAAGAAGCTAGAAGAACGCCGTTGGCGCCACACCTAGCGTATGCACCAATACCTCATAACTGTAGTATTCCCATCTTTGAATGCTACTATGAGACTAAAGATCCAACAACTCACTTGAAGTATTACAATCGCATCATGCCCAGGTGGGAACAAGATGATGTTGTTATGTTCAGGTATTTTCCCTTAAGCTTGAAAGGGATAGATCTAGCATGGTATGATAACCTTTCAGAAGGGTCGGTGCATTCTTACACCCAATTGATCGATGGCAGACAATCTGTCAATCAGTAGGGGATTTAATTCCAGAAGTTGCAATCAACTGTTATAAATGGGGGATAGCCAACCGAGAAAGCCAACTTTTTGTTGATATTCATGATAAAAACCCGAAAAACAAAGGAGATCTCAGAAATATTATTGAAAAATGTGCAAGATTGCAGGACATACAAAAGCAGCATCCCAGAATAATGTCTCAGCATCATGGGAATGCCAACAGGGCAAATTTTGTAGAACCGTCAACCAGTTCCGGAAAGAGGGATGCGGGAGAAACTCCTGTCATTGAATCAAAGCGAGCGAAGTCTGAAGATATAAGAAAATTTATACGCCAATTTGAGGAGAAAATTTTCACTAAACTCAACACTTCTTACTCAGAAATCCTAAATGCAATAAATAACAGACAAGATTTTCAGTGGCCATGGACAAAAGAAAAACAGCCTCAACACACGCAGAATTCGAAGGAATATTGTGTATATCATTGCTATCGGGGCCATTCCACAAGCCGATACAGGAATCTAAAGATGCAAGTGCAAAAGTTGATCGATGCAGGAGAACTAAAAGAGTTTATTTATTTACCTAACCCTCCACCAAGACTCAATAAGGGAAAACTGTGAATATTCCGCAAAATGATCAAACTATTAACATGATTTCCTATTTTGAATCGGGTCAATCATCCATGAGTGCAGCTCTTTTAATATATTGTTTTATGATACCTTATAGAAGATGGGATTAAAATATGATCATCTTACGCCTTCTTGCTACACAATCTATGGGTTTAATGGACTAGCTTCAAAACCAAAAGGGGAAATCTTGCTTGATGTTGCGGCTGGACCAATAAGTATTCTGACAAAATTCAGCATAGTGGAGGCTCCATCTCCATATAACCCCATCATTGGTAGACATTGGGTCCATGAATTGAAAGGGGTAACTTCAACATACCACCAATACTTGTGATTCCCGACACCGCAAGGGGAAATTGAGATAAAAGGAGACCAGAATGAAGCAAAATCTTGTATTCTTACAGAAATCCGCATGAATGAAGAGCGACAGCAGCAACAACGAAAAAGAAAAAAAGAACGAAAGATGAAGGCTAAAGAAGAAGCCCTAAGCCAATATATGATAAAGACTGCGGGAAGTAAGGTAGAAAGTGAAACAAATGAAGGTATTTCAATAAAAGAAAGCATGCAAAAAATTGATGAAGGAATTCTTCCAGCATAGCAGTTAAAGGGGGCTCCCACATTATTAGGAGCTCCCAAATCCACTTTTACATCCATTGAAGAAAGCAAAATTGTCAACATAGGAACAAAGGAGCTCCCCAGAATGATTAAGATTGGAACATTGATGGAAACAGAAAGGGATCGTAATTTGGTCACTCTACTTAAAGACTATGTGGACATTTTCGTGTAGAAGATAGAAGACATGCCAGGTATCAATCCAAGTATTGTTCAACACGAGTTGCCATACACCCAGGAACAACACCTTTCCGACAACGAATACGCAAGGTAGCACCTGAATATTATTTGTCAGTTGAAAAGGAGTTGAAAAAGCTCATGGATGCAGGATTTATTCGAGAAGTGCAATATCCAACATGGATTTCAAACATGGTAATTGTACCCAAGAAGAATGACGGAGTAAGAATTTGCATAGACTTCACCAACTTAAACAACACATGCCCAAAAGATAGTTATCCGCTTCCCAGCATTGATCAGTTGGTAGACGATGTCGAAGGAATGAGGCTTTATCCTTTATGGATGGGCATTCAGGGTACAATCATATTGCGCTAGCTAAAGAAGATCAAGAACACACTGCGTTTTTCATTCCACACGGTTTATACTGTTATACCAGAATGCCATTTGGGCTAAGAAATGCAGGATCAACTTATCAACGGCTCGTAGACGTAATTTTTAAACCATGGATAGGCCGCACACTCGAAGTTTATGTAGATGACATGATGGTAAAAAGTAAATTTTCAAAGGATTATTTATAAGATTTGAAAGAGATATTTGAAGCCTTGCGGAAATTCAGAATGAAAGTTAATCCTGATAAATGCATTTTTGGGGTTACATCAGGAAAGTTTTTGGGGTACTTGGTTACCAAAAGAGGGATTGAAGTTGATCCGGCAAAAATTCAGGCAATTGTTGATATGTCGTCTCCAAGAAATATTAAAGAGGTACAGAAATTGAATGGTTGTTTGGCCGCACTCGGCAGATTCATTGCTAGATCATCGGACAAATGCAAGCCCTTTTTTGACACTTTAAAAAAGAAAAATAAATTCGTATGGAACGAGAACTGTGAGCAAGCCTTCCTAAGTATTGAAGCTTATCTCGCCACATTGCCCGCTCTACAAAAGCCAGAACCTGAAGAAGTGCTCTCCTTGTACATAGCTGCAACCGAAGATGCTGTAAGTGCAGTATTGGTACGAACAAATGAAAAGGTAGAAAAACCAGTATATTACATCAGTAAAACTCTTAACCTTGCGGAAAGAAACTACACCAAAATTGAACAATTAATTTTAGCCCTGGTTTTTGCTACTCAGAAATTACGCACGTATTTTCTGACACATTATGTGCGGGTGCCAAGCAAAGCTCCATTAGAATCCGTACTGAAGAATGTTGGAAAAGTGGGAAGAATAACAAAATGGAATGTACAACTGGAACAGTTCCACGTCTTATTTGAAATACAAACTGCGCAAAAGTCGCAAGTACTAGAGGATTTCCTTGCGGACTTACCAACAGATGATGATTTTGAAATCCAAGGGATGCATGGAATAGAAGACGATGATTCACAAGATATTTTAAGCTCTATAAATTCCCCCAGATGGGAAGTATTTTTCGATGGAGCGCGAAATAAAGAAGGTGCGGGTATTGGAATTGTGATTACAACTCCTTCGGGAGATCGAATGGTACAAGCATTTCGTATTGAATTTGGTGAGCATACAAATAATATAGTGGAATATAAGGATGTGGTTCATGCTCTTCGACTTATCATCGAATTGGGAATTTGTGATGTGCGGCTCACAAGTGATTCACAATTGATAATTCAGCAAGTTGAGTTGAAATATCAAGCGCTTGATGAAGATCTGATAGAATATAAAAATCTTGTGCAAAAATTGGCGCTTCAAATCCCAAATATAACCTTTCGACATTTGTCCAGAGATAAGAATCGCCATGCTGATGCACTAGCATTTATTTCTTCAATGATAAAGGATCAAAACACTACAGTAGTCAAAATTGGGCGCATTTATGAGCCGTCAATTAAGTTGTGAGCAGTTGAAAACATGGAAGAAGAAATTGAGGTACATATTGAAGATGCAGCTGACAAAGATGATATAGATTTTCCACAAAAATCAGAAAATGAATTATCCAAAGAAGGTTGGAGGGTTTCAATACACCAATACTTGCAGGATGGGATTTTGCCCGCAAACACTAAAGAAGCAATAAAGGTGCAATCAAAATCTGTGAATTATCAGTTGCGGGATAAAATTCTATACCGCAAATCTTTCTTGGGACCTTTGCTTCGATGTTTATTACAAGAAGAAGAGCAGCAAATTTCCAAAGATATACATTATGGAGATGCGGAAAATCATAGTGGAAGAAGATCACTTGCATTAAAAGCAAAAATACAAGGATATTACTGGCCATTTATGCATAAAGATACGGAAAATGTGGTAAAAAGATGTGAAGAATGTCAGCGTTATGCAAAAAGAATAAAAGCACCCACAACAAAACTTAATTCCGTACTCAGTCCCTGGCCATTTGCAAAATGGGGGATAGACATTGTTGGGCCATTAGTGGAAGGTACTCAAAAAAGAAAATATTTAATTGTAGTTGCAGATTATTTCACTAAATGGGTTAAGGCCAAAGCTCTTGCACATATTAAAGATACAAATGTTTTCAAATTTTTGTTTGAGAATATAATATGTAGGTTTGGGATCCCGGTAGCCATAGTTTCGGATAATGGACAACAATTACAAGGGAAAAATATTGACATGCTTTTCGAAGCATTTAATATTCAAAAGAATAAGTCTACTCCACTCTATCCACAAAGCAATGGGCAAGCTGAAGCAACAAATAAAACAATTGCCATGAATTTAAAGAAAACTCTAGATGGCCATCATAAACGATGGTGTGAACAGCTTCATAATACATTATGGGCATATCGCACAACAAGAAGGGAGTTCACTGGAGAGTCACCATTTCTTCTCACATATGGAGCAGAAGCAGTTATTCCAATGGAAGTTATTTTACCCACAACAAGAACAGAAGCATGGGAGAAGAACTTAATGCTTGAAAAGTGGGATTACTTAGAAGAAAGAAGAGAGGTTACACTTCAAAGAATGGAAAGTTATCAAAGAAGATTGGCGAAAGAATATAATAAAAAGGTGAAATTGCGGAACTTTGTGGAAGGAAAATACGTTCTACGGAAAATCCCGGAATACCAAAGGGATAAAAGAGCAGGAAAGTTTGCACCTACATGGGGAGGACCTTATATTATACAAGATATTACGGGACAAGGATCATACCATATGCGGAATATGGATGGTGAAAGTCTACAACATCCTTGGAACGCACAACATCTCAAACCATATTATCCATGACTAGCAATGCAATTCTACAATAGTTTGCGCTCATGAAAGGAAAAGCACATTAAATGCAATCTCTTTAGAAAGTCCAAATGAATATTTATAACTGTTGGATTTTTCGCTACAAAGATGCCTAACATGACATTAATTATTGTATCAGGTACTCTCCACTTCAGGAAGTGCTTACAACTAGCAATGCAATTATACAACAATTTGGCTTCATACTAGGTAAAGCAGAATGTAATCTCTCTAGAAATTCCATGTAAATGTTTATTAGTGTATGACTATTGGGTCTTTCGCTACAGAGATTCCTAACATGACATTAATTGTTGTATCACTCTCCATTTCAGGAGACACACTAGGGACCGCATCCTAATATTTGCCGCATCCTAATAGAAGCTAGCTTCAGCTGCTTATTGAGTTATTCTATCCTAGTATTTGCCGCATCAAGCTCTCCCTCAGCCTTAGCAGCTCTTGCGGCTGCATCCTTAAACTTTTCTTCAAAACCTGAAATAAAAGTAACGGGTTAATCAATACGGGAATAATATTAAATTTTAAGCATGCGGTAAAATAGGATACCTCTTGCGAGGGATTCGAACTCTACTAATTCACGACCCATTGCATCTTTGGTAATATCAAGAAAATCATATTCTCCCGAAAACTTGCTATAATTGGCCTTGAGTTGTTCAAGATGCTGCTGACACTGAGTTAATTCTGCTTCGTTATCCTGCAAACGATTCAATTTAGATGTGCACCTCGCCACTTCTTCGTGCAGGCGGAAAATGTCGCTCTCACGATGAAGAATAGAATTAGATAAATTACGGATCATAGCTTGAGCATCCGCAAGGGCTTTTCCTTTAGCATTAGCCTCTGAAGCTGAGTTGTCTCAGTTCTCAATGAGCTGCGCTATGTACGAAGAAAGCTGTGAATGATGATGCGATCTGGAACAGGAAAATCCCACAAGAATATTCTTGCGTTCCACACAAAGCCTGCGGTTTTCTTTTTCCAATTTATCAGATATTGTCCGTGCTTCAGAAACGCAATCTTTAGTCCACAATAAAGTAGCTTCAAACTCAGCTTTCTTGCGAATTTTCTCCCCAAATAGGAGCCGATGCTGCGATTCTAGTTCATCATGCTTCCGTTTGACTCAATCATGAGTATCAACAAGATCATTAAATTTTGTCTTGATCTCCACATTCTCATTATTAACTCTTATAACATGATCTCTCAACTGCGTAATTCTACGCTGCATCCTAGATACAAGTTCTGAATCCCCCGCTGATCCCATGAAGTAATTCAGAAGACAAGAAAAAAAATTTAAGAAAAATTGACGAGATAGAAAGAATTAAACCTTGATTTTGAAGGTCAAGCGGTTGTTGACGAAGCGTGTCATTCTCCCGCTCCAAACCTTGATAAAAGGAGACCTTGAATTGGCGAAGACCATGATTCTTTTTGAATTCCTCAAGGTTCCCTGGCTTCGCATACTACATTCATCTAGTATGCGCTACCAATTCCCAATATATTGAGTGATGGACCGCACTAAGCCTTGATGGGATTGTTTACGACTGGCAAGAACTTCGAACTGAAAAGGATTCTACTCTGATACAAAGGAAGTTGTAGACCCGCATCTAATGCTCCCGCAGGGATTAATAACTTGTTGTTACTGTATTTACAAACTTCCATAATTTCCAGGGTAATTTCATCTTCAATACAATCATAAAAGGATACCTTGAATTGCCAAAGACCATGATTCCTTTTGAATTCCTCAAGGTTCACTGATTTAAAGCTACAACTTTCATGAGGCCGTTTGTTCTTGGGAGCAGATTGTTGACCGCAACACGAATACTTGCGGGTTTTGTAGATCCGGAAGGGTGACTCTTCGATACAGGATAGCGAGATGACTTCCTGACCAAAGGTTGTTCATCCTGATGAGAAGCATCACCAGTAACTTTCGCATTGTCCTTTCCAGCCATGATGAATTTGAATCTACACATGAGAGCAAGAAAAAATAAGTTTATTACGATCAAAAACAAGAACCAAGCAGGAATGTTGCAAAGCAAAAGAACGACAAGATGATCGTCACATCAAAATACAAATCAACCAATAATTCCCTGATCAGGAGAAAAAAAGGGCCATAATAAAAAAACCAATCATCATCATCATTATCATCATTCATTCCAACAAATAATAAACAGATAAGAACATCATCATCATCATCATCAATGATTAATCCAAAAAGGTTCAGATACAGAGATTGATAAACAAACAAGTGCGAAAAGAAAAAAGAAAAAAAGATTACTTACAATGAAGTGAAAGATAGAAGAAAAATTTGTTGATTGAAAAGAGAAAAAACTTGATCCCGATGTAAGAATCCTTACAAAAGTTCAGGAGAATGAAAAGGTGTTGAAGAATCTCTGAAAAGTTCAAAGGAATGAAAAACACTAAAACTTTAAGAAGAAAAAGACAAGAGGTGTAAAGAATGGAATGAAGGAAATAATTGGTATTAAATAGGAGAAAGCTGAACGAAACCGTCGAAAACTGAAAAGGGAGAAACTTTATCATAGAATTAATTGCCTTGAAACTTCCAACTGACAAGAACGTGGGAAAAAATGTTAATGCTAGTGAGAAAATCGAAAAAAAGTGAAACTATGCGTGGGAAGAGAAGTTATTGCAGGTGTAAAAGTAATAATTACAATTTTTCCTTTTCTAAACTCTTGCCATATGTCAAAATTTGAAAGAAAAAAGGGCGCAAGTTGTGAGAGAATAAAATCCAAGCAACGCGTGTCCAAAAACTATTGGAGAAAGAGCGAGTTACGATGAGACGAGAAACACTGAAACATAGCCTTTTAAAGCATTAAATTGACAGCTTCAAAGTTGATAAGATTTGAACCTGAGAACATTAATGCATGATCGACATGTGGGTTGCGGGAAAGTAAGGCACACTGTTCAAAACAGATAGCCTTGCTGCCTGACCAACACGTGGGTTGCGGGAAAGTAAGGCACACTGCTCAAAACAGATAGCCTTGCTGCCTGAACGACACCAGGTTGCGGGAAAGTATGACACAATAAAGAAGTAATGATGAGCGTTGCTGCATGAGGGACACGTATCAACTTCACAAGCAGCAGAACAAAAAGGACTAAAGCATGACGATTCACTTTTAAGAGCTACGTGTCAGACATGCTATGATTCAAATAAGACCGCAACATTCATCCCAATTCAAAAACAATAACTTAAATGAGCCATGGTATGATAACTATATGCTAGTGTTGTCGAATTTGGAATCTAAAAAGGTTTGATAACCTAAAATTTGCATATTAAATATCTAGGTTTAAAAAATTAAAAAGTATTCTTTAATATAGCTCCATAAAAAAATAAAATAAAATATATTCTTACCGATTGAGAATGTTGTCGTACTACGCTGGTACTTGAATCAACATCAAAGAAGGTGATGCGTGTCGTAAGTGCAACAAACTAATCAATATATTTCCCATTAATTAAGTAGTAATATAGTTGTAATAAATATCGTTCTCACAGAGAGCTGTGTAATTGAGATGTTATTTAAATTAGAAAAACTACAATAAAAGTTAATATTAAGGGGGGATTGGTTTAGTTAACTAAAAAGAAAAACAAAAAAATAATAAGAAAGAAAGGATGATTAAAGAGTCCTTCTCCGTTACCAAACACTAACTCACCTAGTATACTCGTTTACTTCCTGTCAGAATCATTCATCACCAACCGTAAGATAACAGGTACGCTTAGCTATCCCCAAAACTCCTTGTATCACTGGATAACAGGTACGCTTGATCACCTTATTCTATCCATTTGAGCCGCCATGAAGTACACTCTTAAGGTGTAACTGAGTCAAATACTTTAGAGTTTGTGAATTTAGGTTGATCCCAGCAGTTAAAATCAGTACACTCGGTTTACTTACTGGTGTTCTCTTCACACATGATTGCTCCACAGAATCCCTCTGCAAGGTCTCACGGTTTCTACTTTTGTAGGAGATGCTCGACAATTACGGATCGCTCAACTATATACTAGTACTAGAATGATTAATAGATTAATCCAATTGTACACTTGAAAAATCTAGAAAATCAATCATAAAACTTAAATATAATGAAAACAAACGTTAATATGATAAAAACTCTAAATAACTTGTATAATTAAAAAAACTTCATGTCTAGAACATTAAATTCATCCTTAATCAACAAAAAATTGGCTGCTCATAATACAAGGAAGAATAAGAAATATCTTGGTTTCACTCTAAAGGGGTAAACCCTAGGTTTTGGAATGTAGAAGATGTAGTATGGGTACTAGATGATAATCCTTGTTTAAGCCTTAGGTGTCTCGTTTTATAGCCTCAAATACTTGGCTCTCAAGTATCCTCTCTTTCTAGGTTTGGAAACCCATTGGGAGCAACTTTCCTCAATTTAGAAGTCCCAAAGAAACATTAAAATTCGTCCAAAAATGGTTCTTCACGTAAGTTTCTCGACTACCTGACCCTCAGAGAAAAGTCAAAGTTTCTGAATTTTGTTTTCTCATTCACCTGACTATCCGAGGCACATACGTTTCCTCGGTCACCATCATGGCCGAGAATATTCTGAACTTTTTTTTTCTCATCAAACCTTTATACGACGTCGGAATGACCTCATTCTTTCACCGTTGGTTTCGTCTCTTTGTCCTCTACAAAAGATGAGAAGAAATCCTGAATTTGAGAGAGTTCCACTTGGTCTTTGGGCCTTCTTCCTTTGTAGTACTTCACTTATTTTCTCGTTCTAACATTTTTGTAGCTCCTTTTTGGATGATTCACCTAATAAAAGATAAATAAACAAAACAAGCGTAATATAAAAATAATTCACAAGAGATCAAGAAAATAAGTATATGAAGTTGACACTAAAAATATAGAGAATATACACTCTCCACATCATCCGATCTTTAAGAAATAAAATCAAATCATATGCGATGATTGGAATGCTCATTCACCTTCTTATCTGATCCACATTCAACACCACTTTCCAGTTTCCAATAGAAACGTCTTCGTTTTCGGTTTCAACTCTTGATGAAAAATTCTCGAACTTCGTAAAACTTTGATATTTTGTACTTTCTTTTTCTTCAATTACTTGTTGTTTTTTAAACTTCTTAATAAATTTATTTTTCTCTATGACATTTGTTATTATTATTTTATATATATATATTTTTTAATTATTGTAGGGAAAAGATCTTAGAACTTGATGCTTCACAACTTCTTTATTGTCTTGGTGGTATAAACTTAAAAAACTTACACCTTTCTTCTTCTCCTTGTCATTTCACATGAATATCTAATTTTTGTACTTTCTTTGTTGCTTGTAAACCTTAAACTTCTTATACTTCTTCATAGTTGGTATTGCTCTTCTTATTCATGTTGATGATGATATATTTATATGATCACTGCTTTGAGATAGTGGTGCGTCCTGCAATTCAGACTACAAGATGAGGTTAATTCGCAATTCTGATGTCAACTTCATGATTGATAGAATTAGCTCTCAAGAGATCACAAAGTGCTTAAGGAGTGCAAGGTTGAGTAGATCATCATTCTACCTGGAGTTTACGCAGATGAAACACTCTAAACGGAAAAGTATATGTTGAAGGTTTGGTACCTCTCTTATTTTTTATAGGTATTCTACACTAATGAACGATTAGCTCTCTAATAATGAAATCCTTTTTCACCTAATTTGCCACCGACATGGTTAAGTTCATCACGGTATCTCTCTCAATAACTAAGAAACCCGAATGTCGTTCTCTAGGACTTCTACGTTCATTTCTTAGGTAAGAAATCCGTATGTAAACCTAGTAAAAAGTATACTACTTGACTCCAAAATCTCTAAAAATTGGAGATTCAAGCAAATATAAACAAAAATTCGGAAAACATTACTTACAAAAGTAAAAAAAAAAAAAACTAAAAAATGCATATGCTAAATACCCCCCACACTTAAACTTCACAATGTCCTCAATGTTCAAGACAAAAATTTCTGATTTATCACGCAACATCATATTAACCTCAAAAACTGTACATATTGGTAAGGAATTTGGCAAAACTTCCTTGACGAAAGTTGTTTGCCTACGTTTTTTTTTTATCATGTATCAAAAGAGCACAATGTGTCGATAAACTTTCTGAGATTTATGGCCTCTGGACTGAATAACATGCAATCTACAAAAATTATGGAAAAAATCCGGAACTCAGCTTACCAGGCCAATCGCTCTAACCTAACAGATTCCAAATTCAGATTTTCCTTTTGAAAAAGAAAGATGAGTCTTTCCCCTTCAAAAGTTGGGGTCAACCACTCATATCAGACTCCTATCGAGGTCTCTAGAAACGTTTCATCGAAGGGTGTCACGGTCAGAATTTTTCAGACGAAATTTTTTTCGTCAAAATTTTCTTCATAAAGGATTTAGGACATTAGAAATTAAACATGGGAATGCAAATATGATATGCAAACTATAAAAAAATAAAAATAAAAGAGATAAAAATACAAAACCAATGTGTTTGCCTCCCATTCAGTGCTTAGTTTAACGTCCTCATCCTGACCTTCTGGTTATCGCCCGTACACCAACAATCTGAGAATCTAAGGATCCACCCAGATAACAATTTGCAGTTCCAATAACAGCTTCACACAAATATTAGCATAAGAAAATAATAAGGAAACTTTTATTTGGTGGAAGTTATCCCTACACTTAGTCTTTTCTACACTTGGAAGTGTATAAAGAACATAGAATGCGGGAACTTCTACAGGTTCCTCTCTGTGAACCTGCACAATGCTAAATACAAACACATCTAGTGGTACATAGTTAGAAGGAAAATAATTCTTAAATTTTTTTATAGCACATAGTCCCAAACCTAAGTGAGGTAGCTCCTTAAAAATCGGAACAACCCTTTGGGAACTATTTCGACTGGGGAGGAGGATCAAAAGATATAGAATTATGCAAAGTATTAGATAAACCTTTCGTGATATCCTTTATTGAGGGATCCTCATTATTTTTAAAGAACTCTGACGATTATTTACCTCATGTGTATCGTGGTCCTCTATCAAAATTTTCAAAATCCCATTCTTCATAAGTTTCTGCTTCAACCGAAATCTCAACATCATTATAAATCTTGGCAAGCTCAATTTGGTTTTCCATGAAATTAATCAATTTGGTATCATTCTCTTCAATACTATCGTCATCGGAATCAGGATCATTTTCATTTTTTTTCCAGTGCAGATCCTAAGTTCTTCGTTTGAGTACGTTGCACCATTTAAAAAATGGATAGGTATACCCAATCTCCTCCTTTTGAATAGGTGAATTATCGTTATTATGATCCGGAGTTGGAATAACTTCATCATTGTTGCAATAAATTTCAAAATGTTGCTCATCTTGAAATATCATCATAAATAAAATATTTGTTATCACCCATCTGAATTTCAAAATGGTTTTGGCTTTGAAACCAAACTTCATCATTCGTTTTCCCAACCAGTTGATCAATGCGAATCCTTAAATTTTCTATACTCACTTGAAGATGTTGAAGTGTATCCTGCATCTTTTGATTCCACTACGTAGACTTTTCAAATGACTGGTGTTAGTACCTAAAAATTGATTCTAGGCAAAACAATGTACTGTAAAAGTAATTTCTTTAGATTCAGAATCAAAATCGTACGGGGAAAGCCTAAACCACGATAGTAGTCGTTCCGCCCTGCTTCGGTCACAAGGAGAGAAGATGGGTTGATCTTAGGGGAGGGAAGCAAAGAAAGTTGAAATAATTTGTGTGTTGAATTGTGTGTAGAGATGTTCAACTATTGAGAAAATAACAGAGCTTGAGAAAATGATAAGCTTATTCTTTTTTCAAAATAGGCTAAGTATCCTATTTATAATAGTTGAGAACACACATATTTCCATGTAAAGTAGTGGAGGTAGTGGAGAGATGGAGTAATGGGAATTATGGGGGTAATGGTGTAACCACCCATTATCCTTGGAAGTTTCTAGAAAACCATTATTCCATTACCTCCTTAACCACTTCAACCGTCACCACTACTTTGTAACTTCCTTGTCATGGGGTGTTGCCACGCCCATGTTGCTGTAACCACCAAACCAAAAACCCATGTTTAATCCCCCCATGTAATATAATTTGATTTATCGTAGGAATTAGTGGAGTTATGGACTCAAAGTATGTAAGTAAGATAGTGTTCTCAATGATCTTGTGAGGATGTTACTAACACAAGCAAGGGTGAAGAGATGCACAAAAGTAAGAAGAGGGGAAGGCTAGCGCTAGCACTGTGGCTAGAGACGCCAACATTGGCGCTGGTGCTAGCGCTAGCACTGCTGATGGTTGTTTGGCGCGCGAGCATGCTGCCAGTGCTGCGGCTAGCACTGCTAGGGTCTATTTGGCGCATGATCATGCTGCCAGTGTTGCCGCTAGCACTGCTAGGGCCTGTTTGTCGCGTGATTTGATGCTAGTGCTACCGCTAGCACTGGTAGGGCCTGTTTGGCACGTGAGAATGTTAGCTTTGTTGGCTTTTGGCCTTTAGCACATGTGTATGCTACTCATTTGTGTTGGGAATGTGGCTAGGACTTGCTAAGGATGGCACTTACTAGTACCATGGTTATTGCCTATGCACCGCTAGCTTTGGCATTCATTAATGTCGTGGCCATATTTATGACCTGTTTTGAGGTTTCTCAATCGTATGAGATGTAACGTTGGCATTTATGCTTAACTTTTTATGCAGCGCATACAGAACATTTTCAAGAAATTCAGCTGTGGAAGTTTACAACTTGAGATGATGTTTGATGCGACTCTGCAATTAGATGGTATGATGCATATAGTAACACATTTATTCAAGAATAGTGTAAAATCCCAGAATGACCATTGTGCTTTTTTCGATCGACCTTTTGGCAAAATGACTATTTTACCCCTGGTCCAAAACTTGATGCATATGACTTTTCACCTCTAATTATAATATGACGTTTAACCCTCCGATGTGTAAAATTACTATTTTACCCCTGGTCTGAAAAATTACCCAAAGTGACTTTTTTTCCCTTTATCAAAACCCAATATCTACAACTGGATAATGCTTGATTCCAAGTTAGGATATCTTATCCCTTCACTCATTCTAATATTTGTAGCACAAGTCTCCTCCCTTTGAATAAGTGAATGATCATAAATACGATCAGAAATTGGGTCAAGTATATTATAATCAGGTTCGGTTTATGCAACTTCCTCTATGCCTTGCGGTCCATCGAGTATCCTTGAGACATTATCTATACATTGTTGAAGTACATCTACCGAACTAGAAGATACATGATTAGTATCATAACTATCCTCCTATCCTTGTGGTTTTTCATTTACATACTCACCATAAGGGGGTTGTCATGTATGAGAATAACCATAAGGTTCCGTAGGGTATTGATCGTAACCAAAGGATTGGTTTTGATTATATCCATGGTATGGTTTCTAGTTGTTATAATACTGAGATTGAAAACCATATTGATTACCACCATCATATGAGTGATCTTGTGCACCATACATGTTATTTCCAAAGGGAAACATGACGACTCACAAGAAAAAAAAAATCAACTAAAACCAAAAATAAAAACAAAAACAAAAACAAAAACAAAAGTGATATTGACAACCTTTTTTCATAATTTACCTCCCGCTTTTGACGACAGTTGAACACCTTTAACTAGTTCTTAACACCAAAAAAACCTAAAAATATAAAAAACACTAAAGAAAAACGTGAAAATTTCTAAACTACTGAAGCAATCTAAAAATAATAATAAATCAATTTGCAACTTCTCCCCGGCACCGACGCCAAAATATGATACGTGTCGTAAGTGCCAAAAATAAATCAATATATTTTCCACTAATTAACTAGTAATATATCGGTAGTAAGGTTGGTTGCCCAGAGAGCCGTGTAATTGAGATATTATTTAGATTATCAAAACTGTAATAAAAGTAAATACTAAGAGGGATTAGTTTAATTAACTAAAAAGAACAATAAAAAGATAATAAGAAAGGTCCTCCGTCGTTACCACATTAACTCACTTAGTATACTCGTTTATCTCTCGTCAGAATCATTCATCACCAACCGTAGGATAACTTGTACATTTAGTTATCCCCAAAACTCCTTGTGTCACCGGATAACAGGTATGCTTAGTTACCAAATTCTACCCATCTGAGCCGCCATGAAGTACGCTCTCAAGGTGTAACTCAGTCGAACTATTTAGGGTTTATGAATTTAGGTTGATCCCAGCAATTAAACTCAATACGCTCGATTCACTAACTGGTGTTGTCTTCACACACGATTGCTCCACGGAACCTCTCTGCAAGGTCCCATGTTTTCTACTTGTATTGAAGATGCTGGACAATTACGTATCGTTCAAATCTATACTAGCATTAGAATAATCAATAGATTAATCCAACTTTACATCTGAGCAATCTAGAAATCAATCATATACCTTAGATATAATGTAAACAAACGACAAGATGATAAAAACTCTAAATAACTTGTACAATTAATAAAACTTCATGTCAAGAACATTGAATTCATCCTTAATCAACAAAAATTAGCTACTCATTATAAAAGGAAAGAAGAAGAAATATCTTGGTTTCCCTCTAAAGGGGTAAACCCTAGGTTTTGGAATGTAGAAGATGTACTACTGTGAGTATTAGATGATATGATCCTTGTTTAATCCTTAGGTGTCTTCTTTTACATCCTCAAATCCTTGGCTCTCAAGTATCCTCTCTTTCTAGGGTTTGGAAACCCATTGGGAGCAAGTTTCCTCAATTTAGAAGTCCCAAAGAAACACCAAAATTCGTCCAAAAATAGCTCTTCACGTAACTTTCTCAACCACTCGATACTCCGAGATTTCTGTTTTGTCTTGGAAACCCGACCCTCCGAGAAAACTCAAAGTTTTCTGATTTTTCTTTTCTCATTCAACTGACCATCCGAGGAACATACGTTTCCTTGGTTACCATCATGGTCGAGAATATTATGAACTTTTTTTTCTCATAACTTCTTCATACGACGTCGGAATGACTTCATTCTTTCACCGTTGGTTTCTCCCCTTCGTACTCTATAAGATGATGATAAGAAAGCCTGAAAGTAAAGTGTTTCAATTGGTATTTGGCCCTTATTATTTTGTAATACTTCACTTTCTTGCTCATTTTAACACTTTGTAGCTCATTTTTGGATGATTCACTTAATAAATAAAAAATAAACAAAACAAACATAATATACAATAATTCACAAGAGATCAAACAAATAAGTGCATAAAATTGACACTAAAAATATAAAGAATATGCACTTATCAACAAGAAAGTTAGAATATATTTAATTATGTTCCGAACTTCAAATTTATTCATTATAGTGTTGTTTGAAAACTTTGTGATTACACGTAGGAAAGAAAGTGCACAAGCTTTTGAAAATCTTCGGGTGAAACATCAATCTCATCAAGCAAGACATTACAGTGTGTCGGGTGAGATATTTACTTTAAGAGATCAAAATACATAGTTAATTTCAGGAAGAACATAAAAAAACATATAAATAAATCATCACATAGAAGAAATTTTTGAAAACACTGGATTTCCGAAGTAGAAGCACACCTTATGTAGCTCGTAATACAATGCAACTATGTGTTAACAGTATACGATTATATAAAAGTCATAATTCCTAGGATGCATAACTTATGTATCCACCACCGTTCCTGCAGAGAAAAATAATATATAAAGGAAAAACAAAATTAACGATGTGACTCGAGTAACTAGAATTATGAAGCAAGGTATACGATAGAAGTTACAGATGTGAAGATTATGGATTTTAAAGGTGCGATAATTTGTTGTTCAAGAATCATATTTTCACAATATTCAAATTTCAGTTGAGATGCAGATCTTGCTTGGATAATTCATTATTAATTTGTAATTATTTAGAATCTAGAACCTTAAACTAGGGTTTTTGTACTCATTAATGGAATTTTCTGGAAAGAGTGCAGGAGAAGAAAACAATAAAAGAGATAAATTAAAGATTAAGTTTATTGATGGAATGAATTATAGATTTACAAAATGAGCCTTGCTGGCTATATATACAAAATATGATCGACATGTTATTTTTGTGATCAGTGGGGAACAATTACATTTCACATATCTCTGATACCTAGCAAATCATTTTACATTTCCCGCTCCATAGCTAGAGACGTCTAATCTTCACTCCTGTATATTCCAACTATTCAGGTACTCATCTTGTCATCTCATAGATAACTCAGTTGCTTTCAGCTTCGAATTCTAGGTTCTCGATGTCCATCCAGCTCTTTGTTCCAGGTGCTTTACTCTTCAACTCCCGTCTTTGCTATCTAGATAGTTGTAGACATGTTTGTATAACTCAAGTTGTTACCACGTGATTTAGGAAATTAGAGATCTCGACTCTAGATTTCTTCATAGATTCCAACTACCGGCACTAATGGCTTCCAACTAAGGGTAGACGTGATATTTTATCATCTACATATTTTCCCTAGTTTCATATAAGCTAGTTTGAGACTTAGCTTTAATTAAACCGTAGTTAGCTTGTAAGTTAGTTTGAGACTTAACTAGTTTTTCATCTACATATTTCCAGGCATAATGTAAGATATGACATGGTGAGTTAAAAGATACTTCCATTATATAAAAAGAAATCTAAATTTTTAGTCTTTATATATATATATATATAAAATAAAATAAAATAAAATCATAATGGGTTTTAGGTTTACATTTGGCATTTATCGCAGGTCTTTTTAAAGTTTTATGTTTGGTAAAATATAACCTTGCGATCTGGATTTATCTGCTAGTGATGACCTCCCTCCAACGTGGTTGCTACAATCTCCTGAATGAATTTCGTTCAGAATCTTCTCCCCTTGTTGTTCAGTCACATATTTTAACAGGGGTCAAAGATATAATTTTAGGTACATCTCTCCTCTTAGTAACTGATATCCAAATGACTTTGCCATAGACTTTCTAGCTTATTTTGGATCAGAGGTAACATTCTAGTTTTGAGATAATCGTAGATGTCTTTCATCCATGAGTTGTTGGATTGAAATTGTGTTAAGAATTATTTCTCAACTAGGTTTTCATCAGTTTCCTCTTCGATTATTGATTTTTCCAGGACTGCAATATTTATTATCCTTTTGCAAGTTCCAGGTATCATCGAACCTAGAAGAGCTAGTCCTTAGTGTGCCTTATTTTGTTTTTCGATATTTTCCTGATGATGACATTACCAAACTCATATGGGAACTTGTTCACTTTGTCTCTATATTTTCTCATATAATCATTTTCAGTTACAAAAGTTCCTTCTATTGACCTGTAGTTCCTGAGAGTCACTATATAATATGAATTCTTTCAGTTGTAAAGTATTTGCAACTTTCAATCCTTGTATAACTGCTTCATGTTCAACTTGGTTGTTGGTGGGGTCGAAAGCTAATATGTAAGAGAATTTGATATAGTTGTTCTCTAGTGTAATAATTATAAAACTTTCCCCTCCTCATTCTCTATTTGAAGCACCATCTACAAATATTTTCCAGATTCCTAGTATATTTAACATTGCATTTTCTACTTTAGGTGTAGGTGGTTATGGTTTTACTTCTTCTTGTGTTTCTTCGCTAAATTTAGGTCGAAAATTGGGTCTTCAACTGGAAAATCCACCAAGAAGTTCGCTATAGCTTGACCTTTGACGGTTTTTATCGGGATGAATCCCAGGCTTGGTTGGTTCAGATGTATTCCCCATTTAGTTATTTTCCTAATTTTTGTCTCTTTCGAGAGGAAATTTTCCACTGAATGCTCAATTACTATATTCATTTTCCATCTTAAAAAATATGGTCTAATCTTTATTGATGAAAATAGCAAAGATGACCCTTTCCAGCTGTGAATATTTTTTCTTACGTTCTACCAGTGACTTTCTAATGAAATAAAATAGTTTCTCTTTGCTCTCTTCAATTCGTAGTAATACAACATTGACTGCAGTTAGAGAAGAGTTGCCAGGTATATGAACAATTCTTCTCATGGGATTTGTGAAGATAGGATAAGGACTAATGATAAATATTTCTTGGTTTGGTCTAGAGTTGTTTGGCATTAATCATCCCATATAAAATCTTATTTTTTTCTTCAACAAATTGAAAAATAGTTTGCATTTGTCTGATAATCTGGATACAAATCTCTTTAGTGCAGCAAGCTTCCATGTGAGTTTCTGGATGTCACAGGCTTGAGGTTGCATATCTTGTATTGATCTTATCTTCAGCGGGTCAACTTCAATCCCATATTTGGTTACCCTGACACCCAAAAGTTTACCGTTTTGGATTCCAAAAGAACATTTCGACGGGTTCATTCTCATACCATATTTCCTCAAGACATTGAATGTTTTGGTTATGTCAGACAGATGATTGCTGCTGTGTAAGATTTTCACCACCATATCATCTACGTTACATTCCATTGTGTTTTCTATCACTTCTTTGAACATCAGATTTACCAATCTCTGGTATGTACTCCCTGTATTCTTTATACCAAAAGGCATTGATATAAAATAGTATAGTCTTCTTCGATGATAAAAGTTGTATGTTCTTCATTAGCTGGGTTCATTGATATCTAGTTGTATCTTGAATAACCATCCATGAAGGATAGTATTTTGTAGCCAATAACTGATTGTATCCTGAATAACCATCCATGAATGACAGTTTTTTGTAGTCAGCAACTGTTGCGACTGTTCTATCTATATCTGTAAAAGGATAGTTATCTTTAGGGAAAACTCTGTTCAAGTTTGTGTAGTCAAGGCAGACTCTGACTTTCCCATTTTTCTTCATTATAGTTGCGATGTTGGATATCCAATTTGGATACTTGCACTCTCTTATTATTTTCGCTTCCAGCATTTACAATATTATATAGCTTATCAGCTATTTTTTTATTTTTTTCACTTCACTAGTTTGAAGGCTGGATCGATATTCATAGAATGACAAGCTATTGATGGATCTATTCCCAACGTGTCTGATATTTTCCAGGAGAACAAGTCTATGTTCTCTTTTAGCAGTTTCATCAAGCTTTTTTTTTCTTCAGATGATAGATCGTTACTTATATAGGTCGTTTTCTTTTCATATGTACTTCCCAAATTTATTTCTTTTAAGAGCTCGACCACATATTCTTTGAATTTTTTATCTGGAATGACTGGCATGCTTTCTTGAATTTCATATGGAATATGCTTAGATTCTACGACAAGAAGTTGTTTTTGTTCAGCTATCATATTGGTTATTTCATATTTATATGCTATCTGTTTTGCTATTTGGTTGTTTGTTTCAACTGCCAGTTCATTTTCCCTCCGTTAGGATCTTTATGTTGTGATATAGATAAAATAACTAGTTTTATTTTAGATAGCTTGGTCTCCACAGATAGTGTATTCTCCGATTTTAGTTCTAAATTTTTTGATGATAAGTTGATGGTATAAATTGCATCGCGTGTAACCAATATCTTCCCAAGATGACATTATATGGTGACTCTGTCTTTAGTACTAGAAAATGTACATCGTTTAAAATTGGTCCAGCTTTTACCGTTATTATTTATTTCCCATTGGATAAGTTCTTGAACCATCAAACCCTATGATAGATGTTCCACTTGCATGTAAAGATCCTTTTTCCAACAGTCTTATTTTCTCGGATGCCTGTAAGTAGATGATACCACAGGCTGAACCCTGATCTATTATCTTTTTGCAGGTCCAATCATCTATGACTAACTCTATCATAAGTGCATTTCAATATGAGTAGTCGACTCCAGTTAAATCTTTAGTATTAAAAGTTATCTCTATCGGTGGTACCAATAAATCTTTGCTGCTTGGATGCAATCAAATGGAGTTGACATCTTGCCTTTTAATTTTTATCCCATCTTCTGTCGATTGTACTTATCACAATGACACCTTTTGGATTCATTTAATATTGTCTAAGATGAAGTTTATTCTTTCGTCATTCTTTCTGATGGCGTTCACAATTGTCATGTCTTTGCTTCTTTATCCTTGACAAAAATAAATATTCGTCAATTATATAGATCAAAAATATATATCTGTGCGTATATAATATTCTTATCGATTTATTTTTATTTTTCTATAAAATTCCATCTATTTGGAATAGTTTGTAATAGTTATGATACATATATATAGTTTCTGAAAATCGCATTAACACCCAATAATTATGTCATAAGATGTTGATTAAACATGAATTTTCATATTACGTTAAGATTCAGATAATATTACAGAAGTAATGATGATGATAGTACAGATTAAACTTATCGAAATATTTATGAATCTGCATAGATGAAAGTACGCAATAGATAGAAAAATATTGGTTTATCAAGATCACCAACAAAGCAATCTTAAAATTATTTTGATTGCTGAAATAAACATATAATGTTACTAGATTATTATAGAACTAGCTTTCCATGAAAGCTAAATATCAAATTAGTTGCCGGAAATCAGATACGATGAAATCAAGATTTTGCAACTTCACTTATAAACTTGAATTTTTCTTGAGATTGAAATATTTAAATCATCAAGATTATTGGATTAAATCAAGATATACTTCAATTTTATGCAAAACTTCCCTGAAGTCAGTGATAGACTGTTTTTCCGTTAGGATCACTAACTGTTGATCATTTTGAGCAATAAATTCGTTGTTCCACCATCATCATGTAAATCATCGTTGAATGAATGTATTATAACATGAAAACGTAATAAATATGTTATGAATTCTATAGAACTGAAAATTTCAAAATCATTAAGATTTTCATAAGAATTATGAGTTTACGCTAATAAGCTATTTTTGAGTTGAATCTACTATTTGAAAACATGCATTGCTATGTATTTTAGATAAAAAATTCAGAATTCGATATCGTAACATTCAAACTTTGTAAAATCAAAAAAATACTTCATCAGAAGTGATTTTCAAGAATTAAATTCTTAGTTGATGTTGGAAAATATGATTTTAACATGAAAATATGTTGAAATCACAGTTTCAAAGTTGTTTCTAGTGCCAATGAAGGTGCGGTAGTTTGCTGGTTAGGAATCGTACCTTCAAAATATTCATATTCCAGTCTATATGTAGATTTTGCTTGGATAATTCATTATTACGTTGTAATTGTTTAGAATATAAAACCTTAAACTAGGGTTTCTGTACTCATTAATGGATTTTTCTGGAAAGAGTGCAGGAGAAGAAAACAATTAAGAGAGAGAGATTAAAGATTAAGTTTATTGATGGAATGAATTCTAAATTTACAAAATGAGCCTTACTGGCTATATATATATGAGATGATTCACAAGTTATTTGTGTGATCAATGAGGACCAATTATATTTCACGTATCTCTGGAACCTGACAAATCATTTTACATTTTCCGCCCCATAGCTAGAGACGTCTGATCTTCATTTCTGTATATTCCATCTTTTAAGGTACTCATCTTGTCAGCTCACATATAACTCATCTGCTTCCAGCTCTGAACTCCAGGTTTTCAACGTCCAACCAGCTTTTCGTTGCAGGTGCTTTACTCTTCATCTCACGGCTTTACTCTCTAGATAGATGTAAACCTGTTCGTATAACTCGAACTGTTACCACGTGATTTAGGCATTTAGAGATCTCGACTCTAGATTTCTACATAGGTTCCTGCTACTAGCACTAATGGCTTCTAACTACGGATAGATACGATATTTTGTTATCTACAGATTTATAGGTTGAAGAAGAAGAAAAACTTGCTGGAACATTCTCGGGGCAACCTCCACTTTTAAATAACTTTGTATGATGGCTCTTTTTGAGCAACAATAAGTGTGAATTTTGGAAGTTTTGTCTCTTCCAAATAATTCAAGGGCTGCTTAACTATACGTACCCAACAAATGTCCAACATTGTGCTTTGATACCTAACATTTAAGATATTAAGGGTTGGTATCTTGACCCGTTAGAGACTGTCATCCAAATAATTCAAGGGCTATTTAACTGTTGGTACTCAATAAATGTCCAACATATTTCTTTGGTACCTAAAATTTAAGATATTAAGGGTTGGTACCTTGACCCGTTAGAGATTGTCAACTCAAACCATTTGTACCTTTATAATTATGATTATTAATAAATTTAAATTACTTAACGGCGTTGCCTGACCGTTAGCACGTTTTTTTTTACAAAAACGTGTGATATTATCTAATTTGATATTACGGTTACAGACAGATTAATCAAAAATTTATAATTTAACTTAAAATTAGTGTTGTTATGCTCGTTCAGAACTTTCCTCGAACACATTCGTTCCTTCTTTTTGCTGATGAAAGGTGACTTTGTTGTTATATTTGTATGCCCTTTTTATATCTTCTTCCATATGAAAAATCCAGTTTTAATAAGAACCCAAGTTCCATAATCGTACCATGACTTTAAAGCGCTTAAAAATCATAGCCATTCATCCATAAAATCTCTTCCAATACCTTTGAATACGTCTACGCTATCATGGAAGAAACACTTCATTGATTTTCTCGGTTCAAAAAACTTGCCAAAAAAACCTAACTTCACTCACCTAAACTTCAAAACTTCATTGATTATCAAATTCGTACAACTCTTTGACCCAAATTTCATACTGTTTTTAACTTCTAAAATACCTCTTGATTCTCTGTTCATACCCATCGGCACCATAGATAGAACCTTATTCTCTCTGCAATTATCTTACTACTTTTAATATCTCTAAGAACAACTTATCTTCAAGCTATCTCAATTACATAAATCAATTCATTTGATTCCAATTTTAATTCCCCAATTGTTCATGAACTTTTACCTAAGTTTGGTTTTCCGAAACCCGAAAGGTCTTCTTATGATGGAGTAAAATCATACTCTTTATATTAAAATAGTAAAATTAAAACATCCATGTTATGTTCACTTTGAAGCTCTTGATTACTATGACAAGAAAATCTGTTGAGAAATGGAATCAGTGTATTGAAAATATTTTTAGAAATCAAAGTAAGAGTCTAAGAGATTGTTTTCATGGGTTACTTTTTGGAAGTTGATTCAGATCCTAGTTTTGTTGATTTTTCATGTTGGGATTACTTAACATCTTATAGCAGGAAAGATTATAAGGAAAATAATCTTTATGATTTTTTTTTTTGAGTTGATTGCTTAAAATCTAGTGATCTCATCATGGTGTTCCTTGGTGAGAAACATATAAAGATTCTGGCACGTGTCTAACTGGATATTAGGACAATATTAGTCATTGTCATTATTGGTAAGGTTAATAAGGTATTAACATACATTCTATAACAGAAATTATATTTAATTAAGTCAACAGTTTTATTCGACGGTCTCTGACCGGTCAAGGTACCAACCCTTAATATTTTAAAAATTGGGTACCAAAGCAATATGTTAGACATTTACTGGGTACCACGCATTAAATAGCCCATAATTCAATGCCTAAAGAAAATAAGATTTCACAATTTTAAAATCCTCAGGTAACAAAAAGAGTTGTAGATGCTGAATAATTCATCACCGTTCATTATATAAATTTCAGTACTTAACATAAAATGAACTTTATGGCATGCTATAGCTCAATATTCAATACTTGAATAAAGTAAAATAATAACATACTTAAAACAATAATAAAACGTATCATTACGTACTGTTTTAGGGGTAACAACAATAATGTGAAAAGTAAGGGGTAAGTTGAAGTTGTAATGAGTATGAGATATCAAAATAGTATAACACTCCTCTAATTTAAGAAATGGTTGTTCGAGTCTTGTTTTGGTCACAAAGAAAGAGAAGGTTTGATCTTAGAGAGGAAAACATATAAATAGTGAGATCAGAGTATGAATTGTTTGTAGTGTACTGTGTCTCTAAGCTGTAGTATGGAGTTATTAGAAGTTTGTCGTGAAGTTACTTTGTTAATGCTTCTCTGTGTATGACTGAGAGAAATATGAGATAAGGTAGAGATAATACTTGTCTGTCTAAGTCTGAGATATCTCGTTAGTAGGTTGAGTAACCTATTTATAGTAGTTGTAGCATACACTGATATCATGGTTAGTGGAGAAGGTGGATACAGTGGACAGATTGGGAGACGTGAGAAGTGGTCACATCTGCAATGATGGAAAGACCCTCAAAAGTTCACGCCCACTATCTGTATTCATCGCCACTACTCCCATGACTAACTTCTCTTTCTCGTTATGAGTGTACTGTTACACAACACGTGCTGTAAACCGCCATACTAATAAACAGAGCGTGATATGGTTATGATGATTCCGAGATATGCTTGTCCAATGATTATCATGTTATTTCTAACACCTGAATTAGGCATTCGAATATGAATAAACCATTTTTTGAACACACCAATTCCTATGGATAAGAGTTATGTTTCCATAAACCTAGAATGGTTAGTGTCATCCAGAATAGTTCAAAAGTTTCTAAATTTTGGAGTTTCTTATTGGCATCAATTTTCGGATACTCTATCCCCAAACCTGAATTTAACATTGTCCTTGTTTCAAACCGTGCAACCTAGAATGGCATGCAATATAAATATAAATATAAATATAAATAAGAGGGACAAATATAATTAAAAAAAAGTTATTAGAACGTTTCACTTGATTGATGCAAGAAAAAAGTATTCTTTGTAAAATAATCAAATGATAGTAATAACAAGGGACACCAAAAATAAAATAAAAACAAAATGTCTAAATAAAGTATAAAAAGAAGACATAAAATAAAAATATACCTATTCGAATGTACAAAAATCATCCTATATACTAAATACCTGAAAATTTTGGGATCACCCAAAATACAATATTTAAAAATGACGGCTTCACACTTATGTTATGACAACGTGGAAATAGTGAAACTATCAAAAATAGAAATTTACCCCCAACCAAGTTTTTACTACACATGGAAGTGCGTAAAGAACAAAATATGGAGATACAATTGGGATTGGGAAAATACCAATTGGTTTATGCACAATGTCAAGAACATACAAATCCTCTGAGTACTTAGATGCAAAGTAATCCAACAAAATTTTAGAAGCACACAATTCTAACCCTAAATTAGGTAACCTTGGAAATCCAGGCTTGTTGAAACAACCTCTAAGTCGTCTGAATGATCTTGTGAGATAGATTCATATATGAAATTATGAAAATCATCCACAAGGTTATCTATATTCTCTGTCTGGACTTGGGAGTTACTACAAAACTTATCATCATCAACATATAAAATCTGGCATTCTAAAACTATTTGCTCCAATCTGGACAATATCTGGACAAAATCCTCATCATACCTTGTTTCATGTGATTGTTCACTTACTTACTATATGCAAAAAATCAACCTCATGTTAATACTTATGTGAATAATTAGTTATCTCGAAGTGACAGGGATTTGAAGTTCCATACCTGAGACGATTATAAGCATAAATTTCCTTATACCGTGGCCCATACATATATTCCCCAATCCTCTGCTCATATGACATCTTCCGTGAATGAGTCATCACCCTCATAAAAGTACCTGAAAAGAAATACTGAAACAAAAAACGAGTGAAAAGAATTAAAAATCCTAAAATGAAAATAAAATAAAAATAGTATACAAAAAAAGAAAATACAATAAAAATATAAACTACGATTAAAAAGTTAAAAATATTATTTACAATATTACACAACCGCTCCCCGGCAGCGGCACCAAAAACTTGATCGTTTCAGAAAAATGGTAAAAAAAAATTCATTCACTAAGACTTGGGAAGATTTGTTTTAGACCTAAATTCTAATACTAAAATATAAAACTCAATAAAAGTAGATTTCAATATTATAGAGAAAACTGAGACTATGGATTCCACCAGCAACCAATTTTTAAGTGATTCAAATAATAACAATAATCATGCAACTCAGACCTTCAAATTGATTCTCAAAATTGCCGATAAGTAGATTATTAAAATAATAGTTATAAATCAGAAGCATGGAACATCAAGTTCCATAGACTAAGCATGAACCATCAAAAGAAGTCACAACTAATTAATAAAAATCATGTATTCGATTGTAATTCAATGTAAAAATAATAAAAATAATTTAAAATTAATTAAATAAAAAATTACCACTTTATTATTGGAAAAATGGCTTCCTCGGTTGCCTCAGTAATGGGATTTATCTCCTCATAGTAATCACTCTCTCAAAATAATTTTTCATGGCTCACAAAGGTTAGAAGGAGAAAAGAAAAAAAATAGATTAACACCAAACACTTGATACGTTATATTCGTGTTGCAAACAATAGGTTCTGTGTTGCTAAAAAGGAAAAGAAAAGGAAACAAACATTAACGACTGCTCTTTGGCGCAGCAAAGAAATAAGAACACATGTTGCATTCCAAGTGTGGGATTTTTTTTTTCTTTGAAAAAATAAAAATAAAAATTCGAATGCATCCAAGCTATGATTTTATGGAAATATTAGGGCCCCACCAAATAGAGAAACACAAAATTAAAAAAATTAAAAATAGAATGTGATATTGTTATGATGCTTCCGAGATATGCTTGTTCAATGATTATCATGTTATTTCTAACACCTGAGTTAGCACTCAAATATGAATAAACCATTTTTCGGGCACGCCAATTCCTATAGATAAGAGTTATGTTTCCATCTACCTAGAATGGTTAGTATCATCCTGAATAGTTGACATTTTCTAAATTTTGGAGTTTCTTATTGGCATCAATTTTCAGAAACTCTACCCATAACCTAAATTCAATATTTTTTTTCAATGTTTCAAACCATGCAACCTATAATAGCATGCAATATAAATATAAATATAAATAAGAGAGATAAATATAATTCAAAGAAAAGGGATTAGAACGTTTTACCTGATTGACATAAGAAAAAAGTATTCCATGTAAAATAATCAAACGATAGTAATAACAAGGAACACCAAAATAAAATCAAAATGTCTAAAGAAAATATAAAAAGAAGACATAAAATAAAAATCTACCTACTGGAATGTACAAAAATGATCCCGATAAACTAACAACATGAAAGTTTGGGTATCAACCCAAAATACAGTAGTTACAAATGACAGCTTCACACTTATGTTATGACAACATGGAAACAGTGAAAATATCAAAAACAAAAATTTACCCCCAAACCAAATTTTTACTACACATGGAAGTGCGTAAAGAACAAAATATGGAGATACAATTGAGATTTGGGAACTATCAATTGGTTCATGCACAGTGTCAGGAACATACAAATCCTCTGGGTATTTGTATGCAAAGTAATCCAACAAAACTTTGGAAGCACACAGTTCTAACCCTAAATGAGGTAACTTTTGGAAGTTTAGGCTTCTAAAAACAACCTCTAAGTCGGGTGAATGATCTTGTGAGATAGATTCACCTATATGAATCGCCTAGTTTCATATATGATAGTGTGGATGATTTGCCTAATTCCATATATGAATCTATCTCAGAAAAATAGTCTTTTCATACTCGAATGCCTAACTCAGGTGTTAGAAATAACATGATAATCATTGAACAAGCATACTTCGGAATCATCATAACTATTTGGTGGGGCCCTAGTATTGCCATAAAGGTCGTACCTTGGATGCATTATAATTTTAATTTTAATTTTGTCAAAAATAAAAATAAAATCCGACACTTGGAATGCAACATGTGTTTGTTTTCCGTGCATCTGGCTCCTAAGGCAAGAGTCGAGAACATGATCCATTGGAACACTCACATGCAAGGTGAAAAGGAACATGCAGTTAGATTCAAAAGATCTAAACATGTAGTCGGTATTTTTTATTTTATTTTTAAAAAAAGAAACAAATTAAAAATAAATATTTATGTATATATAAGAAATAATAAAATTAGGATCATCCAAACCGGACCTTTATACAAATATTTTGGGAAAAACCCTTCACCTTAGTCAACATGCCAAAACTTCATTATCTCTAAATCCATCTTCTAAATCTATTCATGTGATTGAACTTTGATACATTCTCAGTATCGTGTGCCATTGTACGACTATCTAACTAGAGTTTTGAATTCTTATATATCAATTTTAGTAAGCTGAGTGCAAACTCGTGCACAACAATTAGATTCATATAGGGTAATGATTCCAATAACCTAATAATAAATAGGCCAACTATAGAGATTGTTTAGTGTCGATCCTAGAATCTTCACAAGTAGCTAGGGTTTGGAGTAAATGTTTTGTGGGTATACTTCTTGTAAACCCTCACGAGACAACACTCGACTTTTAGGTCACCTAGGAGCTTAACAGCTAGCTGCACGTGCTAAGTGTAGTCGTGATTCATACGAAAGTGAGTTAGAAATCTATTTTTTAGATTAGATTTGCTCGAGGACTAGCAAATAATAAATTTGGGGGTATTTGATAGACACATTTTTGTGTCTTATTTGTTCTCAATTCTCTATATTGTTAGTACTTAATTTTGTACTTATTTTGGTTTTTTTATGTGTTTGTAGGTGTTTTTGAGAAATAAACATCTACGGAAAATTTGGTTTAAAAAGTGTTAAAGGCACCCAACTTTTGGATTAAGGGCACCCCTCTTCTTTTGTCAAAAAAAGAGAAAATGGCGGGAAATTCTTTTCACGCGAGAAACAGCTTCTGATTTATTTTGAACCGACTTTTATGGGATATAAAAGGTTGTTTCGATGTCTCAACAGGAAGGGATTATCAACATATGTTTAAACACGTAAATATAAGCATTTAACACCGAGAAAAATGGTTGGAAGTCGAAGTTTACTGTCGGAAATAAACTTATTCTCTGATTTTGGATAATAACGAGTTGGAATTGGTTTTAGATAGTTGTTGGAGTCCTTATTGATTAAAGAAAGGTTATTAGGTTTTACTAAACCTATATAAGAGAGAACAGATCGAGAAAAAGGTAGCTAGAAGTCGAGAGAAAAATTCAGAGAGAAAAAATCAGGTTTCACTCGAGAAGAAGAAGAAGAACAGACCACTTAGAAAAACAGTCGCAAAAACCGCTACCATTTTCTTATTTCTTTGTTGCGGCAAAGAGTAGTTGTTAGTGTCTGTTTCCTTTTCTCTTCCTTTTTAGCAACACAAAACCTATTGTTTGTAACACGGATACACCGTATCAAGTGTTCTTTGTTAGTCTGTTTTCTTTTCTTTTCTCCTTGTAACACTTGTGAGCCATGAACAATTATTTTTAGAGAGTGATTACTATGAGGATCTAAACCCCATTATTGAGGCAACAGAGGAAGCCATTTTTCCAATAATAAAGTGATAATTTCTTATTTAATTAATTTTAGATTTTTTTAATGTTTTTTGCATTGAATTAAAATTGAATATATGATTTTATTAGTTGTGATTTATTTTGATGATTCATCCTTAGTCTAGGGCTCTTGATGTTCCATGCTTCTGATTTACAACTATTATTTTGAAAATCTACTTATTGGCAGTATTTGAGAATCGATCTGAATGTCTGAGTTGCATGATTATTGTTATTATTTGAATCACTAAAAAATAGTTAATGGTGGAATCTATAGTCTATGTTTTCTCTATAATAATTAAATCAACTTTTTATTGAGTTTTCTATTTTAATATTAGAATTTAGGTCTAAAAGAAATCTTCACAAGTCTTAGTGAACAAACTTTATTTCCCATTTTTCTGAAACGATCATTGACCAATATTATAGTGAATATCCACCCATGTGACATATTTTATATCTCGTGTAAAGTTAACAATAAAGCTTAAGTACTGCTATTATTATAAGTCATAATAATGACTTATTTGTTCAATTAATTAAGTCAAAATGATAATTAATTAATTAGACTAACGAGTGTCGAATTTTATGAGACCAATATGTCTAGCATGTCTAGTATGTCTCGTAGAGACTTAGTATCTTTAGTAAGTTAAGTGTTGTTAACATCCCACAATGACAGCTGAGACAAGACAGTGATGTGTAGTATGATACTTTAATTAATTAGATAGATGAGTATCAATTCTAGTAAAATTAGTAAGTCTAACAGAGGCTTAGTAAACTTAATAATCCAAGTAGAGTATACTTTTAATGTTATTGAGCATTGAAATCTGATGATGCCAGCCGTTGGCATTAGGTGGCTTGGTGAGGCCACTTATAGTGAGTGATGCCAGATATTGACAGTTTGGTAAGCCGGGTACATAATTTCAGTAGATCACTTCATGGCATCAATGTAAGATGATAAGTGGTCAATAAGGAGTGGAAAGACATTTTCGTCATTAAGAGCTTGAAAATGACCCATGAGAGTTGTAGAAACTCACATTGATGCACAAACATCACCATGTCATTCTTGTCGATAGACAATTGATTTTGAGTGATCATGCATCAATTCAATGATGCTCTGAATTATTGATGCAAGGTATTGTTATCACCTTGTTAAGTGATGCAAGCTATGAGTATTACTCCGTCAGTGATCAAGCTCACAGTATTCGAGCAATACAAGCTGAGAAAATCATTCTATCAGTAATATGAGATAATGGCATCTCTCTATGAGACTCTGTGAGATATGGAATACCATGGAATCTCTTTGTGAAAGATGGCACCATGATGCAAGCTTATGCATCAATTCGTTAGTAATGATGCACATTAGTGGTATCGATCATCTTTGCATGTATATGATGCCAAGTATTGGTCATCTAGTTAGAATACTTGATTATTAGTAGTTCTTAGCTCGGGGCATCAATTGGAGTTACCAATAATTGATGTCATCACACGAAATAGTCTCAAGTATCAAAGCACAACCATGTACAAACAGTATGCCAGACGCATGGAGCAGTGGCGCCAACAAGAGACGATTTCATTCGCAGTGCAACATGGTGGTGAAGTGCTACCTTTAGCAAACGTTGGTGCTAGACAACAAAGTGGGTAGGTGTTGGCGCTAGCAATGACTAGCGCCATAGAGGTTTGGCGCTGGAGATATTTTCACTAGAAAATTGCTAGCATCGCAAAGATACAGATGCTGTCACATATGGAATTCAGATGATGCACGAGTCAAGAATCTGATGCTTTTTGAATTGAGAGATGTTAAGGTAAGTTTATAGAATTCAGCTGAGAATACATATGAATAGACTTAGGAATTCAATTATTGAAGGATTATGCGGATAAACTTGTGTTCAGAGAAAGTTCATACAGAGATACTGTAAGTTCAGTATAGTAAGTCAATATTGCTCAATGAGAGTTCAAATACTGATGTATACATATAGAACGAGTTCAAGGAATTCAGTTGTGGAATTATTGTAACTTGGAACAAGTTCAATGATGTATTATACTAGTGGAGAATCCATCTAGTAGCTCCATATTCATTCTATATCATCATAGAATATTTGGAGAGTATTGCAATAAGCACCAGCAATATTATGAGAATTCATATAGAGACAAGTACTAAATCATACAGTACAGATACATAACAATTTGGTATACAAATTAAATATATTAAGTGTATATAAAATACTGAGAGTTCAGATGGTTGAAGCTTTGGTATATATATATATAATGAGGAAAGTAAAGCAATCACACAACATACAAGATTTTGTTAACGAGGAAAATTGTTTGACAGAAAAACCTCAGAACCTAGTCCAGTTTTGAATACTCTCAGAATTAAGCTGCTATATATATAAATTGACTACCGCAACTTCGTATAGTTGAGATTAAGTAAAATATCATAAGTTACCTAGTTCCTTCAGTATCCTTATGCCTACAACCAATCTGGCCAACACATGTGAATTATAAGAACCCACAAGCAGATCAATGGCTATTGACTGACCAAATGATGATTACACCTCAGTTAATAACTTAATTAATTAAATTTAAGCAATTAATTATAATAATTAACAAAATAATAATTTAGACAAACCAATATTACCATAATATAAACCTCGAAAAATCATGCAAAATGGGCTATGAGAACGTGTTAATCGGATAACGAACAAGAAAACCATTTCACTCGGAAATCGGAGGCAAAATTAGTAAACCTTGAATGTTGACCGCTGACCGGACTTTGGCCGTTGACTAGGTTTGACCCGAACTAGACTTTCTATTAGTAAAAGATTATCCCTTAGTAAAATTGGGTAGATGGTAATAGTAATGGAATAAGAGTCATCCCTTCGTAATGTTATTTAGGATAGTAATAGTGATCCTTTTAATGTTAGTTAAATGGTAATTTAAATATCAAATTTTGAAAAGAAGTTTGTCTTCTTAAACCTTAAGTTCCTGGTGTATTTGTTTGAAAACATAAGTGTGTTTCAAATATAAATACGCCAATTAACATTTCAAACTAGATAAGTTAGAGAAGTGAGAAAAAAAAAGAAGGAAAAGAAGAAGAAGGAAAAAAAGAAGAGAGAAACCGTAAGAGATATGGAGTGTTATACGAAGGATTTTAAGATAATGTGTGATGATGAAAGTGTTAACAAAAGAGTGAAGTTGGGTAAAAAATCAGAGAGATTCCACTAGAAAGAAAGAGTTGATGGTGATACTATAGCTCTTGATGAATAAGAAGAAGAAATATCGAAGATGGAAATGATGATGCTTTTGGGTATCATAAAGATAGGATGCTTGAACATCACCAAAAAATCAAGGTAATCTTTTAACTAGATTTAAATACTTTAGTTATATTTGGGTAGCTAGTAGATAAACAAAACAATGTAGAATCAATAAAATATATAAATTAAAAATCATGATTTTATGTGACATTAGTTGTTCAATGCCCATAATATTGAGAATTAGACTTAGTTCCGTAAATGTAATTTTAGATTATTATGCAAAATTTCTGTGGATATAAAATTTGTTTAATTTGTTTAAAAACCGAGTGAGATATGGATGTTTAAAAATAACCCTTTAAAATAGATATAATATATAAACAGTCATGAGTGATCATTTTAATGGTAATTTCTAGATAGTTTAAAGCGAAAATTTGACATATAATTAGTACACATAATATGTAAAGGGAGATCACATGGTTCAATTGAGATATCAAGTATTTATTTTCTTTAAGCAATAAATAAATTACGTTCTTTTGAAAATAGGGTGTTATGTCTAAAAAATTAAAAAAATTATTATGTTGGGGAAGAAGATGAGTGGGTTAGTCAAGTCAGACTCCTGACTCAACTGACTCGAACCAAGTCATATGATTCGACTCATGGGCCGGGTTGACGGGGTTGATCCAATTGGGTCAGTCCATAAGTTATTGTGGCATTTTGATGGGCCGGTCTGGATCAATCCTGCAAACCAATGAGCTTGGGATTAGGGTAAGTTTGCTTAATTTGATGTTTCGGACCACTTAAATTCCGAATTAGCTTTTGGTTCATTCTGCAAAGTTATAGAGTTTTTCGAGAGGATTCAAATGACACCAAAGTTAAAGATGAATTACATGCCTTGCCTTCATATCATTGTCTTGATCTATGTTGATCATGTTATCTTCATCAACAGGTCCTCCTCTTTCTTCGACTTCAGAAATATAACTCTGATAGGTTAGAAAGCTCCAATTACGAGGGATACATATCAATACACGGAAACATGAAGATAGATGAATATAAGCTCATCTTAAATCTTTCACGGAAGACAGGCACATGTCAGAGTCTTTTAGAAGACGTTCTTATAACTTTTACACCAGACTATTACGTGATTTAGCCTACTAACCTTGAAAAATGTACTTATGGGTTGGGAATAGGGGAAAAACATTCTACACAAATGTTGTTCATGTATTTCTTTGTCACTACATTTTAAAAGGACGTGTCTTTCCGAGTTATTTTCTAGGAGATATGGCCAAAACGCTAAAGTGTGTTACAGATGAAAAATCCTTGGATTCTACATGAGTTCGTATCGTGAAGCCCCTTTCATCAAGTAAAACAAATCCAAATTAAGAAATCATTTTTGGAAATAAAAGGTGAGTCTCTGCTCTACGAGAACTGGGGTCAACCTCTAAAATCGGACATCATATGAAGTTTCTACAAACTCCGGACTGAACGATGTGCAATCATTCTACATGTAAGAGTCTGGCGCCAGATCCTTCATCTGCTCGAGTGACTCCATTTGCCAGCCCTATTGTTCAGTGCTCCTGTTGATACGAGATAAATTCAGTGGAATTTCTACACTTAATGTCACTTGACTTACTAATTACCAAGTCTCTAAGAGACTTGTTAGTCTCATCAGACTTGACACTATTCACTCTAATTAATTAATAAATTGTTATACTGACTCAACAACTTGACCAAATAGTCTCTTATGACTCAATCCACTTAAAAGTAGCAACACTTGTCTCTACTTGTGAATATCTACGAGACATCAATTAAGTCACATGGGAGGATGTTCTTCAAGGTTTTGGTATGATGGTGAGGTTTAACGACACACTCACAATGCTAAAGAAACTAAATCGTGCAAATATTACGAGGAATCAAGGAAGTGGTGTATTATGATTACTCAGTCTTCCATACAGATATGGGAATGGCTTCATTACGTTCTCCACCACTTCCACTTTTTACGAGTTCAGTGTACATGCTATAAATATTATAAATAGGTCACTTGACCTCTTCATAAACCATCTCAGTATTATCTTAGTTTTATATAAACTTCTTTTTACTCTTACATAGAGAAGTCTTAACAAAGCAGTTTCCTATGAGACGTCTAAGAAATCCATATTATAGTCCAACGACGTCACACTGCAATGCATCATACTTTGATCTTATTATTTCTCTGCTTTCCTTCCTAAGTCAACCCTTCTCTTTCTTTGTGCTCGAAGCAATACTCTAACAAACATTTCTTGATTTAGGAAAGTCTTGTTCGATTTTATCTCTCGTACTCATACAAACTTTAATTTAACCCTTATTTTCTTCATTTCTGATTTATCCCTAAAGTATTTGAAGACCAATCTTTCGGATACAAAATCAATAAAAAAATGGTCGAACTTAGGTTGGTTTCAGAGACATTCAATCATCATTATTCAATACTAGTGGTGCCACTTCGGGTACTCTCGGTACCATAAATATTACTTCTGGTACTACTCAAAGTACCACTAACTCCCTATTAAGTCATGTTCCTGAAGAAGACAGGAATATACAAGATCATCCAAGCATTGCGGATATGATGAGAGATAATAAACTCTCTCCCAAAATCAAGTTGATATGGCGAGTACTCATAATAAAGTTCTCACCTTCCTTAAGACTCTAACAGAGCAACTTTCATATAGCAGCTTCAACATCTTCAGATAAAGCAAGCAACTCCCAATACTAACATTGACGTTGGCACCTCCAGGATTCACATTCGAGATGATGAAGTTCGTTTCCTACGTGAACATTCAAGGAATCCCCAGCCAAACTTTGTTTCTCTCAAAGATTTAGAAGAACTCTTGCAAACTTGAGGGAAGAGGGACTCGGCTCCACTTCATAAACACCAGCCTCTTTACCTGATCGTGATCCAAAGGAGTCCTCTGCCAAGTGGATACTCCTATCCTCCATCCTCGCTCTACGACGGTAGTGAAAATGCTTATGGACATGTTTTCAGGTTTCTATAATCACTTGTAGAACATGAGTACCATCATGTACTACGTCTTAGAGAGTTATCAAAATCTCTCGTTGGAAGAGCGTATACTTGGTAAAACAACATCGCTAACTGGTGTGAGATGGTTAGCGCCTTATACAAGAAATATTTCTTCTTCTTGGAACAACTTCACCAGCAGTTTTACTCCTAAGTCGAAGTTGACTGACAAAATGAATTAAAGCCATGAATTCTCGAACATCTTTTCTTATTTCTGCATCGACAGAACAACCCAGTTGTATTACGGTTATTCGGGTTACCGGTGTTAGCGCATAAGTTTTCATAAATGCTTTTCCAATAACTTACACTCACTGAACCGTTTTGTCGTTGTTCCGCACCCTTAGTCGGATAACATACTACAAAGTTTTTACAAAGCGATAAATCTTCATCTACAGTAAACTCCATTTGATTAATAAATGGTTGAGCCATTTTTTGAATACTTTGGTGTAGAAATTATGATTTTTGAATGGGGATGGGTAGGTATATATAGGGTGTAGAGTGGGCATATTAATAAACCAATAACTAGTTTATTTTGAATAAACTTGGGATGTAAAACCACATTCGGGATTGTAAAATGTTTAACATACTATAACGGTGGAACTCTATCTCATTTGAGTATTTGAGAACTAACATTCGACATGGATTGAAAAAACAATATTTTCGGTTATACATTAGGTCGTGTAAGCTCTTTAAAGTAAGAAGTTCAGGGGTTAACTACATGGATTGTATGTACATATTCTGTTGACTACCAGAGTATGACAAAAATATTTTATGAACTCACAAAATCGGTATAGTATCATAATTTTTCGACAATGATGACTGTGTTAGTATGGAACTCCCAGAGTCGACATTCTTTGAGGTTATAAATACAATACCGACATTTAGAAAAATAATACCATTTTTTTGTAGGTATTGTTTGATGCTATAATTATAATGCCAACCCTTTGAACCGACATTGTTTGATGTTATAAGTACTATGCTGACTGTTTTGAAAATTTGGACAGAAACTTTGGATCTAAGTCGGTATGGTTTGACATTGTAAAATCAATACCGACAAAGAAAACCGACATGTAAATCTTGAATTATTTCAATGCCGATGGATATGATTGTCAAATTAGAAACAAATCTTGTGCATTATATGATTGTCGAAAAAATGGAATAACTAATAAAATATGAGTACTTGAGATAAATTCTTAAGAAATCATTTACTCATTCATTCTGCCAAATGTCATAAACATGGGCTATGTTTTTCAAAAGCAAACATAAAGGGAAACAAGCATAGTTTCACGATGTTCAAAGGTAACATGTTATACGTTGTTCAGGATCTAACGACCATACAACAAACAACCATACATCAAACATAAAAGAACATCTTGAATCACTGCCTCACCCTCTTGGCTATCCTCTTCTTCTGTTCACTAAACAACTCTTTCGCGTTGACATTATCAATGATTTGCAGTTTATCATCGACCTTTTTTAATTTCTCAAGGCTCAACACCTCTATTTTGTCCACACTGTAGCTAATTATTCTCCCCACACCCACAATTCGCTTCCGCTATTTTCATTTAATACAAAACATATTTATTATACCTATATAAGATAAAGTTGGATTATGAAATTTATATGTCAGGAAATATAAAATATGTATTTAATAACAAATATATTCCTTTGATACTAAGGATATATCCTAATTAATATTGAGAATCGTTTTTCTTACTTTAATTGGAATCAAAAATAGATATGCTTTCCTTTCTCAGAAGATTGCTTATAACTAGTGACTAAATTAGTTAAGTACATTAGCTTGCATATAGCTAATACTAGTTGTCATACTAGTAGGATTTCTCATTTATTAGTTGGAATATATTCTAAGATTTGATGACAACATTGTGTTTTTATAATCCAAATAATACAAAGAATATCTCATTTTCGGAAATGATATTACTGAATATCTTTCAGAATTTTTGAAAATATGATTTCTTGTTTTCCAAACAAGCCTTGGTCATAACACTATAAATAATAGAGCTTGTATTCTTATAAACTAATCCCACTCACACCTTTGTTTGTGTGATAATTGATTCAATGCAGTGACGAGTAACTCTGATATAGTTCTGGACGAAAGCGCTAGTAAAGTCTTCTTTGGATCAAGAGCTTTAGTAGTACCGTTAGTGGGAAAGTAAGAATTGTATTTTAGTTTTCATGTTTATTGGTTTTTGAAAGAACTCACAATATAGTTATCTTCTAGATAAGTTCTTTCTTATTCTATGATCATTCTCTTCTGATATAAGGCAACTCAAGACTTTGAATACTTGACCATTCCAAATCTTAGTGATTCTAGATCAGTAGGTTAGATCTATTGATTTTCCATTGTTAACAAACTATGTTCTACGAGACAGATCATTAATGGAATCAAGTGTAGGTTGTTACTATTGCGTGATTATCTGCCTGACTTGATTGTCTGAGAGGAACAAGTAGTTAATCCTTGATAAACGTAATACTTATGGATTGAAAAGTTCTTTGTTTCACAAACTTAACTTGTAGAATTAAGATTGGTTATTTACTATACTGTAGTATTATAATTATTTTTATAATTAAAGTAATTACACTTATACTTTAATCGAATATATTGGATCGATCAATCAATCTATTATTGGATTGGAACGAAGATTAAATCAAAAATAGCCTTGACTAGATAATCTTTAGTTGTTGTAATATCGATAAGATTATACAAGGTTTGTCTATATAGGTTAAACCGAAAAATAATTGGTAGTGTAATGGGTACCCTTGTCTTTTCAAGTAGTATAAGGGCTATCATTGTATCCAACGACACCACCAGGCTCCACAAACCAGAAATTAGTAACTCATATCTCCTCAAAGATGTTATTTATGCCAGTTTTCTTTTGTTATGGTTTAAATAAGAAAAACATATATGGGTTTATCTTATTAAGCATGTCATTCATATCTTATGGTTTGTTTGGACCCAATCCTAGGCAGTTCCATGCCAAAGCTGTAAAGAAGTCTCAGAAATAAGAGATATAAGGGTACACAAAGACGGAAATTTGGTATCCAAGAATGGCTCCTATAATGGTTCTAGAGGCCCCACCAAAGTATTCATAGTATAAAAAGAACTGAAATTGGATATGTTTTATATTAAAAAGGAAGGGGATGGAAGGTACCTCATTAAAAGAATAATTAGTGATGCCAAAAATATTTTTAGCAACCATGGTGCTATTCAGATGAAGCCTGATATAGGGGCTCCAACATCAATAGAGGGGCTCCAATAATAAGACGAAATAGGGACACTATGAAGTAAAACTCAAAAACCCCTTATCCATAATATTTTCACAATACCCAAATCACCCTTTATTAATATGTTAATTACCTTAAATAGTGAAAATTTAATTAAGCTAATCATGGTTAATTAAACTTAATCTTTGACTAACACAAATTGAAATCAAATATTTTTTTTTTTATTTGTGATTTGGGGATGAAAAACTAGATGAAATGTGAGAAAAAAATTTCGTTTTTTTTTTAAACCCTAGTTTTTGATTTAATCAACCATAGTAACCATTTAGGTCTTTCTAGATTAAAATCTTGATCATTTTATGGCTCAAATTAGATGAAATCACGAATTGAAAAGTTTGATTTTGTGTGATTCAGAGACAGTTACGGTTGGGTTTCATTACGAACCCACCCGTAACACCAAGAACACCGAAGAACACCTTCAGTTACGGTTGGGTTTTGACTCCAAACCCAACCGTAACCTCAAGAACACTATGAACACCCTTTGAACACATAGTTACGGTTGGGTTTGGCTTAAAACCCAACCGTAACTCATCCTTTTTAGCATTGATTTTTGAGGTCAAATTTGAGTTTTAAAATCCAAATTTTGAAGTTATTCAACCATTTTAACTAGATTGTAGGTAAATTGGGTCATTCAAACACACAAAAACCAAAAAATCAACAAATTAGAGATTCCAAATTTTGAGTTATCAGTAGAATTTACGGTTGGGTTTTGGCTAAAAACCCAACCGTAACTAATTATGTTAGTTGCATGTTTCATGATATAGTTACGGTTGGGTTTTGCATTAAAACCCAACCGTAACTAATCTTTAAACACCAATTGTAAAATTATATAAATAAATTTTGAGATTTTTTCATTTCTATCTTGTAGAGAATTGAAAGACGAATCTAACCCAAAAAAAATGAGGTCAATCGGACATCGTATGAAGGAGTTATGATCAAAA
>JAJJMC010003557.1:885051-912425 GCA_023531435.1 Papaver californicum
AACCGTAAATTTTAATTGAATCTTCATCTCCTACATTTGAAGTTACGGTTGGGTTTGTTGAATAACCCAACCGTAATATGAAGAACAAATTAGTTACGGTTGGGTTTGATTGAAAACCCAACCGTAAATCTGGGCAAAAATGGTGTTCTTCGGTGTTCTTGGTGTTACGGTTGGGTTCGGCATGAAACCCAACCGTAAGTTTCTCTGAACAACAAAAAATCAATCTTTCAAATCGTGATTTCATCAAATTAGTTAGTGTAATTTAGTTTTATCCGGATTGTCATCACTACTACTTTCTACACATTTATTACTATTCTTCATCACGAAATTAGGATTTAATCGGCGATAAAATTTTGATTCGATTGAGAAATTTGATTAAAATGGAGAAGGAGAAGATATGGAGGAGATGAAAAAATTTTAATTAAAGGATAAATTTGTCTTTTTTTTATTAGGTAAAAGACAAAATGGACATTTAACTTTACCCCTAGGACATCCCTTATCGTAAAATTGGGTCACCTTGGCTCAACTAGGAGCCCCTCTATTGATGTTGGAGCCCCTATATCAGGCTTCATTCAGATCCTCATCACCACCGATATCCATGATGTGCAATCTTTCTTTGCCATTTGAAATCTCTTTTGTCTTTTAGCAGCCGAGCTTTCCTCATGGTACACGATATGCTTCCTTTTGGAATCACTCAAAGTGGCCTCCTTAGTACTTTCATTGGAAGGTTTCTTGTTTTCCCTCATTTTCAGCTTCTTTTTTCCCAAGCTGCTTTTTTGAGAATACCATGTTCCAAGTCTATCTTCTTGTGGATTTCACTCGAAAAAAGAACTGAGGAGTAAGGGTATGGGGTAAATTAGGATAGTTCAGGGAAATTTGTTTCATTTTGATCATCTTTCTTAATACGAATTGATTTCTAGCAACATTCTTGAAAATTTGGATCTTTTTATTAGGAGTTCTAGATTTGATCTTACTTCCATGGATGTTTCTTTTATTTTTAGCTTAGCGAGCCATTTCATCAGCATTTTAGGTAGTAGAGTTGATTGGATCTTTTTCTTACATACCATCCATGAAGATTAAAGGGATACTAAGGGCAATATTCTCATCAGGGTCATGAGAAATTATGTATGTCAACTCTCTTCTCTTAGCAACTTTGAGTTTAACTTCAAATTCCATAACAAGATCTCTGTCAGAGTATACTCTACTGTTTTCTTTGGTAAGAGCATTGTAAAGTTGTGGTGGAGATGAAGTAGCTGGGGTAGGGGAGTTTGGTACTACAACTTGTGCTAGCTTAATTTTTTGGTTCTCATATATGGCTAGGATTTCCAGAATTTTGCAACCCTTGCAGAATTTGAGACCATTAAGAGCATAAAAAAATCCAGTCAATGAGATATGAGAGATACCTCAAAGGTTCAATTCTAAATTTCAGAGCTTTAGTCACGTCAATAGCTAAAAGAATCTCTATGTTTTTCTCATCATTGTCACGACCATAAGGTTATTTTCTATCTTCAGACACACCAGCAAGCCTAAGAATGTTCCTCTTATCTAGTATGATGAAAGTGGGTATCTTTTTGATTAACGGACAAATCCTGACTTTGCAACAATTAACATCATCAATGAAATCCGGACCAGAGACTGGGATCTCAGGGAGCACTATTAGTTTCACAAACACTCCCCTATTTCCACCAAGCCTGAATTTTACGTAATCTTCAGCACTAGTCAGTCTACTTATTTTGTTCCAAAGATCAACTTTAGCTCTTCTTCTTAAGTCCCATGAGGAATTTATAAACTGAGAGACCTTTCTGCTTTCAAATGAAGCTTTGATATTTAGTCTTCCAATAAAGACCCATTGCGAGCTAGCTTTCTTTTTGGTAATCAATTTTCAGCATTGATGAAAACTTTTGGGTAAAGGTATTCAAGCATGGTGAGGGTAAAGTTCATTTTTCTCACAAGATTTTCAATGGAGGTTTCAGAACGGTAGTTAGAGGTAGAGTCCATGAGGATGGGAATAATGAGAGAGTGATTCTGAGGGGTATAAAAAGAAGGGGTTTGTTTGTTGGAAAAATTATTTTGAGAGGTTAAAAGGTTTAAGCTATAACCTTTAATTTGAATATTTTCCCAGTGTTTGAGTGTGTTGCTGGTACTTTGAATCATGGGTTATTTGTTTGCATTTGTTTTATCCCAAGCTCTAGAGTGATCAGAGATTCAAACTTTCGGCCAATATGGGAACGACACTACTTCTCAAAAACTGTCAAATTGGTACTATAACTTTGGATGAGATTGTAGTTGGCTTGTATTTTGATGGTGGGAATCATCGGATGGTTGGTAGCTGACAGCATTTTGGTTATAACTCTGCAACACATGAAATACCAAACAACAAAAATATAGTGGACAATGTACTTATCAAAGCAAGAAACGAAAGAATTGGCCTCATGACGCACGTGTACCAAGTAGAGTAGTGTGTTAGGTTACCCATTAACACAAATTGATTTGAAGTTTCCCACTGTATTTCAAACAATATATTCCTTCTATTGTTTATTCTCAAGAAAAATATAAAATTGGCACTAAGGATAGAGAGTTGGTTTCCAACCTCTTCGAGTAGTTTTTCATTAATGTCGGGATTTTCAGTTTTCCTTTCCCATAAGACAGTAGTATTAGAAATCCTAAAGTTACCTACTTGGAAACAAAAGGAATAAATTTTTCTTTTTAGACTCCCAACATCAATGATGTTGGTCCAAATAATGGTGTTATAGCTCACATTCCAATTTTGCAAGTGAGCATTGGCTAAAATGGTGGAGTATGGAGCCTGAACCACCTTTCTGCTCTCACTCGCCAGAAAGAATATATTGGTTGTGGAAAAGAAGTCATAATGGTTAATATTCATCCCAAATCTGCAAGGAACAAACGATTTGAAAAGGCATTAGATAACCGCCATAGAAAGCGATTAACTTTAATTAAATCAATGGAGAAATGGGGAGCCTAACCGATTGGGCATTTCCAAAAAAGGTTTAATATTAGTGGTTAGGGAAGATAAAACACTTAATAGAGTTTTAAAACTTGTATTTGTGTTTAATTTCCAACTTTCTATCTTCTTTCTCGACTTAATCAGAGAGAATTTCAAGTAAAACATAAGGAATCAGAAATAAATAATCTTAGAAACAAACGACAAGAATATTCTTCATGGATTATCATAGAGTTGTCTATGAATCTCTTGAATTGTTGGATGAACTTGATTTCCTTATTGATCATGTTAAAGAGGAGAATCCTATTTTTGATGTCGAGGATGAGGAAGACTATTAGGAAACCATGGCTAGGATATCTGATTAGTCTTTCTTTCGACGTTATTTCGATGTGTATGATTTTGATGTTTAGATTATCAATGAGCTTGTGTCACGGACCGGAAAACTCCTCCCCCAACGCTGCACTACGTAGGCCAGAACTCCCCGATGCGCTACTTTGATGCGAGTAACCGGGTAGTAAAACATAAAAGATTACTTGGCAAATACATATCAATTTTCCTTTCCCACATGCTTTGCAAGCATGATTCTCTTAAAGCATAGCTCTACACCGTACCAACTTGCCCCTTGTTCAGCTAAGGGTGCAAGGCCACAAAAGCCAATGTGATACCTTTTGTATGAATCACATACTTACAAGTACTGCTCAGACCTTCGTCATGCCTTGGAATAGCGCATAAGCCATTGCATACCTATCTTATGTTTTCTTAACTCCGCTTCGAACATGTGTTGGGTGCATACATTGATCTTTCTTTTGCTAAAGGTGCAGCATCCAGATACATACCATCCATGCTATGGATTATTCATGTGATGTAGGTGGCTTGTGCAAGCTCCCCTAACTTGCAATATTGTTAGCTTCTTTTCCTTGGCCATGCCCAATTCGAAATTGGTGCATGCCAATATCATATAACTTAATAAGAAGTATGAACATCCAGAAATAAGCTGCAACTACCTTATTAAGTATGGCAACAATCATATCTTGCCTCGCACTGACGAGCTAGATGATATGAGTTACCAAAATGATGCATTCATCTCCTAATTAGATGATATAAGTAACAACGTTCTGGACCACATTATGCATTGCGGCTGCCTACATACCCTACATGTACCATGAAGGGATAAATCACAAACCGTAGTTCATTCGAAGGGTCATCTCTATAAATAGTGGAATTTTGACAGAGACGAAAATTATAAATTTAACTGTCCCATATCATAAATATCGAATTTACAAATTTATTCTTGACCCAAATCATAAATATGGAGCCTAGATGTCTCGAGGACCAACCTCCCTTAATCAGTCCTCAAGGACATGAAGCATGGTCCTCAGGGACCATGCCTTGCTCGATCATGAATCCTTGGTCACCGGTGACTATGCCTTGCTCGATCACCAATCTTTGGTCCCCGGGGACCATGCCTTACACGATCACTAAGCATTGGTCCTCGGGGACCATGCCTTGCTCGATCACCAAGCCTTGGTTCGGGTAGACCATGTCTTGCTCGATCACGAACCCAAGGTTTTCAAGGACCATTCCATGATCAGTCCTCAGGGACACGATGCCATGCACATTCCTCAGAGACGCGATGATATGATTTCCCCTTTGATCACATGTCAACCCTTGCTTGATCCTCGAAAAAGTGGCACCAACCTTGCTTAGCAGTCCCTGAGATCATGATATCAGTCTTATGCTCAGTCCTTGAGAACTTTTTCATAATCTTGAGTTTTGACCCTTTCAAGCTTGTGCCATTTCCAAGCCTGCGCACATCTAGGTTTGCCACTTCCAAGTTTGTGCCATTTCCAAGTCTTACTGCTTTCAAGATTGTGCACTTCTAAGCTTAGACTTACTAACTCTACTAGACTTACTAGCAGTTATATGATTCGAAAGAGTCATCCATGTGACCCAGCCTTCAAATATACGAGATATCAAACATATCACATGGGGATACTGATTGGGGTGTTGTTCTGGCAGTCTAAAGCGTGTGAGGTGTAACTGAACACCCACGATGACAAGGAACTAAGTGGGACGTTACTAAAAGAGGGGTTAGTAAGCATTGCGGTTAGGGGAATGCTACTAATAATTATAAGAGTTACGGTTTAAGAATTTTCCTATCAATAATGAGCATGTACTCAACTATGGTATCCGCCTCATTATCTCTCCATCTTTTCCATTTCTTACAAGATCAAGAGTTCAAACACTATAAATATAACATTTTTATTTTCAAGGACTATTCAACAACATACAAGTTATAAACAACAAGTTTATGGAAGTTTATCAGACTATCATAAACAACTTCATCTTTTATACTTGAATTCTTCCATAAAGATTCAAGTTCCCTGACTAGAGCTCACCAAGCTATGATCTCATCCTTATCTTCTTCCTTCCCTAAGATCAACCCTTCTTCTCCTCTATGACTGAAGTAAGGCTGGAACGACTATTTTCTTGGTTTAGGCTAGCCTTGTACGTTTTGATCTCTCGTATTCTTACAATTTATCTTTTCACCCTTTTATCTGTTTTTTTTTACTAAAACAATCTCGTATAGGACGAATAACTTAAGCTTATTAAGGAAAAGCCAACATTGATGCCAAGGGATAATTGTTTCGAAAGGATATGCTTGGGCATATACAATCCACGTCACCAATAATTTCCAACTTCCGTCGCAAAGAAAAAGGCCAAGCAAATCCTAGTACTATAGGATAAGGGACTTTCGCAAGATATGTACAAGATCATGCATAAATAATACCACTTCGTATGCAAATATGCATTCTCGAGTAAGAAACATAGCATATTGATGCTTTCGTATCATTAATTCTCCATCGGAAAACAAACATGCACCATCGTATAAGCAACACCACATTAAGATGCATTACCGCTCATGTACCTTCAACCATAACCCCTCCCTATATATGTTTTATTCGCATTTTTACATTTTGAAAATTGGATGATAGATTCCATGTACCAACTTCCACCTACTTTCACGACAAGTATAATGATGTTGTTGCATCATGATGCTTCCTTGAGTAAGCTTAATAGGGATACTGATGCTTCCTTCGGTAGGAAACATATGTAAATGTTTCTTTTATGAGTAAGGGACTGGCATAGTGATGCCATAACACCATAATGCCAAGTTGATCCATCACTTGCACCAAGTGTACATCGCAAGTTCAAGATAATGCATTTCTCCTATAAATCCATCATAAAGTACGCGCCATCACTAAATAGTGAACTTCGGGACTTAATGCATCACTTTACCAAGTGTGCATCACAGGCTTGAGGACATTGATAAGTGCATAATTCATTTGATTTTAGTGTCAAGTCCATACTAATATTTGTTATTATTCTTTCATATTACCTTTTAATATATTTTTTTTCTATTTTATGTTTTTTGTTAGGTGAATCATCCAAAAGGAGCTACAAAGTGCTAGAAGAAGCAAGAAAGTAAAGCATTACAAGTGAAGGAGGATCCAAGACCGAATTTTAATTACTTTAATTCATGATTTCTTATCACCATCTTGAAGATAACGAGAATACGAAGCTGATACGAAAAGAATGAAGTCATTCCAAAATCGGACGAAGAAGTTATGGGGAAAACGAGTTTGAAAGACTTGAGTCTACATACAGAAGTTCGGCTGGTAATGCATCACCAAATAGTAGCCGAACTTGACACTCACCTAGAGAAAAAATAACTTTCCAGGTTCAGCTGGAAAAGTCAATACTCGAATCAGCCAAACCTAAAGCATAAAAATTAATATTTCGAAGAGTTTACAGAGAAATGTTCAGCTAGTAAGTGTGCCAACCAAATTAGCCGAACCTAAGACATATTTGGACGCGAAATTAACTTTTAACTAAAAAAAAACGGTTCCAGAAGGATTCTAAATACTAGAAAGAGGAAATTTTAGGGCCAAATATTGAAGACTATAAATTAAGACATCTAAGGCTCAAACAAGATACTTTTAGAAAATGATCTAAACAATATCCTACCTCTCATACTACAATCCACATCTTAAACCTAGGGTGTACCCCTTTAAGGGGAAACTATTATTTTTTGTAATATGATTAGCTAAACCTTTTGTTGATTAAGGATGGATTCAATATTCTAAGCGTGAAGCTTTATTAGTAATACAAGTTTATTCAAAGTTTTAATCATTATCGTTTGTTTTCACTAAATCTAGGGTTTATGATTGATTCTCTAGATTGTTCAAGTGTACAATTGGATTAATGTTTCTATCATTATCATGCTAGTAGAGAGTTGAATGATCCGTAATTGTCGAGCACCTCTTACACAGGTAGAAAACGTGAGACTTTGCAGAGGGATTCTGTGGAGAAATCATGTATGAATACAAGTAAGTGGACATTGCACTAAGAGTCTAACTGTTGGGATCGACCTAAGATCACAAACCTCAAAGATTTCGATAGGGTTACACCTTGATTGCGCTTCTTCTTGGTGGTTCGGTTGGATAGAATCTGATATTCGAGCGCTTCGGTATCCGGTTACACAAGGAACTTATTGGATAGCACTGCGCTAGGTGTTATTCTACGGTTGGTGATGAATGATTTTAACGAAAGATAGATAAGTATATACTACTCGAGTTAACGTTTGGTAACGGCGAAGGACTCCTTAATCATCTCTTTATTCTTATTTTATTTTTATTATATTCATAGTAATTAACCAACCAATCCTCCTCTTTAATATTTCTTTCTTATAGTTTTGCTAATCTAAATAACATCTCAATTACACAACTCTATGTGGGAACGATCCATACTACCGCTATATTACTAGTTAATTAGTGAGAAATATCTTGAGTAATTTATTGCACTTACGACACGCATCAAATTTTGGCATCGCTGCCGGGGAGCAGAGGCTAATTTATTTGTTATTTGCTTTAATTTTTTTTAGTAGTTTAGAATTTTTTACGTTTTTCTTTAGTTTTTTTTTTTTGTAGGTTTTCGTGGTGTTAACAACTAGTTGAAGGTGTTATCCGCTCCTCAAAAGAAGGAGGTAAATACTAAAAACAGGTTGTAAGTATCACTTTTGTTTTTAGTTTTGGCAGATTTTTTATTTTTCTTGTGAATCGTCATGTTTCCTTACGGAAATAACATGTACGACGCACAAGATCAATCATATAATAGGGGTAATCAATATGGTTTTCGATCTTAGTTTTATGAGAACTACCAATCATACCATGGGTATAATCAAAACCAATCTTTTGTTTATGATCAATATCCTACGGAACCTTTTGGTTATTCTCATACATGTCAACAACCTTATAACGGGTATGTAAGTGAACAGTTACAAGGATGGGGGGATTGTTATGCTTCTAATAGTTCTTTTAGTCTTGCAAATCTAATGCAACAATTTATGGATAATTTGGATCGAGAAAATCAATTGATAAAATAGTCCCATCAAAAGATGGACGAGTACAATAAAAAGACTGAATATACGCTCCAAGAACTTCAAAGGACTATGGATATCCTGAGAGAGACATGGATCAAATTAAGAAGGAAATGGAAAAATATGATCAACCTTACGAAATTCCGTGTAACAAAAATGAATTTATGCAACCTCCGAATCATAATAACGATCATTCGCGTATTCAAAAGGAGGAAACTTGGTGTAATAGAACCATTGTTATAAACAGAGCAATATACTCAAACGCATATCATAGTGAAAAAGAATATCCGGATTACAATGTTTTTAGGCCAAAGGATTTGCAAGTAGTAGACCCGATTATTTCTTCGAAAGAGACTTATAAATATCATCCTAGAATTTTCACTAGTGAACTAGAATTCCTGGGAGAGGACTCTGATTCTGATGATGAGTGTGTTGAAGAGATGGTAATTGAGAATGAGACCAAATTAATTGATTTCTTGGAAGACCCAGTTGATCTTACCTAGGTTTTCAAGAGTTTGACATAGGACCACGGTATACATGAGGTAAATAATTCATCGTATTTATTTAAGAATGATGAGGATCCGGAATACAAAAGAACGTGAAAGGTTTATTTAATCCTTTGCGTAACTCTATATCTTTTGATCCTCCCCCAATCGAAATAGTTCCCCAAAAGATTATTAACCCAATTTTTAAGGATCTACCTCACTTAGGGTTGGGTATATATGCTACAAAAATTCTTAAGAATTATTTTGCTTCTAACTATCTACCACTAGATGTGTTTGATTGTAACACTGTGCAGGTTCACCGAGAAGAACCCAAAGAAGTTCCTTTGTTCTATGTTCCTTATACACTTCCAGGTGTTGAAAATACTAAGTGTGGGGGGAACTTCCATAAAGTAGAAGCTTCAATATTTATATCTTATTCAAATGTTTTTGTGAAGCTGTTATTAGAACTACATATTATTATTTGGGTGGATCCCCAGATTTTAGATTATTGGTGTACGAGCGATGACCAGAAGTTCAGGATGAGACGTTAAACTAAGTGTTGCATGGGAGGAAAACCATTGGTTTTGTATTAGTTTGTCTTTCTCTTTTGATTTTTATTAGTTTTTCATATGATTATTTGATTTCCCATCTTGATTTTACATTGGAGGAGTCAATTTACATTGAGGACAATGTAAAGTTTAGGTGTGGGGGAGTATTTGCATATTTGCATATAGATTTTTTAGCTTTAGTATTTGCATATTTGCATATAGGGTTTTTATCTTTAGTTTTTAATTTTGGCATGAACCTCCAACTTTTAGAGATTTTAGAGTCACTTAATATACTTCTATCCAAGTTTACATACGAAGTTCTTACCAAAATAACTAACTTAGAAGTATTAGAGAACTATATTCGGGTTTCTTAGTTGTTGAGAGACAATAGTTGACAAAAAGGGACTTAAACCGCCGGTGGAAAATTAGGTGCAGAAAAAATACGTTATTAGAGAAGCTGATCAATTATTAGTGAAGACTACCCATATATGAGTGAGGCATCAAACCTTGAATTTTCCGTTTAGACTGTTTCAATTGCAGAAATTCCGGGTAGAATGATGAGATACTCAACCTCGCACCCCTTCAACACTACTTTTTGATCTCTTGATTGCTTATTCTATCAATCATGAGGGTGTCATCAGAATTGCTAACTCTATTTGTAGTCTTGTTTGCAGTCCGTGCCATTCTCTCGATAAAGCAACAATAGAAATATATCATCATCATCGACAAGCGAAGCGACATCAAAATCACGAAGAAAGCTGAATACAGTCAAGGATTACAAGCAACAATACAAGAGCAGAATTTTATATCTAAGTTAAAAACTAAGTACAAGAATGAAGAATCAAGTGGTAAAGTTCTTCTCCCACCACCAGATTAGTTTCATTTGTTACTTTGTATATCAATTTAGCATATATATATAATAAAATAATAATAACAATAGAAAAATCATAAAAAGTTAAGAAGATATGTTTTACATAGCTTTAGTGTATATTTATTTTTATATTCGTTCAATAAGGCCGTGGGGAAGAAGAAATATATGAAGAAGTTTCAAGCAACAAGGAATTGAGGAAAAGAGTTACAATTTGTTGAAGTTCTAAGAAGTTCAAGAGTTCATCATCTACAGTTGAAGATCGAAGACCAAAGATGTTTCCATTTGCTGTGAGAGTGGTATTGATTGCAGACCGGGTGAGAAGGTAAGTAAGCATTCTCATCCTTACATAGTGGTTGATTTCCTTTCTTAAAGATCATCAGAAAAAAAAGGTTATTTTCGTTCCACGTTTCTATGGGATAACAAAATATAATTCGAAAGATTTCATTTTATTCACATTATTCAACATGTGTAGGATTTTTATCTTCACTTCTGCCTGTAACATGAGAACCATAAAGTGCGTCTTTTGAGTGCAATTTCATAAAACCCTATTGGTGAGGCATAAGTCGAGGCGGAATGCTTATTCGATCGCTCTCGAGGATGGATTCTTTCAGATGGTTGGTTTTCTCCTAACTCCAGAGTTAAGCATGAGAATAATGTTCTTTGCAATTTCTAATTTCTTATTATTAGTGTGCAGAAAATTTATGTCCTCATAGCTCTTTGGAAACTTGTGACTTTGTAGTTGGAGTAGGTTTTGTGGGTATACCTCTTGTAAACCCTCATGAGATTATAACTCATCCACTAGGGACACCTAGGGGTTTAAAGGCTTTTTTCACATGCTAAGTGCAACCATGTCCTCAATGAAAGCGAGTTGTTGCACTTTAGTTTAGTTTAGATAGTAGTTGGCTCGAGGACTAGCAAAAGCTAAGTGTGGAGAATTTGATAAGTGCATAATTCATATGATTTTAGTGTCAAGTCCATACTAATATTTGATATCATTCTTGTATATTACCTTTTATTATGTTTGTTTTCTAGTTTATGTCTTTTGTTAGGTGAATCATCCAAAAAGAGCTACAAAGTGCTAGAATGAGCAAGGAAGTAAAACATTACAAATGAAGGAGGATCCAAGACCGAATTCTACTTATTCTAATCCATGATTTCTTATTACCATGTTGAAGAGAACGAGAATACGAAGCCGACGTAAAAAGAATGTGGTCATTCCGATATTAGACGAAGAAGTTATGGGAAAAACGAGTTTGAAAGACTTAAATCTACAGAGAGAAGTTTGGCTAGTAATGCATCACCAAATAGTATTCAAAACTGATACTCACCTGGAGCAAAAATAACTTGTCAGCTTCGGCTGGAAAAGTTCATACTCGAATCAGCCGAACCTGAAGCATAAAATCAATATTTCGAAGAGTTTAAAGAGAGATGTTCGGCTAGTAAGCGTGCCAATCGAATTAGCCAAACGTGAGACATATTTGGACGCGAAATTGACTTCTAAATCAAGGAAACACGGTCCCGGAAAGATTCTAAACCCTAGAAAGAGAAAACTTGAGGATCAAACATTAAAGACTATAAAAGAAGACATTTAAGGCTCAAACAAGACATTTTTGGAAAAGGATTATAACAATATCCTAGCTCTCATACTACAATTGGTGTGTGTCATACCACGTCAAAATTATTTATTACTTTCTCACTACTTAAGACTTATTATGAAGCAAGGGTAAGAAAGGATCGTTCTCACAGGGAGGTCTTGGTTGTTATATGTTTCGAAAACTTATGTAAAGCGGGGGGGGGATCTTCAGATTTAATAAAAGTAAACTAAATTAATTAATAAAGCTAAGAAAATTGTTGAAAAGAATCAATAATATGAGAATATTGGTCAAGGTTTCGTTTTCATTCACAAAACATGTTCTTGTACGAATAATTAGAATTGATATTTAATCTCGTTTTATCAAAAGCCCTAGAATACCTTGATCGTAAGAATATCCCGCAAATTTCCTCAAGTTATCAACAAACATATTAAAAGATGTGAATATGAATTCTACCAAGAAAACAACATAACGTATAAAAAAAACTAATCAAGTTTAATTCCCGAGGAGCATTGAGATTCATGAAATTATGCTAATCAATGCAATTGAACATGGAAAGCACACTAATTCAATTTAACAAAGGTCATGATTTACATGTGAGTACTAGGACTATGCTACTTGTATTCAAGGAGTACCACTTTTGCATATAATAAACCCTAAATTAGCTTTATATATGAATGTGAGTTCAATCGATTTGCAACTTAGTTAAACAAACACTCAATCAATTAGATACTAGTAGTGAATCATAATCGATAATATTGAGACAAAACTAATTTATTATTTATAGAATCACATATTGAGAAATCAAACTAATCCCTAACTAATAAAAAAAATTAGCTACTCGTAATAATTGGAGTTCACAAAACTGAATTAAAGAAATAAATTGCAAACCCTAGATGTCGAAAAATCTTCCCTGCGTAAACCTACAAAAATAAATAGAAGAAATGAGAAGAAAACTAAATAAAAACCTAGATATTTCTCCCTCTTATTGAAATTGCTCTTATATATCCTTCTCCATTTTTAGAATCCTTCTTAAAGTTAAACTCCTTTTTCTAGAAAACCCTAACTCTTTATTTCTAATAAATGGTCACGCCCAAAATTCAGAATCGTTAATTGAAGTCCACAAATAATTAAGCCCAAAACAGACGAGCCCACAGAGGTATTAAGCCTCTTCACTTCACGGCAACTCTTTGAAACATTTTAGCAAACATATTGAGTGCAGTTCCGGTAGTTGATTTCGACAGGGCTGTTGGTGTTTCTAACTAGGGATGCACAAACCCGACCCAGACCCGCCAACCGACCCGCACCCGCCCATTTTAACCCGACCCGTACCCGGCCCGCCGATAAACGGGTCGGGTGCGGGTGAAACTTTTTTTACCCGCCTTCTGGCGGGTCGGGTACGGGTGAAACCTCCTCTCACCCGACCTACCCGCCCAACCCGCCAAAAAAATCCCTTCTTCAACCATACACCTTCTTTTCCGACTTCACTCCTTCTCCATACTCCATCTTCTCCAAAACCTCCATCTCTGTCTAGGGTTTGAGAATCTTTAGTTGTTACCTACAAAATTTCATCCAACACATATCCGAATCCTTCTTCACTGATAGCTTTTCTGAGTTCAAACCTCATACCCATCTGGACTAGTGCTCAATCTCAACCATCAAAACCCACTTCATTTCACTACTTCTTCCCTGAGATCAATCTCAAGCCAGAGAAACCATCTGCGGACCCATCTCAGATCCACCATCTTCCTCTACTTCAAACCATGGAAGCAAACCCAATTTACATCTGCTACTCCAACAGTAAAATCACCATCTAAATTTCTAATTATGTCTTCGAACCCTACTCAATCAGCGCCTCTCTTTTCGCCATTCTTCTCAATTTCAGGTCACACAAACAATTTCAATTTAACCCCAACAATCAACAGAGAAACATCATCTTCTAACTTGAAATCTCGATGCAATGTCAATTACCAACACCATCCAACCATAACTAAATTCAGATTAAAAGCCAACCCATTCTCATTTTTTGCTTCAACTCCTCCGGATCTCTGAAACTCAACCTATCTTCTCTACCAACAACTACCAGCACCCACCCGATCAATTTCTTCTTTGAGCATCAGATCAATCGATCTTCTAATTGTGAACTCAGGGAAGAAGAATTGAGATGGGTTTTAGTGATTGTTCTTGAAGAAATAAGAAATGAGTTCAATTGTGGTTTCGATGTAGAACATTGATTTCGAATTGGTGGCAGTTTGGTGGAGTTCCGAGGGTCGCTGGTGGTGTCGGAATCCAGTGAAGAAGAATTGATGGGTCGCTGGTGGTGTCTGAAACCAAAGAAGATGGTGAATCTGAGCTGAGATAGATCTGCTGAAGATGGCTAATGACTATCTGGTGTTTGATGGAGTTAGGGCTTTTGAGTTTTGATGTTGTTCTTGGCAAAAAAAGGAGGAGATGAAACTAGAGAAGATGATGATGTTATTTTAGGTACATGGACGGATGGACCCATGGTATTGATTGAAATGGCGGGTGACCCGCACCCACCCGCACCCGACCCGCCGAAACGGCGGATCAGACCCGACCCAACCCGAGATCTAGGTGGGTCGGGTGCGGGTGAAAAAAATTTAACCCGCCGGTGCGGGTGAGGTCAAACCCGACCCGACCCACCCGATGTGCAGCCCTATTTCTAACACCACATTCATCTCCTTCTCTGCAATTTCTAAGCATTCACACAATCCACATTCATTCAAAATTAAGTCATAGAACCCATATATCACAGACCCATCGATGGCAAACATCATTTTCTGGCCACCAGCTTCAATCACAAACCAACTACTTCTTTCTATCTTCTAAGTCTCAAGACTTTCCTCTCCCTGCAGTTTCCAGCCACAATCAAAACCCAATTCGATGTTGCCTTTCTTCTCTACTTTCGCAAGTTCTATCTTTTCTATTCTTTCTCTCACAACGACACCAAGAACCCAAATGTCTCAACTTCTCTGCCACTTTCGAATTCAACTCACTGTTTATTTTCTTGTTTCTTCTTCTCTGCTTCTAAATCAACAGCTCCACAACCTTCAAATTAAGCTCCACCAGTTCCACCTTAATCATCTCGAGCTCAATTCAAGTCTAGACCCACAAATCAAACCACCAGACCCATTAGCAACAGCCATCCTTTCTTCTAACCCATCAACCTACCAACACAGATTCATCTTCTATTCAATTCCAACCTCCTCTATCTTACCATCTCACTCAACAACGACTAGAACTCCTCTAGAACTGAACCTTCACAAAGACTTTGTTCTTCCCTGCCATTCCAACAGTGAAACCCATCTCAAATTCACGTCTAACCCATCTCAGATTCTAATTCCTCTTCCCTTTTCTGCCTGAAATTTCGATCTTGGAACAGGACCAACCCAAATCCTTTATTTTCTCATTGTTACGTCTATGATCAGCCGGCGTAAATCTGGTGGAAGTAACGACCAGATAAACAAGAGAGACCTATATTATTTAGAATTCGACCTATCCTGTTAGGTTAAATAGGAAACTGAGGTGGCTCTTATCTGAACGTGTTCTTCCTTTATAAGCAAGCTGTTTGGCTCCCTTTAGCACATCTTAATAAAACAGTGGATACCCCCTAGTAATTCTCTGAATTTCTTTGTAAATTTGGCTGCCCCATAATAATTCTCTGTTTTTGATACAAGTGAGACTCGTGGGCTTACTAGCTTCGCACCCATCAACACCCAATGACTCCGAACGATGCCATAAGCCTCTGTTTCTCTTCTTTCACTTCATGTGACTCCAAAATACCTATAAAACTCAAAACAAGCGTGATATACCAAAAATACAAGGAAAATAACTAAGAAAAACATAGGAAATTGATAATAAAATAATGTATTTTATGCACTTATCAACAATCCACATCTTAAACCTAGGGTTTACCCCTTTAGGGAGAAATCATTACTCTTTGTAATATGAGTAGCTAAGCCTTTTGTTGATCAAGGATGAATTCAGTGTTCTAAGCGTGAAGCTTTATTAGTGATACAAGTCTATTCAGAGTTGTAATCATTATCGTTTGTTTTCAACACTAGTAAGTGGACCTTGCGCTAAGAGTCTAACTGCTGGGATCAACCTAAGTTCACAAACCCTAAAGCTTTCGATTGGGTTACACCTTGAGTGCGTTACTTCTTGGTGGTTCGGTTGGATATAATCTGATATTCTAGTGCTTCAGTATCTGATTACACAAGGAACTTTGGGGATAGCACTATGCTAGCTGATGATCTACGATTGGTGATGAATGATTCTAACGAAAGATAGATAAGTATACCACTCGAGTTAAGGTTTGGTAACGGCGAAGGACTCCTTAATCATCTCTTTATTCTTATTGTCTTTTTATTATATTCTTAGTAATTAACCAACCAATCCTCCTCTTTAATATTTAATTTTCTTATAGTTTTGCTAATCTAAATAACATCTCAATTACATAACTCTCTATGGGAACGATCCTTAATACCGCTATATTACTAGTTAATTAGTGGAAAATATCTTGACTAATTTGTTGCACTTATGACATGCATCATATATGCATCAATGACGCATTCCAATGTATGCAATACAGGACCCAGATGATGATTTATCTCGTTCAATGACGCATGCTAGAATATGCGTCATGCGAAAAATATGGGTGTTAAACTATTACACCATTTAAAGAAGTTTGTTCGAAGTTCAAAATAAAAACAACCAAACAAGCTCCAATGATTGAGATTCTGAGCTTATGTCCTAATGCATAGAAATCCCACTTGGGCTCCCAACTTTTGTATTAAACACCGATTACCCAAGGATCCCAAAAGGGTCCACAATTTTTCTGTAAACACCGATTGAGACCTTCTGATCATACGTCACCTACCGCACACCCGGGGATCCCAATAGGGTTCATAATCTCGCAAGGGACGTTGAACGTGACAAGAGATTTCTTATCATAGTACTGTGAGGACCAATGTCTAATGCCAGAGCAGTCGGATGCAAGCTGATAAGTGCATATTTTACATGTTTTGAGTATCAATTTCATGCTAGTATTTGCTAGATTTTTTTGTGAATTATTATATATTATGTTTGTTTTGTAGTTTATGTATTTTATTAGGTGAATCATCCAAAGGGAGCTACAAAGTGTTAGATTGTGCAAGGAAAGAAGTGTTGTGAAGGAGGAAGAGCCAAAGACCAAGTAGAACTTATCCAAATTCAGGATTTCGCATCAACATATTGAAGAGAACGAATAAATGAAGCCAAAGGCAAAAGAATGAGGTCATTCCGACTTCATATGAAGAAATTATAAGAAAAGAAAGTTGAGGATTTTCTCAATGGATCAAGCCATCGAGAAACTCAATTTTCTCGATGGGTCAAGATATCGAGAAAAGAAAATCCAGAAGAAAAATAAATTCTCAATGGGTCATCCCATCGAGAAAAGCCAAATTCTCAGAGGGTCAGGTCATCGAGGCACATACGGGAGCTAGGTATTTTTGACACGTTTTTTACTTCAAAATCAAGGAAACTTAGTTCCAATGGGATTCTAAACCCTAGAAGGAGAGGATACTTGAGGGACAAACATTGAAGGCTATAAAAGAAGACATCTAAGGCTCAGACAAGACATCTCATACAATCTCTTATTATCTCTACACAACCATATATATCATATCACACGTTCTACATCTAAAACCTAGGGTTTACTCTTTTAGGAGGAAACCGTTTTTCTTTGTATCATGAGTAGCTAAACCGTTTGTTGATTAAGGATGAATTCAATGTTCTAAGCGTGAAGCTTCATTAGCTAATACAAGTTTGTTTGAAGTTATTATCATCATCTTTTGTTTTCACTATATCTAGGGTTTATGATTGATTCTTAGATTGATTGGGTGCGCAACCAAGTTATTCTATTGATCATTCTATTGCTAGTAGAGAGTTGTGAGATACGTGTAATATTCGACACCTTCTACACAAGTAGAGAACGCGAGACCTTGCAGAGGGATTCTGCAGAGCAATTGCGTGTGAAAATAACACTAGTAAGCAGATCGAGCTTATGCATTTTATGCCAGGATCAACCTAAAATCACAAACCCTAATGCATTCGATTGGGTTACACCTTGAGAGCTTATGCATGGTGGCTCAGATGAATAGAATCTGGTAGTCGAGCGCTTCTGTATCTAGTGATAAAAGGATTTTTGGGGATAGCAGAGCTTATTGCTATTCTACGGTTGGTGACGAATGATCTGACGAAAGATAGATAAGTATACTAATTCAATCAATGTTTGGTAACAACGAATGACTCCCTAATCATCTCTTTATTTTTATTGTCTTTTATCAAACAACCCCCTTATTTAGTATTTATTCTTGTTTTGCTGATCCAAATAACCTATCAATTAAAAATCTCTCTGTGGGAACGATCCTTAATACTGCTATATTATTATTTAATTAAATGAAAATATATCGAGTAATTTGTTATACTTACGACACGCATCACAAGCCACTGTTTTAAACGGTCTTCCGAATTTCCACTGATGTTGTTGCATCTAGATGATATGATAATATACACCGTCCCTGAAGAGTGTGGATGATCATTCCAGATGTATACCATCGTTTGAAACTGTCATCCGGGTCACCAACTATCTGGTGGATCGTAAATTAAGGCCTTGGAAAATTCACAATACTCGGATAACTCCAACGCGATTTGCAGAGTAACTGGCATAGCAGTTATGAACCTTTATTATGCACAACACTTGGCATACTCTTTTAAATTGGTCACGTACCTTTCAAGGAAAGTTTTATGGTCACATTACAAGCTAGCTAAAAATGACGAGTCCAATACACACATTCCCTTGTGTTGTTTCGGAACTTGCTATGAAACCAACTGCGACAGACTAGAAAATTCCTCCCCCAACGCCGCGTTGCGCAGGCCAGAAATCTCCGATGCGCCACTCTGATGCGAGTAACCGAGATGTAAAATTTAAAGGCTTACTGGGAAATACATATAGATTTTCCTTTCCCAACATGTTTTACAAGCATGATTTTCTTAAAGCATAGCTCCACAACGTTCCAACTTTCCCCTTGTTCTTCTAAGAGTGCAAGGCCATAAAATCCAATGGGGATGCCTTTGGCATGCATCACACACTTACATGTGATGTGCAAGCCTAGGTCATATATTTGACTACCACATAAGCCATTGCAGACATATCTTTTGTTTCCTTAACTCCGTTGGGTGCAGTTATCTTATTTTTTTCCAAGGGTGCAATAGTTAGGCACATACCAATGATGTTATACATTATTCCTGTGATGCAAGTGGCTTATTCAAGCTCCCCTAACTTGCAATATGTTTAGCTTCTTTTCCTTGGCCATGCCCAATTCGTAATTGGTGCATGCCAATATCGTATATCTTGATAGGAAGTATGAACGTAGGAAAATAGGTTGTAACTACCTTATCAAGTGTGGAAACAATCATCTCTTGCCTCGTACTGCCGAGTTAGATGATATGAGTTACCAAAATATTGCAATCATCTCCTAAATAGATGATATGAGCAACAAAGTGCTGGACCATATTGTGGTGCATTGCGGATGCCTACGTACCCTACACGTACTATGAAGGGATCAAACATAAATAGTAGTTTATCCGAAGGGTCATCTCGAATGGGACAAGCAACTTAAGACTATTAAGAAAAGTCGACATCGATGCCAAGGGGCAATTGTTTCGAAAGAATATGGCATACGCGTCATCAATAATTTCCAACTTCTTCAGCAAGGACAAAATCCAAAACAAGCCTAGTTCATATAGGCCAAGGGACTTTCGTAAGATATAAACAAGATTGTGCATAACTAATTCCACCTTGTACGCAAATATGCATTCTCCAGTAAGCAACATGGCATATTGATGCTTTCGCATCAATTATCTTCTATCGGAAAAGCTATATAGCATGGTGATACTTATGCGTCAAATATGCAACATCATATAAGCAACACCGCGTAAAGATGCATTATCGTTCATGCACCTTCAACCAATACCCCCTCTTTATATATGATGTATTCACATTTTTACATATTGATAATTGGAGGATATGCGCCATGTAATAACTTCCACCTACTTTCTTGACAAGCATAACGATGATATAGCATCATGATGCTTCCTTGAGTAATATTCATAGGGAACGTGATGTTTCCTTCGTTAAGCATCACAGTATGATAGTGCATTCACACTATGATGCTTCCTTCGGTAAGCTCCTTGAGTAATTTTCATAGGGACTGTGATGCTTCATTCGTTAAGCATCACATCAGAATAGTGCATTCACACTATGATGCTTCCTTCGGTAAGCAACATAGGTAAATGTTGTTTATCTGAGTAAGGAACAAGCATAGTGATACCGTAGCACCATAATGCCAAGTTGATGCATCACTTACACCAAGTGTACATCGCAAGTTCAAGGTAATGCATTTCTCCTATAAATGCATCACAAAGTATGTTGATGATGCCACCCATTGTTTTCAATTATATTCTCATACTCATTCCAACGATGAGCTTGTTGTTGTTGTATGCCTTTCAGGATATGCATCCATTCCTTCTACTTATGAAAGTCCACCTGCTATAGAAACTATTATTGTCACTCTATTTGACATTACTGCCTCCACTATTATCCCAATACCAAGCAATATTACTACTAAAGGTCCTATTGAAGTTCCCAATGATGGTCGAAATGAAGTTGTGTATGCTGGTCCTGTAGAAGATGTTACAATTATATCTCCACCTCCTCCACTACCACCAATTATAGTGCCAAGGAATCCAGTTATAAAGCATGAAGGTTTCATTCCCCAAAGAACTTAGAGTGCTTGGTGTCGCTATGAGGAGAAGCATGATTTCATCTCTCGTCGATCTAGGAGCAAGAAGCGTCTTGAGTGAGGGCCTTAGCATCTAGTTTGAGACAGAAAGGTCATGGTAAGGTAAAATGGTACTATTTTCTTGAACAATTAAAATGAATTTGGTGAGTTGTTGTGTAGATATGACTGATGAAATTCCCAAGTTTTTGGAACATGCCAAAACTTAACAATGGTTTAGGAACTTTTAGACTTTTTGATAGTTGAAGAAACATATTTTGGGTTCATAAGAATCTTCATGAAAAGCCACAGTTTCAAATTAAATCAAACACTTGACCACCTGCAAACAGGGAGAATTAGAGTTTGGTAGAAAAAAAGATGAAGGAACTAGAGAAATATTTTTTTTTATGGTAAATGAGTTGTAGTGATAATGTGATAAAGATATATGTGATTTGAGATAAAAACGCTCTTGTGATATTGTGGAGTTGTGATACTGTGATGTCTTGATCTGTTGAAGATTAGCAATTGAGATTTGGCGATATTATGAAAAGAATTTGTCCCAACAAGGAACACGATCAGGAGAATTAAAAAACTAGCGAGATTAAAAAGGAAAGAATAAAATAGTTGCATCTAAATTAAGACCATAGTTGTAAATTTCTGCATGGTAAGGACAAAAAAAAGAGCAACAATATCTTAGAAAATATTCATGAAAAATAACATCCGACAACAATTCCGGGACCAACGGCTATAATTCCGACAGAAACTAGCCGTTATCAGTAGATAAATGGCTGCAAACGTTTATAATTCATATAGTTGAGCCAGAACTCAGAAGAGAGAGAGGAGACATATGTGCGTGGTTATGAATTGCCTTAGTTTCTTTATTGTGTTAACTGATACTTTGTCTCACCCTCCGATCATGTAGGACAAAGTGGTACTTTTTGAGTTAGAGCATCTCCATTGGATCCTTAGGGATTTTCTCATGTTTAATGTCTTTTAAGAATGGAGAAAATATCTTATCCAACCGGTTAATTTTAAAGTCAACTTGTAGTTCACATATACTCGTATTATTGGTTTACAGATCCCTTGATTTAAATTTTATGATTTAATTTTTAACATAATTTTTCCACCATCAGATATAAATGGATGGATGATTGATTATAACTCCCTTATTTTTGAAAATCATATCTTGATCTTCACCGTCCATATACTTGCATCTGATAATAGAAAATTTAAGTTAAAAATTAAATCATGAAATTTAAGTCAAGGGATCTGCTCCCGTTGGTTAAATAATTTTGTTTTATTTCTAACTTAACTGTTTCACCGACCAAACTGAGGAGTCATATTTATCACCTCAAAAAAAAACTAGAGGATCTTTTAAAGGATGTTACAGTAACCACCTCCCACGTCACCTTAACACTGTCTTTAAAGGTTTTCATCGGAGATATGTTTCTCTTAGAATGTAATGATATCCCATGTGGCCTATGATTTATGAATATAAGATCCCGTTGGGATGCTTACAAAGTGCGTGGTACTTTGAAGTAACAAATCTACATATGAGACTATTATCACATAATTACACGTTTTATTCAGTGGGGAAGGTAATGACTCAATGATCGCGTTATTAAATGCGTTGTCATCAAGGAAAGATATAGTGTAGTCCTTGCAGATTTGGGGCATGAGGAGGCTGGATGCATGCAAATTGCAGAGCGTGGTCGAACAAATCGGAATACCACAACAAGAAAAAGAACTAGAAATTAAAAGGTTGATGCTCAGTTAGGGTTTAACACGATCTTGATTGCTATGAATTAATGCCAAGGGGTGTTTCCCTATGTGATTAGTCAATCACATGTATATGGAGGGAGTTGGACAACTTTCTTAGTAACAACTAAAACTTCATTTTCAACCAAAAAGGATACATAATTAGCAAAGTACTCCTTAAAGAACGTAGTCCTTAAAGATAGAACGTCACACCTAATTAGTTTTCGATTGTACACAATGCCATCGTTGAAATCGTGGAGGTTGTTTGATTCCCGCGTAATTATAATTGACGCCGTTAGACATAATTTTACCCTTTAGTAATTGTTGTTGGAAATTTGGATCTAGCTCCATGCTTCAGACCCTATAAAGCTTATTTTAAAAAGTGAAATCTATGATCAGATTCTTTTTTTAAAACTTTTTACCATTAAACCCATAATTATAAAATTTTACGGGCACGTCCAACTATTATAAAATTATATCCGGAAGACCATTTTTCTTTAAAAAAAAGATCTATTGTCCAAGTATTTCCAAAATATAGTTTTATTGGACTAGTAAACATTAGGGATCGTAATATGGACATATAAAATCCTAAATAATTATGTCTCTCCTCTTTATGTTTTTCTTTGTTATATCCTTTTCTCTCTCCAAATTAATAACAAATCACAAAAAAAATTATATTTTCTAAAATATATATCTGATTTAAAAAAAAAAATTATATTTTTGAAAAAGGTTTTCGATGATCTACAAAAGAAGATCCATTGTTGATGGTAAATTCAGAAGTTTTTTTTTTTGATAAAAAATAGCCAGGATGAAATTGGATTCATCTTGGCTTAAACTAAAGATAAAAAGAATTGTTTGAAAAAAATAACTAGGATGAAACTGGATGCATCCTGACTTAACCTAAGAAAAAAAATTATTCAAAAAATAGCTAGGATGAAACTAGTTGCATCATGGATTAAAATAAAATATAAAAAATATTCGGAAATAGCTAGGATGAATCTGGTTGCATCCTTACTTAAACTAATTACGATATAAATTATTCGAAAATTAACTAGGATGAAACTGGGTGCATCCTGGCTTAAAAAATAAGACGAACCTAGATTTATCCTTTTTTCAACTCTAAAATTTTTACCACCACCATTACCATGATTACCTAGATTGAAAATGCAATTTGAGTTGACTATACATGATGAATCTTGATTCATCAAAGTTTAAATTAGGTATTGTTAGATGCATATAAGTAAAATCATTGTTTCTATTGAATGCAACTAGATACATCTTGTGTCATTGTTAGATGAATATGAATGCATATAGGTAACACCGGTGTTTCTACCACTCGTTCCATGTAAATAAATAAAAAGATCTAGCACCACCACCACCACTACCAACATTTTTATCCGCAACAAACACCACATTACTGTCATCACCACCTTCAACAGTAACAAAAATACAACAAACACCACCATCGCCTTAAAAATAAAAATAAATAAATATCTAGATATACAGAATAATACCAAATACATTTTGAAGAAAATATGTTTGTTCCACTATCTCCCTGAGATTTATCAATTACCCACCATGTTTGTTTTTTTTTCACGCACAAAACTTGACTGGTTACATTTTCCAAACTGTTTGGCTGTGAATTGCCTAGCTAATTAAAAAATCTCAGTTCAAATAACATTTTCAAAATAAACAGCTCAATTAACCCTTTAATATGAGTTGTTTGACGATCAAATGGACTAACATCAGCTAGACATTTCCTGTTGTCCAAGTCCAAACTGGTCAGTAAATTTTGTGAAACACACATCAACATATGATGTGAAGTTTATCCTGCACTATTAATTAAACACCGAAATTATAATTGAATCTCGAGTATTCAAGAGAAAACTTATAAGGACAGAATACAGAAAGATGGGATTATGACGAGGCAGAAAACAAATTTGTGAAAATCAAATCTATATAATATAGAGGAAGGTACTCTAGTCAACTATATAAAAAATATTTGGACAAAATACCCACCAAATATATTAAAAAAGCATCTAGAGGATCTATGGACATGTAAAAAGTATCTATTCTTAGATGTCTTTCTTAACCCTATAAAAAAAATTAAGAATTATTGAACCAATTAATTGTTTTTTAAAATTGTGTTCTTCCGGCTATTTGTTTTTTTTCATTTCTATTCTACCCTTCTATATTTTTGTCTTTGGGAAACACTGATATCGATTCACTTCTCATTCCTCTTTCTCTATCCTTACTATTTCTTTCTGTAGAATTAATAGGCGACAATATCAGGTCATGTTAGATCGAAGAAGAGATCTTACATGTAAAAGGTTTTGTTCATGCCTCTTAACACTGGAATCGTTATATCGATATCATTGAATTATTAGGGTATCATTTTCTTTCTGGTATGCTTCACTTCCGTTAGATCTTCATGATTAATGTCTGTATTTGATTTAATATGCATATGTTGTTTAAATCTGTAATATTTATGTTTGGTTTTTTATTCTGATTTAACTTAATTTATGTGAATATGGATTGTGTGAATTGGTTTTCTTTTATCTATTGTGGAATTTTGGAATTTTTTTACGGTTTCTAATGTTTTTAGTTTATTTTTGTTGTTGTGTGGTTACTGGTGAGATCGCAAAGCTTCTTCCATTTTGTTTGGACAACTATCAACATCATTAGTACCAAATGAAACTGCAGAATAATTTTCATTTGCATCGCTTTAAGGTAATCAATCCCTAGATAATTAAGCATTCATTCCCTGGGGTTTTTAGAGTTTTATAATTAAGTTTATATCTATTTCAGAGGATTATAGGGTTCGTCAAGCCAAAAAATTGATGTGTTTCTTGGTTTTGATTCATCTGTTAATTGATGCAAGATCATTAATATCTAATTTGTTACCCCTTGTTCGAGAGTCAGGAACAAACATTGTTTGTGTGGAATTAGTTCTGCACGTCTTGCTAAAGTAATGCAATCTCACTATTTTATGTTGTATATTTGTGTTCTACATGTCTTTGGGGTTTTCTCTAATTTTGGCTTTTGATATGTTATTTTTTGATCTGGTTGTTTTAATTCCGCTTCTCATGTTTTAAATTCTGCCTTATTGGTACACTCTCAATTTTCCGAAAATTTTAGGACTAAGTGTCATATTTCCGAAAACTATTTTCATTTTTTGTACTGAATTGCTTAATTTGATTGGCAGTGAACATGTGAAGTTTGATTTACTGAATATTTTGTATATTGATAGTGTTTGAATATGTTAAAAATTGTAAATTGATTAGCATTGACATACATTACTGTGATTTGTGATGAATATTGCAAATCAAGTACATTTTGGTGTATGGATGGAGGATTCTAAAATTCAATTTTCTAGCTGCTTTGCTCCAGTACCCTATGCCTTTGGGATTGTGTCCTTTTGTTTGCCTAGTGTTGTTTAAGAGGCTGGTGCAAACATCATTTAGTGTGAAATTGGTCCGGTATGTAAAAGGAAAATACAGGTCAAAACCGGTTTTAGCTTTATTTGGGGTCGTATCTTCTTATTTGCTTAGCGTTGGTTGAGAGGTAGGTGCAAACATGGTTCACGTGGTCTTACACGTCTTACTTTGAGTAAGTGGCAGTGATGTGTGCTTAAGTAGTATACCACTTCTAATACAATTTATTTATCTTTAAGTTAGTTTGGTGTCTATAGCGTAAGTGGATCGCACCATGTTAGCAGCCTGCAGCCATATAAGGCCGCGGTTCTATGTCAGTGAATCGACGACGTTTGCAGCTAAAAAAGCAAATTGTTTAAATATCTAAGAGCTAATACTTGTTAAAAAAATGATACAAGCTCGTTTTACATTATACACTACTTTCGGGTTTTTATCCAAAGTTTGGTGTGCTTTTTCATCCTGGTTGTTTTCTTTGTATGAACTGGCATGTTTTATGTTTGATTCTGATATACAAGAGATTGGAGACTTTGAAAGCTGGATGAAGACCATGGATTACGATTGCTAAATCATAAATGCAGCAATGTAACATATACAAGCCAGAAGAAAACATCCTTTTGCCAAACTTTTATTGTCTTCCTTTCATGAGTCAATTTTTATCCTGAACTAGTTGTCACTTGGCGATCTATCAATGCAGCAATCCTCAACATTACAAACCACGGATAAGACATCTCATACAACAAGTATATCGTTGTCTTTTTTTACAAGTTCGCTTTTTCATTTGATTTTATTATGGTATTGCCGATAGAAGTAATTGTAAGCTTTATATTTTAACTGTAATACTTATCATTCTTTATAGTTGATGGATTTTTATAAGTTTATTTTTTTTCTAATGGCTGCATAATCTGTTATGCAGCTATAAAAAATACCTGTATAACATGTTATGAAGTCGAGAAAATGGATGCATAACTTGTTATGCATCTAAGAAAATGGATGTATAATGCATTATGAAGCAACGTTTTTGTTAGAACTGAAATCAATAAGATAATGATTGCATACAATCCCATTTTGTTAGCGCTAAAATAAAAAAATATTTGCATAATCTATTATGCATCTGAGAAAATGGCTGCACAACCTGTTATGCATCTGAGAAAATGGCTGCATAACCTGTTATGCATCTGAGAAAATGGCTGTGTAACATATTATGCGACAATTGTTTTTGTTAGCACTTGAATCAACTAAAAAATAGCTGCATTACTTGTTGTGCAGCTACAAAAATGGATGCATAATTTGTTATCCAATCGAGAAAATGACTGCATAATTTGTCATGGATCCTCTTTTTGTTGGAATGTTAATTTTTAGGCATATACATTGTTTTAGTGGTTGGGTAACCAAATTAGTGGATGCATGAATCAAAATATGGCTACACAATGTGTTATGCATCCTT
>JAJJMC010003557.1:912435-997015 GCA_023531435.1 Papaver californicum
GATGCATAAACCAAAATATGGCCGTATATATAATGTATTATGCATCCTTTATGGTGTCTGCATAATGTGTTATGCATCATTTCTGGTGGTTGCATAATGGTTATGTATCCAGTTTTCAAAATTTGAACTTAAAAGAATAATCACCTCCGACTTTTTCGTAAAAAATCTAAATTTGATATTGTTGTTTGTACTCGTTGTGTAGATCTCTTTAAAAGCTTTTTAACGAGATAAAATTTGTAAAATTCTAAGACACGATTTTTAAAAATGTTATATTCTAGTTTGCTTGCCAATTACACCCCTGAAAAAATAGGATGCATGACGAGTTATTCGGACACTTTAATAAGAAAGGAGAAAATCCAAAATATCTTTGTTATACAAGTAGAACATATTAAGGGTACTTAGGTCTTCTTCATTTTTTTCATGATTTTAAATAATTATGAATCTGACAATAACTAAAAATATTTTGGATTTGTGAATAGAAAAAATAAATATTTTTAGACCTTAATCTAATTTTCTCGATAAACCACATATTATAATAAAATGTTCTAATATGATTTGGGAGCACATGATTTGAAAGCCCTTTTTTTTATAAGCATCGAGCCCATTTATAAGTTATAACAGAGCTCTCACCATGTACAAATAAAAAATAGAGGAGTGACTATTGAGAGGCTAGTTATATAGCTAGTTTAGCAAATTTACATATTTTTCTTTTTGATATATTCTTTTTTCTTTTTTGTATGTAACAGAAGGTTAAGTAATTACCAGTGACCCATTTTAAAACATATTTACTAATTAAGTTTCGTCTCTCTATTTTTTCTCTTTTCTCTTCTCTTTCTTAAAAAAAAATCTAAAACCGTCACATCTTTTCTGCTGAGATCAGAGCAAGAGTTTTTATCCATTCTAAGTTTTAGGTGATAGAATATTGAATAAGATGCTTTTACATCGTTTTTGGTGTGTTTTGACACATTTTTTCGCCATTTCGGGTGATTTTTCTCCGTCAGAGGCGAATTCTTCAAACTTTGATGATTGGTTCGTAGCTTGCTATTTTGTATCAAAAACATCGACGATTAAACATGATATCGCTTTGAATTTATATGCAGAGGATTTAGGACATCAGAGGTCGTTTGGATCTACAAGTTTATGGGCAAAATATTCTTTTTTTTAGGAGCATCTCTTATCAAAGAATAATACAATCAGATTAAATGGTCGGATTTAGTTCCGAATTTACCATCATCTCTTCCTTATACATAAACGAAAATTTAATATCTTTACGGTTTATTACTCTTTCTTTATGGTTTACTCATAATTGATATCTTTATATGTATTATGATTTTAATTATTTTGTGTTGACTATTTTTATTATTTTTATAAGTCAATTACTATTTTGATTTGAATAAATAGAGATATATTAACTAATAAAAAAACGTACTAATTTATAAAATACTAGTTATTTTTACGAATAAATGACGCCAAAAAAAGAAAAAGTTATGGTAAATCAAATGAAATCACCTAAAACATTAACACCACATAAACTAAACAATAAAGTCTCTCTCCAAAATATTACTGTACCATATTAACACCCCATTTTCCTCCCTTCACCAAAAATACCAAGGAAAAAAATAACCATGTTAGGGTAAATCAAATGAAATCACCTAGAATGACTGATACATTAACACCACATGAACAAAACAATAAAGTCCCTCTCCATAATATTACTGTATGTTCCCAATGTATCTCCAAATAAAACCCCAATTCACAGATACATAATCAAAACAATTTGAAGGGCAATGTCATGCATATTTACATGCTAAAATTAATATTTATACTGATCACAATAAGCTTATTAATTTTAATTATATATAAAACCTCTTGATGGAAAACACTCTTCTATGATCAACGCTAATATATGTTGTTGTCGACTATCCACATGATGAATATAGATGGATATCGATCCTCTAATTAAGATGATATAAATGAGGAGGGTCTGCCCGAGGATCCTCTCATAGCAAAAAGAAAATAAAATTAAAAGAAAATAAAATTAAAATAAAATAAAATAAAATAAAATCATCAACCACAGTGAATTAAAATACCAGCTAGTTGTGTCATCTAGTATAATACTGACACAAACAGTCGATCCGAAGTCCTTCCGCCGTTCATTATATTTTCCAATGCCAGTTCTTCTATATCCCCACCCTGTGTCGTATCCATGAACTTGATGACTACAAAGAGGAAGGAGAAAGAAAAGGATCTGTCTAGCAAGCTAAAAAACGCATGCTAGATGGAAACAAGAAAGAAAAGAGTTAAAGAGTATAGCGCGATTTAGTCACAAATGGATTATTTGTTCCGTTAGTTAGATCAAAGGATGTGGTACTGAAGATCCATAGTGGGAAAGATCATCAGACCAATTAGTAGTACCACCGCCACCACCAACACTCAAAGAATTCCAAAAGATAGAAGAATTATTGTCAGAGGAACCGTTATTAATGATATTAATATTATTTTGTTGATCGTTCATCAACGATGAGTTCTGATCAAAAGGAGAATTCCAATCCAGTTTGCTTTTGTTATTACCATCTTCAATTTTCACTGATTCTGCGATTTTAACACTAACCATTCTTGAATCATTCTCTCCCACTTCAAATGGTAAATCTTGATAATGAGTAGTACTAGTAGGTATGCTGATACTTTCTTTCACACCAGTACCCCAACTCAATTTTTGATTCTCAAGACTCGAAGTTACTATAGTTGTCGGCGAAGTAGTTGAAGTAGTTCCGAATAACGAAAAATTGGAAAGAAGCGAATTCGAAGTAGTACTGATAGGATTAAATACGTCTTTATAACCGTTAATATTTTCAGTATTTGCACCGCTACTACTTAAATATGTTGAATAGAAATTCAAACCCAACCCACTGAATTGAGGTTGAAGAATATTATCATAACCATTATTTGCTAGGGTTTCTCTTGAGAAAACAAAAGATGGTGGTGACCTAGGAATTGTAAGGTTGTTTATATCAGATAATTGATTACTTGGTAAGTTGCTGTAAAATAAAGAAGTACCATGATGATTTGTTGAAGTTGCGGCAGCTTTAGATATCCCAATTATCTGATCACGGTTATTATGACTCTGTGCTGTTGATATTGATGATGAATTAGGTTTCTTGATTCTTTTGTTTTTACGACAACCGCCACCCACTGGGACGTTACGTAAAGTACCACCTCTTGTCCAGTAACGTTTACAAGCTTTGCAGAAATGACGAGGTTGAGATAAACTGTAATTGTTGTAGTAACAGAATTTTGTGTTTGAAGAATCACAACGAGGGCATCTCTGTACTGCTCTTGGATTATTATTATTATGATCCCCTGCTTGCTGATTAATATTATTTGTTAATATGGCTGCTGCTGTCTGCTTACTTTGATCCATAACTCTATTACCACTTGAAGCCATCATCTCTAAAACCTCATGATCAAAGTCGGACTGGAAGAGAAGAAAAGAGAAGAGAAAAGAAATGAACGTAGAGTTAAGGAGGGGATGAAAAGAATAACCCAACGTAGATATTCCTATCCAAGTGCTAAGATACAAAGTAGTCATGTTATGTGTTTAATAATTGAGTCTTAGAGAGAGAAAGAGAGAAGTTGTGGCCATTCGTTATTAGGAGAACTAGTAGAGAGAGATGGTTGCCATTATCTATTTATATTCTTTTTCACTGTTACCCAAAAATATTTCTTGTTCTCTTTGAAAGAATCGGTTAGATGAGTTAAAACAATGAGTAAACAGACAAGGCAGCAGGTGGCTACGTGAGTTTGCGTATATATTTTTTTCTTGTGTGATGAGTTGGAACGCAGGGGTATGTCATGTATGAATGTCGTACTGCCGTTGGGTTGTCTATTTTTGTAACCGTAGCTATTAGTTGCTGTTGCTGTTGTTTTACCACAACAATTGTATCGTTTGGCTTAAATGTTAATTGTGTCATTGTGTATATAGGCGTTCTTTGGTTAGTTCTGCCATTGAGTTTGGTTTGTCTTTACCTTGTGAAATGGGAAACCACGATGTTCATATTTTTGTAATGAGACAGCTCTTGTCTTGATTTCAAGGTTAAGCTCACGATGAAGCCAAGTCAAGATGAAGTCAAAACTCAAAGTATCAAAAGATCCATAAAACTCAAGCAATACAGAAGATCGGCGAAGATGAGTTAAATTTACAAAAACAATAAGGCAAATATCTACCAGATTTTATACTATTAAATTTAAATTAATATCTTATGCTATTCTAATCCTCTTTTTACACTCCATTCCACGTGAAGGATCCATTGAGAGGGACACAGAATATATTCAATTCCGTCGGCAGTAAAAGCCAATTAAGATTTGATTAAACAGGATTTATGGGCGTTGCTATTTACTCCAACATATGCTAGCTAATTCTTTCTAAGCAATAAAATTAAAGAGAACAGATTGGAATGAATACTGCTTGTTATTATTTTTACTAGACTGCTATAATGGCCCGGTGATGGAGGTGGTGGCGGATAATTTATTGTTTAATAAAAAATTATATTATATAGATAATATTTGTTTCGATCTAATTTAGTTGTTATATTAGAATTCTTTTTTCTTAAATTTAGTTGATATAGTTTATATTTTTTCATCTTTTTTTTTTAATTTATCCCTAATTTGAAATCAACACCTAATTTAGATAAGGTGTGTTTCCAACTTTCCAGACAACTCTCTTAAATACTGCTTTCTTATACTCCTTTCTAGAAACTAGGGATTCTAAAAAATAGAAACATCAACACTAGTCTAGGGTATTTGAGGAATTTTTTTTTCTCTAAATATTTTTTTAATCTTTATGTTAAATCCTATTATAGCAACTAAACTAGGACGGAGGGACTATTATCTTTATATTTTAGTTAATTAGGATTCATTCTTTATATACAATATATCAAGTTGATCGAGAAGACCGCACAACTGAAGAAGAATCGTGAAGACCGTGCATTTGTTCAGGTAAAGTGAGGATAAAGTCAAAGATTATCTAGATAATTATGCATGTAATCAAGTTTCTAGATATTATTATCTTGTGAAACAAGATATTGAGATTTTTCGCTGGTCTTTCCTAAGTCTAGCTAACTCTATAAATAAGAGTTCTAATGTAAGTATAATCTCATCTCAGAGAATTCTGAAGATCAATAATATGTTACCCTATAGGGTTTCGTCCGTAGATATAGGTCGAGTTGGCCCAACCACGTTAAATATCGTCTTTCATTGATTTTGATATGTAGAATTATTGTTCATGATTTATTTATTTTATCATTGGCTAATCTTAATATTTGTTTGTCAAATCAAAAATGTCAGTTTTGTTCAACATATCAAAACTTAATATCAAAACTTAAGATGTATGCCGAAGAAACTCAAGCTAAGAAAATATTTTTTAAGCCAGATTTGAGCAAAACTTAATAAACTTGAGTGCACGGTACACCTTTTATATGACGATTTGTGGTTGAAGATAATCGAACCCCAAATTCTTCCTGTTTCCACCCCCAGACAAGTCATATCTACAATTCCTAGCTAACTTGGCCGGTTTGACATTATCCTTATAAACAATTCTCGAAAGAAAAATTTCTGAGTGTCACTTTCTACAATTCCATGTATCTATAAAAAAAATATATAGACTAGTAAACTTGATATTTCAGAAATGTCTAAGACTATTGATATGAGCTTTGCTTAAGCCCTCGAAAAGCACATGGTACGCTAAGTATCTTTCTTCATAAGTCATAAACAGAAGAATTTCTGGAATAAACTTTATGAAAAAAGACAAAAAATAGTCGGACGCGTGTTTACTTTTGTTGGCGCCAAGGTGAATTTTACCAATTTTACCCTCCTTTTTATCTCGCAATGCCTGTCTCTCCTTGGATTTGGTATGTGTAGTGACTAGGCAGTTGATCTCTGCTTCTTCTTATGAGTGAGAGAGAATGTGGATGTTGGATAGAAAATGTTCCCAACAACAGCTAGGGCCAAGGAGGTTAATTATTTATCTAATTATACCCCTTCTGTCCTAGTTTAAAATAGCTATGACCTCTTTATTTATTATAAAATCATTAGCTGAGAATTAAACATATGATTGACTAGTTAATCCATCGACTCACCACAATGTGATAGAACATAAGAAACTCTCACAAACGGTTTATAACTCTAAAGTAGTGTCTTCATCCCAAACGAGATAAGGTTTACCATATTCTCTCTCACAACGAGATGATCTTTTCTTCGCACTCTGACATAAATTATTCATGGACGCCTTCTGCTCAACACCAATCATTTACTCCAGTACCACCAAGATGATCTGCTCCTCACATACTATGTCTCACAACATATCCATAAGAATAAACCATAACGACATATCTTTCAACATCGGTACGTAATCTATAAACCATAATGATGTACTTCTTCCACCATAATGGTCTATCACGTACCACCCAAAGAGGTGGGATAAATTCCTCACATTAAAAACTCATAGCTAAACTCATATCCTAGACATCCTTATATAAGAGTCACAAACTTGATTCCCAAGTATTAGTATCCTAGGAATAGGAAACCCATCACAACTAGGAAACCTTGGTCAATTAGGAAAAGCATATTAATATGTAAATTTACCCAAACTTGGAAACCATATGTTTCCCTACACGTATATTATCGGTGATATTTTCTAGCTACCTGCCATGATATTAATTTTTTTTCCCTCAAGTATTATGTGTATTATTTTGTTTGTTTGGAGATTTCCTCTTTCTATCAAATATGGTTCACTGTGTCGGATATCGGTATTGTATCGGTCTCAAATATAAAGATACGATCGATATGGTTGTATCGATGATACTGACCGAAATGAGGAACTTATGTCTCATTTAGGCATTTTCGTCCTTCATTATATAAATATGCATGCATTAGATGTTTGAATACATTTCCAAGTGCAATAAATAAGTTAAATAAAGTTGATTGAACCATTGAATCCGAAAAATATTGTAATTCAAATAATTATTATATTAGATATGACTGAGCATATTTTATTTCCTCTACTGGTCATAGCAATAATGTAAAAATATATTAAATTAAGTTCGAGTTAACTTCTTCTCTAAAATTTAAACAACTAATAGATCCGTAGATGATTGACTTTGTTCTTCCAGATGATATCTTCCATATAGAGGATATGCATAAGAACTAGATGAGTCTTCATGCATGAGATCTTCTCGTCAATCATAATACTCATGCTTTGGATATTCAGACCAAAGTAGTTAATATTGTGTATCAGTCTCGTATCGGTGAGGTGCATACACCTGGACAAATGATTATATCAGATTTTATCGGCGATACACAACTAACTTTGTAATTTTATTACTTATAGGTAGATCTTCATTATGTTACTCAAAGCTTTAATGAAAGGCATTTGTAATGTAAAAACATCAATTAAACTACACTTGATAACCTAACATCCCCGAACATAGAATTTGTATCGAAAGTTTTTTTTTTAAAAAAACACATTGTTAATAATTACGTTTGTATCCTTACCAATATTACCAGCCGATATTGCGGTTGTTAGAATCAAAATATTCATGTATCACCGATATTTTACGTATCATATAGGTTAAAGACCGATACACGATAAATTCCGATATTATCGGCCAGTACGACCGATATTAACTACATTGATTCAGACCATTGATTGAAATTCAATCGTTTCTAAATTCTTAAAAAGGATTGATCACTGAACGACATTGAATGCATTTGCTGGTTTAAACTGTCAAATCTCGAATTATATTCATCCCGTCGAAATTTTATTGACTCTCTATTCTGAAAAATGATTGGTCACTAAATGCTATTGAATGCATTTGCTGGTTTAAACTATCAAATCTCGAATTATATTCATCACGTGGATACTGGGACTCTATATCATGTTGACTATCAAGATTAGCTAATAAAGCTAACATGTTATGCTATAAAAGATGTGAATCTTATTTTCTAGAACCGTGATGTGATCTTGATCTTTACACATATGATTATCAGGAACGTTATGTCTCCAAAATGACTATCTCTAACAGTATAACTTATCCCCCTTCACCTTCACTTTCATTTCCAGTTCCATCACCATAAATTTCCTCATATGTATGTCTTCTTTAAGCCTGAATATTTAAATCGATTGGTTCAAGAGTATCGGATTCCATCACCATCTAAAACTAGCGCCTCAACATCCCTTAGCCAAGAATCTATACATCATCTTCTTCGGATACAAAATCCAAATCAATTGGATTTTCGTAGTTATCATCATTATTATATTAGTATTGTGTCGAATCCATAACCTTATATTGTAATGCACATAAACTCGTTGCTCTAACTTTTGTATATTCATACGGTTACATAAACATGTATGAATAGAGATGAATGTTCCAACACTAAAAATATATATTTTTTTGTTTTTTAATTGATATAAAATGTTAAATTTTTCTTGATGTTTATATCTCTTAATGTTTATATGTATGTCTTTTCTTTTGTTTATCAGGATCAGGCTGTATACGCACATATCAGCAGATATATATCGATATGGCATAAACACACTTTATTGCCAGATGCATATCATATATCCGGGGATACATATAAATTGAGGATCTTGAATCATTATTAACAGATACAAATACAATACGGTCGATATAGGCTTGTATCGACGGATACAGCAAATCATGGTATCAAACAAGAGAATGAACTAAATCAAATTATGTTTGAGGCTCTCCCCTCACATGTTGATGTATAAACAATTAATCTAGTCCTCTTGTCCTGAGAATTAGTCTAGTCCGCGCGGGTGGTGCAATAGCTAGGATATTTTCTTTGGTCGGTGGTCAGTTGCTGATACGATACGGGTAGGATGTGAACTGTGACGATATACATGAGTCAGTGGATTAACCCTTAAAATTAGATAAACCCCCACTAGCTAGCTGGTCCCTAACTCCCTATTGTTTACTTTTCAGTGAAATATCCTTTTCAAACTCCACCACTGATCAGAGAAAAAGGGTTTTCAAAAGAAGCAGCATGTGGATCTGATGTGTCTCTAATTCAGTAGGGAACAAGTGATTGAGGAGCTTGCCGTGGGTTGTTATATATATTACTTAACAGACTTCACTTTTGGGTTTCAAAAACCGTTAAAGAGATATTCAAAGGACTGCCGGATTCAGACAGAGAGAAAGCACAACCAGAACCCATGTGACGAGCATGCATTTTAGATTCTTTCTTTCTTTACAAATATGAAGAAAAGAAAACTGAAAACATGGCAATTGGAACCGGGGGATGAGAAGGTGGAATTAAACAGATCTTGGTTGTCTGCGGAAGGATCTCCTCTTGCTCAAACCCCGATGCTGCATCAGTACTTCCCATGATTATTCCACACCAAATTATTGCAAATAATTCTACGAACTGATTATGAAATCTGACATGGTATATTAGGATTAATTAATTGTAATATTTTCTCCGTATTAAAAAAAATGATATTTTTATCTTTCTAATTTTATCTATTTTTAGATAAAAATAAAATTTTCAAGATAATAATAGTATATATATAGGTTTCCCGAGAGAGTTGGATCACCGCAGTTGAGGTCTGATTATGATCTTATCAGGGGAAAAGGTTTAACACTGTACATCAAGTGAAGCCATTATCCTTAACCAGATAAGTAGACCGCAGTTTTATTTTATTTTTATCAGCACTTGTAATGCATTTAGAAATGACACAACAAAGGCGTGAAAAGGAGCCGAACCAAGTAGCTAGATAGCAATGATCTAATTAACAACCAAATATAATTTATCCGGCAAGAATAATTTACTTGAATATTCCATTACAAGGATGAGTAACGAGACCCTAATAAAACTAGGGCAGCTACCTTTGCCGACGAGATTAATTGACTTAACCAAGGATATTAGGTTACTCCTGTTAACCACTATGCTTTTGACCTCACAGGCTGACAGGCATATGCTTCTACTTGGTTGCACCAACAGAGAACTTTTATTTCGAGCAACTGAGCTAATTAATGATTCCAACTCTTTCTTATCTCGAACTACTGAAGTTACAGAAATGTATTACCCTTTGATTCAGAAATATAAATCCACTAGCCGCGGTGACATCAATCCAAAATAATATTGGTATATGCCAAGCCTACGTGTATAATTGATGTGGGTCAAAATTTTCCTCCACATGAGGGTCCTAGTATCAACAGCCAACTACGATTCAGGGAGAGAATCCATTGAATAAAAGAAAGAAGGCCAAGTTGGAAGTTAACATATGAGAATTTATAGTGGGAGACACGGACAACGAGTTTTCCCCTCAGATGAACAGACTGTATAGACTATGGAAACTGAGAAAGAGAAGTAATGAAAAGGGATGCCAACCAAATTACAAGTATGGCCGTCAGAGGCTGATCACATATCCTGATAGAATATAAAAACATTCATTGTATTTCATTAATATTTTCTGTTTTTCTTAGATTGATTACATTCATTTATTGTATTTGTACTCTTCAATCGATTCATTACAGGTCAGTACAGCTAACGTGAACAACTTGAAATCCTAACATGTACATGACAACTCATTACAGCTCATAGATGATTGGGCAGATACATTACAGCTCATAGATGACTGGGCAGTGCATTCCTTTGAGTGTGTAGACTATTAACCCCCCTCAAACTGGGTGTCTTCCAATCCACGGACACACAGTTTGTTCCTCAGCAGTGCAAAACGAGGACCAGAAAAACCTTTAGTGAAAATATATGCGGCTTGGTCAATGGTCGACACATAAGATACTTTGAAAGCATTGGACTGAATCAATTCTCGCACAAAGTTGTAGTTCACCGATAGATGCTTCATCCGTGTATGAAAAACAGGGTTTGAAGAATATGAAATTGCACCTATGTTGTCATAAAGAATAGATGGAGTGTTTGGTAGAAAAACATGCATTTCTGTAAGTAATTTGCAAACCCATATTACCTCTGCTGCCGAGTTTGCTAGGCTCCTGAATTCAGCTTCAGTAAAGGATCGTGCCACTGTGCTTTGCCTCTTGCTGGACCATGAAATTGGATTGGCACCAAAGAAGATGCAGTAGCCGCCAGTACTTTCCTTGTGATTGGATCACCATCCCAGTCCGCGTCACTATAACCATGAACAACATTAAGACCTTTGGTGAACAGCAGGCCATATGTTACAGTTCCCTTGATGTACCTTAATATCCTCTTTGCAGCAATTAAGTATTCCATAGTTGGGACCTGCATAAACTGGCAAACCTGGTTCACCGCATAAGATATCTCAGGCCTAGACCAAGTGAGATATTGAAGAGCCCCGACTAGGGATCTGTAGGATGTTGGATCAGCTAATGGGGTACCTGCAGTCTGTGTAAATTTGAAATTAGCGGGCACAGGAGAAAAACATGGATTTGCACCAGCCATATTGTGTTTCTCCAATAAATCCAAGGCATACTTGGTTTGGCACAAGAAAAAAGATGTTGTTGTCCTTCTGATTTCCAGACCCAGGAAATAGTGCAAATCTCCCATATTCTTCACTGGAAAGTGATATGCAGCTCAGTGATAAGTTGAACATAGTAAGAGGCAGAACTGCTTGTGAGCAAGATGTCATCGTCATATACAAGAATGTATGTTATTCGAGGACCCATTTTTTGAATGAATAGAGAATGGTCAGTTGTGCTCATTACAAAGTTATAAGACAAAAGCACCTTGGTCAGTTTTGCATACCATGCACGCGGAGCTTGCTTGAGTCCATACAACGACTTATTTAGCTTACAAACATGAGTAGGAAGTTCTGGATCCACAAATCCAGGCGGTTGAAACATATAGATGTCCTCATCAAGATCGCCATGAAGGAAAGCGTTGCTAACATCCAGCTATGAGATTACCCAATTGAAGTTAACAGCTATAGATAGAAGAATCCTAATGGTTGTTTCCTTAGCCACTAGGATAAAGGTTTCATAGTAATCTAGTCCCTCCTGCTGATGGAACCCTTTGTCCACTAGCCTTGCCTTGTACCTTGCTATAGTTCCATTGGGGTTAAATTTGAGCCTGAATACCCATTTACATCCAACCAGATTCATAGATGAGTGAAAGGGAACTTTGGACCAAGTGTTTGCAGTTTCTAGAGCATTATACTCCTCTATAAGGGCTTTCCTCCACTCAGGGTTCTTATTTGCTTGGCTGAAACATGTAGGGGTGACTGGTGGAATTTGAGAAGTTATTGCGGCAGAAAACATGTGTTTTGTAGAGTATGTTTTTGGTTTATGGATACCTGACTTCCCTCTATTTTGCATGCTATGATCATTTGAAACTAATGGTAATGATGAATGACTAACAGTTGCAGTAAAAGAAGGTGAGGAGGCATAGATTTGAGGAAGAGGAGGTGTAGAAGTACCTGGATGTTGCACATCTGCTGAACAGTCTTCGGAAGAAGTAGAATCCACCAGAACAGCAGGAATAGATGTGGAGTTGCACTTTAGAGGAAATACAGATTCCTTGAATATTACATGTCTGGAGACATAGATTTTACAATTTGTAGGATCTAGGCAATAATAACCTTTCTGAGCAGGACAATAACCCACAAAAACACATGGTACACTTCTTGGTGCAAGCTTATTGGGTGCATATGGTCGTAACCATGGAAAACATAGGGATCCAAAGGATCTGAGGTGATGATAATCTGGTGGTCTATGGAAGAGCTTTTCAAATGGTGTTTGATAACCCAGAGACTTTGCCGGTATCCTATTGATTGTGTAGTTGGCAGTAGCAAATGCCTCTACCCAATAGGTGTCTCCCAGGCCTGATTGTATGAGCAAGGTTCTACCAAATCAACCAGATGTCGATGCTTGGACTCAGCAACTCCATTTTGTTCTGGAGTGTGAGGACAAGTGAACTCATGTCTAATTCCATTTAAAACAAGATAAGAAAGAAGTTGATGATGCATGAATTCACCTCCACCATCAGTTCTGATTGTTTTAATGATCAGTCTAGATGTTTTTCAATAAATATTTTAAAGCAGATGAAAACCTTCCTAAACTCAGCTTTGTCATATAAAGGAAAGAACCAGCAGTATTTTGTGAAATCATCTATTATAGCCACATAATATTTGTATCCTGACATGGAAGTTACAGGACTTGGTCCCCAGAGGTCCAGATGAAGTAATTCTAATGGTTTGCTACTAAAGCTATTAGATGTTGGAAATGGTAACTTGTGTGATCTTCCTAGAGAGCAAGCAACACAGGAGATTGGCTTACCTATAATAGAGGGTAAGGACAGAGCCTTAGAAATACACTGCATCGTTTTGAAAGAAGTATGCGCCAGCCTGCTGCGCCAAACTTCAGAAGAGATTGCAGTAGGAGTTGTGGAGTAAGCCTTATTGGGTGACTGATGTAGAAAAATTTAATAGGATGTAGTCCATTACTTTGCATCCCGTGTAAAATTATCCTCCCAGTTGATAAGTCCTTCACACAGAAATCATCATAAGTAAAGTTATAGAACAATTGTTGTCGCTGGTAAATTGATGTACAGAAAACAAGTTCTGTGTTGCTTTTGGAACCAAAAGAATGTTGTTGAGAGTGAATAAATGAGTTGATGCAGACTTAACAGAAGAACCTGAGTGTGTTATAGACATACCTACAACATTTGCAGCTTGTATCTTATCTTGACCTTCATAGCTTGCAGAAGTTTGCAATTCAGACTGATTTGGGGTTATGTGAGATGTGGCTCCACTGTCAACATACCACGGACTCTCCCCCATTGCATTTGATGAAGCCAGCATTGCTGATTATTGATTCCTCTGATTGCTGGAAAAGTTGACTCTATTGGTGCACTGTAGAGAACCATGCCCTTGTTTGTCACATATTTGGCAGATTAGAGAAGTTGGATTGGTATTCCTGTATTCATTTGTTGATATTGCTTGAGAATTGTATTGCCTATATCCAGAACTCCTGCCAGAATTATTGGAAAATACCTTCTAGGATAGTTTCTAGGTATGTATTTATTTGAGAAAAGTGTAGATGAGGTTCTGTTATCTGAATATGAGGGTGATCTGAATCTTGGATTTGATGAATATAACTGTGCTTGAAATGCTTGGTTTGTGGTTTTATGGATGAGATCAGTGTTTCTTTGGCTTATGATGATTTCTTCACTAAGAAGATTATTGTGCAGCTCAATAGAAGTGACTGGTGGGTATCTATGCCTCATGGAAGTGGCAAAAGGGATGAATTCGGGGTTTAAGGCAGATAAGGTGATCACAACTAATTCCTTTTCAGAAACTAGTTCTCCTGCTGCAACCAGTTGATCCGATAGAAGTTTTATGTCATCGACCAAAGAAGATATCGATTTGTTTCCTTGATTGATGGATAACAACTTAGTTCTCAGTTGTATTGAATGTGTTGATGATGATCTAGCATATCTCTTTTCAATATTATTCCAGAGTTTGTGAGATGTCGGTGCTGCTGCAAAATATGCAATGATGGTCAGAGATAGTACTGTTAATCCACATTGATATGGTAGCATCTTCTTCTATCCAATCAAGATAGAGAGGATTCTCAATTCCATTTGATTGGTTTATTGAATTTGTATAACGATGTGGGCATGAAAAGGATCCATCCAGAAAATGCATAATCCTAAATTTCCGAATTACTGGAAGCAGTAGATTCTTCCATGTGAGAAAGTTATCTTTCTTAAGCTTAAGACTGATGAGATTCATTATCTGATTTAGGGGAACTCTTGCTATTGAAGTTGAATTAGGATTAACCATTGATGAAGGAAATTCAAGAATCATATGAAGGAATTACATCAAGTAATTGAATTGAGTAAGAATGATCAAGAATTTATTTTAATCAGGAATGAATGAAACAGAAAGATTGAGGAGAGATCAACAAATGAAAGTATCAAAAAATTGAAAAGATCTGTTGTGGCTCTTACTAAGCTTCATATAGTGGCAATTGTTGAAGAAGTTTGAACGAAGAATAAATTGCTTCTGGAAAGAATGTCTAGCGATTCTTGTTTCTTGCTGTGAAAATTGAACTTAGCAGTAAAAGCACCAGTGATCGAGAAAGACTTAACGTGTTCTCAAGAAGAACATTGAATGTTCCACTCACCAAGAATTAAAATTCCACCATAAAATTAGTATCGTAAACACCACTCAGCATTAAACACAACCTTGATCGAGATTGAAATCGATGTTTACCAAGAAAAAAACTTACTTAAAAGTAGTACTGCTCGAGAATGGCTTTCAATCTTTCCAAGAAATCTTTATTAGAAACACCACTATTCAAGATTAACAACACACTGATCAATTGTGAATTTGTTTGAATTGATGAATTTGCTTTAATTACACCATTGAATCGAGATTAACCTCTTGCCTTTCCAAGAACAGAACCTTTAATTTGCTACTGATCGAGATTGATTGTTATTCGTTGGAAGAACAATTCATTTAATACACGCCATTGATCGAGAAACTCATTTAATATACCATCGATCGAGGTTGAATGTGGAAGAAGAAGACCTAGCAGTTAATGAATCTCATTGAAGCATCCATTAATGAAGAAGAATTTGCTATGTAAAAAAAAAAATTCTAGGGTTTTCCCAGATTATGCTCTGATACCATGATAGAATATAAAAACATTCATTGTATTTCATTAATATTTTCTGTTTTTCTTAGATTGATTATATTCATTCATTGTATTTGTACTCTTTAATCGATTCATTACAGCTCAGTACAGCTAACATGAACAACTTGAAATGCTAATATGTACAGGACAACTCATTACAGCTCATAGATGATTGGGCAGATATATTACATCTCATAGATGACTGGGCAGTGCATTCCTCTGAGTGTGTAAACTATTATATCCCACCCTCCAAAAACCTTATGAAACTGTATATAAAATAAATTAAAGCAATTATAATGGATGGATAAAGATATTATTTCAAGCCGCCGTGTTTTTTTTTTCTTTCTTCAAGTTCCATTCGTTTATTTTATGTGTGCAAAGAATAGTATATCCAAGAAAGAATGTTAGCAGATTGTTTTGTCCATAATAAACTTCTAAAAAATACTTAATTACCTTTATGATATATATAAATGTGATGACACACGATCTATAAATAATAACTGGCATATACACCCGCACATGCAACAGTTTGATAATAATGATGGTGGTGGTGGATAGAACTGGGACGGAGATGTAATATTATTATAAGGTCCCCCCTTCACTCTATTATTCAAACAAGAATTAGTGGGTTACATTGTTACGTGCAACAGTACATTATTTAAAATTTTAATAATGTGTAATATTTACTGAAATTTTGTTCTACATTTTTCTTCAAAGAACCGTTGTATTCGCGTTAGATTTTGAATCGTAAAAGTAAAACCCATGGCAACATGGTAGATGAGCATACGGAAGGGACGATAGTCACAGGTTGCCACCGAATTAATATTTTAAACACTCTAATTCATTTCTTAGTTTAGTTTACGTTGAAAAATATTCTTGCCCTTTTTTTTGTTGGATGGTTGACGAACCACGGTTTATGATTGGCTTATTATTATAAACTGTTTATCTTTCTATATTTTGTGTCCGTTAATTTCATAATCTAAATTACTGTATGTAGTTGAGATTTAATTTTATATTCTTACACCGCGTTTACCTTTTTTTTCTTTAAACTCGTATCGTCGTATTAGGTCAGCGTATTTTTAGGTGACTATAAAAATTTAGATAAACTATTGTTGGCGGTAGATTGTTGACAAAGACGAAAGTCGTAAAATGACACTCTAGTTAGCAGATAGGTCTGTCAAAGTCCCTTACGGTATCATAAATGGTTTTCTGATTGAGGTTGTTAGGTTCATTTATCCAGTGAATTTTGTTGTTCTAGATACCCAGCCTGTTCAGGACCAAAATGCTTAAATACCGGTAATTTTAGGTCACCTGATTTTAACCACATCTAATGATGTCATCAACTGTAGAACCGGTCTTATGAACATATCTTTTGGTAATATGACCACTGAACTAAATGTCTTTAATGTTACTAGACAACCTTCTGAGATCGATGATTGATAAGAAATTAATATGATTAACACTTTAGTTCATGATCATTGGCACGACACTGGTGATTCCTTAGATGAATTTGATGATAGCATTCTCTTAAATCAGATGTGTGACATGTCTTTAGAAGAAGCTCTCGGGTATTTTTCAGGATCTAAGGACCTTGAAATTCAAGCAATAGTTTTAGGTCTATCTGAGAGCAATGATTACCCTAAGTTTGGGGATAGTGATGATTCTTGTGATCGTCAGGTATCCCTACTTAAATTCCCTAACTTGGGACTCAATCTTTGTGCATCTAAGGTATTACTTGAGTCTCTTCAAACTCAAAAACTCGATCCTCCTGATATTGTCCATGAGGAAATCCATCTATTAGAGACCCGTCGTTTGGCCGAATCTGTCTATCTAAACATTCATATTGAACCTAAATGGACACCCAAGATAAATCTAGTTGTCTTGAAAGAAATCTTCCATAAGGTTGTGCTTCGTCTGTTTATTTGTATGATCCAGTACAGTTGTCTTATATTTGTGTCAGCTCTATTTGGTTATGATGACCTGCAGTTGTTTCAGCTATTGGTATATGATTTTGTAAGGTGACTAGCCATTTTGAGGTATTTGATGTCTGGATGAAGACTTTCAACTTAGCACTTACTGGGAGGTAACCCATGCTCTTGTAACTCGGTAATATCTTTCTTTAACTCCTTTTCTTCAAGTGGTAATAGTTTCTCCTTGTTCATGTTTTTAATCATTTATTTTTAGAACATTGAGGACAATGTTAGAGTTAAGTTTGGGGGTAAGGGATAAACTTTAAGTTGAAATATGAAACTCAATAGTCTAGAAACTTGTGAACTGTTCAGGATGACACTAACCAATCTAAGTAGATGTAAACATAGCTTTTGTCTATAGTAATTGGTTCGCCCAACTAAATGGTCTATTTATAAAAGGACATCTAACTCAGGTGTTAGAAATAACATGATATTTGTCACCGTATCTAGGAGTCAATCTCGACCATATCACCTTCTGTTTTTATTTTTGTAATTTTTTGTATTTCTCTAAGTGATTTGGTAGGGCACTAGTATCGCCTTGTTATCACCATTGGTATGAAGTAGAGTGATGAGATCAAGCCCCATCATTATATTTTTTTTAGATAAAAAAAAATCAAAAAAAAAAAGAAAAAAATTTTATGTTCAATAAGTTGACCGCTGGGGCCCTTGTATATACCAGCTGAATTGATATTAATATTAGGATTAAGACCAGTGGGAGCGTATGTCAATCTATTATGATTCATCATGGTACTTACCTTCATAAAAATATTCTGGGAAACACCGTTCACCTTAGTCAACATGCTCAAACTTCATTATCTCCATATCCATCTTCTAAATCTTTTCATGTGATTGAACTTTGATAGATTCTAAGTATCATGGTCCATTGTACGATTATATAAGAAGAGTTTTGAATTCTTACATAAATTTTGGTATACTGAGCGCAAACTCGTGTACAACAATTGGATCCATATAGGATAATGATTCCCACAACCAAAGATTTTAGTAAGCCAACTAAATCGAATGTTTAGTGTCTACCCTTAATCATTCACAAGTAGCTAGGGTTTGGAGTAAAGGTTTTGTGGGTATACCTTTTGTAAACCCTCACGAGATAACACTCATCTTCTACGGTCACCTAGGAGTTTAACGGCTAGCTGCACGTGCTAAGTGTTGTCGTGATTCTTACGAAAGTGAGTTAGATTTTTATTTTCTAGATTAGATTTGCTCGAGGACTAGCAAATAATAAGTTTGAGGGTATTTGATAGGCACATTTTTGTGTCTGATTTGTCCTCAATTATGTATATTGTTAATGCTCATTTGGTACTTATTTTGTCATTTTATGTCTTTGTAGGTGTTTTTGGAAAATAAAAATTTGTGGAAAAATTGGCTCAAAAAGTTATGAAGGCACCCAAAAATTACTAAAGGCACCCAAATTTTTGATGGGGGCACCCCTTCTTTTTGTTTCAAAATGGAAATTGGCGGGAAACTAATCTCTTCTCGTAAGAGTTATCTGAGTTGCTAGGAGACCGAGTTTTATGGGATTTTTTAAGAGTATTTGGTTTACCAACATGACACAGCAATTGGAAGAGGTTGAAACACGTCAACAGAGAGCATTTCATGTCGTTACACAAGCTAGAAAAGTCAAGTTCACACTTGAAAAAGGAATTATAGTCTGATTTGGATTAACGAGATTTGGAATATGTTTTGGTTTGATATTGGGGTCCTTATCAACTTAGGAAGGCTAGTTAGGGTTCCCTAAACCTATAAATAGAAAAGAAAATGGAAAAAAAGAAAGCTGGAGAGGTCGAAAAAATTCAGGGAAGAAAACCATCTTTGCTCGTGAGGAGGAAGAAGAAGGCCAGAAATACGCCTCAGAACTGTCGTTGATTACAGCTCCACAGAAGAGTCGTTCTTTTCAAACTTTTTAGCAACTGATAGGCGCTTAAATCATACATTTTTATATCTTAATTTATATTTGTTAGCACTAATGATTTTATTAATTTACCGTTTTATTGTTTTAATAGGTGGTTCACATAAAATCCGAAGTTACGACTAAATACGGTTAAACGAGCTAAACTGCTAAGTGAAGTGACATGTGTACATGGACAGTAGAAGGATCTATAGTAGTGAGATATGAAGAATATGTGGCAGAGTCTGACCGGCTGAGTACGTGAAAGGAATGAAGAGAAGAAGTCAGGTGAGAGAGCGGAGGACTTCTTACGGCTGGGATAGGCGTGTTGTTGACTTAAGAAAGTGAAGTAATGGCGTGAGTTACATCTTTTAGAAAAGCTACTGTATAGAGTAGGCTAGAGGACAGGCTAAAGAAGAAAAGTGGCTGACGTTCAAAGTGTGAAAGTGGGGTATAACCTAAACTTCTATTGGGTGTAAGTGATTTTGGGTAGGTTAAAAAAGAAAAGAAGGGTGTCAGGTGGAGCTAGACCTAGGCGTTAAGTTAAAGTGAGAAAGAATAGGCATGGAGCCCACAAAGAGGCGTGAAACAGAGAGTCAAAAACCTAAAAAAATAAATATGAGTATAAAGAGGCTCTGTTAGGTTTTCGATACGGGGGGTTCGGTTTTTAGTTTGTGTACAGGAGTTCGCGGTGGATTTTGGAGAGAGACTCTGTCTCCTGAATAGTTGGGACGATAGCAAAGAACAAGACTCTCTAATTCCGGGTGACAACGGTGATATCAGTTTTTAATCCTTTTTATTCTTTTTAATTATTTTTATGGGTTTTAAGAAACCCATCTCCATGTTCTAATTAATTTGTAACTAGGGTTTAATGTTGAAACCACTTACAGTTTTAGATCAATTAAATAAAATATTTGATACAGACCATTATGATTTGAATAGATTAATTCCATGATTTTGATTTATTAAATTTCATTAAACAATTGTGACGTCTTTTGATGGTACATGCTTGGCCTAGGTTTTTGATGTTCCATGCTTCTGGTATACAGTTGTTATTTTGAAAATCTACTTGGTGCAAATATATTTGTCTACTTATTTGATATTTCATGCTTGGGTTGAATCCTTTGATGGGGTATGCTTAAAATAGTCAGGTATTTTTTGTGGACCTAAAATTAGTTTCTTATAATTTTCTCGCTAACGCAATTTTATGGTGTATGCTTGAGACAAGGGTTTTTGATGCACCATGTTTAGGGCGTCCCAGTGATATTTGCGACTCTAAATATTCATGAGTTATGTTTCACTTCAGTAATTAAATATAAATAGTGGTGGATACTGAAAACCCTGGTTACCGACTCTCCCATTAGATTTATTTGTATTAGTTTAGTTTGTTTTATTATTTTATTAATTAAATAAAAATCTAAAAATATTATCCTTGATTAGTTGATTAGAGATATTAATTGCAGTATTTCCCCGCTCTCTGTGGGTTCGACCCGTACTTGCTGTTGTCTACTAGTTTGAGATTGGGGTCCTTATCAACTTAGGAAGGCTAGTTAGGGTTCCCTAAACCTATAAATAGAAAAGAAAATGGAAAAAAAAGAAAGCTGGAGAGGTCGAAAAAATTCAGGGAAGAAAACCATTTTTGCTCGTGAGGAGGAAGAAGAAGGCCAGAAATACGCCTCAGAACTGTCGTTGATTACAACTCCAGAGAAGAGTCGTTCTTTTCAAACTTTTTAGCAACACAGAACCGATCCAGAACCGTGACAATTCTTAGTCTGTAGCGTTTATAAATGTCTCAAATTACGTGTCAATTATTTTTGATTCTTTTCTTCTTCTTAAATATTTTTGAGCCATGTTTCTATCTTTTGAGTGTGTTTTGAGCATGATGAGTTAAACCCTATCACTGGGATAATAGAGGAAGCCATATTTCATGAATGAATGTTAATTATTTTTTATTCTTTATGACTTTTGCATTGGTTTTAAGTTGATTTATGATTTTTACTAATTAGTTGTGATTTTGTTTGATGGTGTATGTTGGGACTTAGAGATTTTGATGCGCCATGCTTACGATTTACAATTAATATTTTAGAAATCTACTTTTGGCAAAGATACAGACTCAATAAAAGAGCTATAATTGATAGAAACAGTGTAGGAATTACTCAGAAGTGATTTTGGTGGAATCCTGAGTCCCAGTTCTTCCCAATATTGTTACAATCTTTTATAAATTTTGTAGTTTAAATCAAAATTCGGTCTAAAACGAATCTTTACAAGTCTCAATGAACGAACAATTTTTACCACTTTTCAAAAACGATAACCAAGCATAGATACAGTTTCATTAATTAAATATGAATATAGTATGCCTGGCCCAATTCCTGATCGTAGTTATGCTCAGTCACCCATTCAAAGGGAAAAGATATGGCCTAGAGACTGTAGTAAGTGAGGAGGTAAAATATTCTAGCTTGGAAAAGATTATCATTTAGAGCACCCATAAAATACATGATTCACTTCAAGAATTTCAATGGAATATGGACAACATCAGAAAAGGCATGAATCAAGTTCATGATGAGAGGAATAAGGAAGAAGTTTTGTCTCCAAACCATTCTAACATTTTCATTGATAATAATATAGAGTATGATGATTTCGAAGATAAGCAATCTTTAAAGTATATTTGCAATTATGGTTGTACTAGCTCAACTCGTGATCATAATGATCATTCACGTAATAAAAAGGAAGAACTTGATCCTTGAAACATTAATTTATTGATGGTAAGACTTATGTTGTATATAAGAGTTATGATCACTACACCATTTTAGCTGAATAACAACAGAAATTCGTAATGGCTTATGAGTTGTTACGAATTTGTAACAGAAAAAACATGTTATAAAATTTTTATAACAGCCCATGGCTATTACAAAATTGGTACCAGATGTTTAGCCGTTACGATTTATAATAACTCCTATAGGCACATGTGCCATTCTTGTGCATGGGTGGTAACACTTGGATGGCTATTTCCGACCAAATATTAAAAATTGTTTTTAACTTGAAAGATTATTACACCCTATGTATCTAACTTGTCTAACCCTAACTCCCACACACAACCAAAATTATTTCTTCTTTCTATCTTCCTTATTCACCGAGCAGAACAACCATGGTTTTCTGACCTAAGCTCCACTGAAGCTCATGTGCCAAGAGTTTTGATTGAGCACCACCATCACCATCTCACTTATACTAGCGCCACTATCTACCTTTTTCTTCTTCTTAGTTCATTTTTTCTTGAACTCTCTTGTTTAATCTCTCAGTAGAAACCCTAGATCCAGTATTTTTATTTTTAATGAGATGGTCAATAGATTACTTCGAATGATCTACAAGAGGATGCAAATTGAAAAATTAATGTATCAAATCATTTCAATTGATCTACATGAGGTTCTTAATTAGGTGATGTTTGATTGTTGGGTTTAATTTTTCTTGCAAATTCGAAGTTCAGTTGGTGTTGCTTTGCATAATTGAAATTTTCAGTTTTTGATATATTTGTTAGGTTTCTTTTAGATAAAAATTCTTGTTGGGTATCTGATGGTGTTAGGGTTTCTTTTTCAAACAGGAGATCCGCTCATGCATAAAGAAACTAAAGCAAAATTTGGATGTAAGTTGATTTTTCTACTCATTTTTACTTGAATTTTGATTTACTTCAGATATGGGTTCTTTCTCTAAGCTTGTGAACTCCTCGACCAGGAAGTATAACATGTAACTTGATGTTTCAGTAGATGATAATTCTTTGTTGTTCATCGTGTTGTAAATACGATGTTCATCTTCAAACTTTTGTTCTCTGTAGATGCAAAACAAACAACTGAATCTTCTCCAAAAGATGAGAAACAGGTGTTCCGATGAATGAAGATGGCAATGGCACATCTTTTCCGATTCAAAGTCTTGAATATGATGTCAAATGCTGAGTCCCCAAGTATCTGAGGAGTGAGGCTTGTTCAGAGGCAGAGAGATGTATCAGGTAAAACCAACTTGAGTGTGGTATCTATGGACATGCGAGACAACATCATCTCCAGGTTCATGCTTCATAGCTATCAAAGTATGATATTATTCTAGGTTTAACGGAAGTTCATCTAGTCTCCCTGGTAGCTTAATATCTTTTTATGGATGTGGAGATATCGTTACAAGTATCGTGGAAATTATAACCTGGTTAGTGTTGATCCATGAGCGTCCTAACACCATGCCATATCCCAAAAAAAATTTAGTACTATAGAACTTGTCTTCTATTTAAGCTTTCACTTGTTATCCCAAGGATGATGTAGCCATATGCTTCTATTGATTTTCCTTCAGGGTCTTTGATCATCACTGGAGAGTATATGGCTTCCTGTTGAGTAACTATTGTAGCTTTCAGTATCTTGACAGAGATGATGGTTGTGCCTTCGAGAAGTACAGAAGTTCGAACATGTGCTCCATGAGAGTTTGGACAGTTTAGTTGATAGGTTCAGCAGAGACAGTGAAGCTTCTGACAGGGAAATAGTTTTTGTGTACTCCTTCAGTCCCCAAGTGCAACTCTCCTAAGTTTTGTCATTTCTTGTTATGCTGGTGGATATTAAATAGGAGGTAACTTAATGATGTATCATGTATCCACACTTATAACAGTTACGGAAATCAGGAGAGACCGGATCTTCCCTTGGTTGTTGTTGACGGGAACAATCACTAGTGTTGCTTCGCATTTGGTTGGCCTTCCTGTGATGCTAGAGTTAAAATTGGTGCTGGTACTGCATGCTTGGGTTGTTCCTATGGTGTTGCAGATTTTGTTTTGCCTCTTTTAGTTACAACACCCACAGATGGTTGAATGTTGTATCACTTACTTGTGAGTCGTTTGTTAACACAAGTCTCACAGGCTTCTGCATTCGTAGCAGGTCTGGCTCTCTCCATAAAAGCATGTGTAGTTGCAGACGATCGCCTGAATCTGGGTAAGAATCTCTTGTATTTGTATCACATCGGTTGTGATAAATGGAGTATGTGCATCCCTTACTTCTTCAATATGTTGACCAGATGGAGGAGGGGTGGTAGGGCCAGTGTTGATGACCATAGGAGTATTACATGGAGCACCAATGTTGGTAGTATTTGGTATTGAGAGTTAGTTATTGAACCTGTCCTAAGATCAACCCCTTCTAAAACTTAGTAAAATTCAAGAAATTGAGAAATTAAAACTGAGAAATTGACCTCCCATTGTGGTCACCAAAATGTTTCTGGGGGAAAACGAATTAAGAGGGTAAATTTGGAAAAGTGTGGTGAGCAGGTGATAATTCGTTAATCCTTAAACATTTGTACTGTTAAAGTACTTTCTTTAGATTCAAGAGATCAATCTGCAAAATCCTAGCTTAAACCAAGCAATGGCCATTCCAGTCTTGCTTCAGTCAAAAAGGAAGAAGAAGGTCGATCTTAGAGAGGGAAGCGAGAGAAGGATTGAGGTCAGAGGATCATACTCTGTAGGATGTAGTAGGTGTGAATAGATATGAACAATTCTCTGTGTGAGAAGGTTGGATGATCGAGTTGTTCGATTTAGACTTATTCTTGGAATTTCATACTTAGACTTGTTCTGTCCTCCTTCTAATAGATCGAGAATCTATTTATATAATCATAGCTATTGTAACCGTTTAGCTGACCTCCTCTCTGGAAGAAAGTGCCGATGGTTGAGTAGTGGTGAAGTGGAGAAGGTGGAGAAGGTTACTCAACCTACCACTCTTTTACTCAATTGTTGATCGAACTTTCCAGAGTTTTCTCTGTAGTGGGTACATTGTTTTGTACCACGTACCGTAGACCTCCAGACCAATACCCTATTGAATATCCCCCCATTTGTGACATTTGATATCTCGTGTAAATTTTGTAGTATTAAGTACTACTAATATTTAGTCGAATGAGACTTGCTTATTCTTTTAAATGAAGACTTGTCTTGCTTGACTAGCCTGATGAATCTAGCAGACTAAAAATAAAATAAATATGTATTTATTTATTTATAAGGAACAATATGTTCAACTTAGTCAATTTTGCATTGGCATGCTTGTTTTGTAGAAATAAACATATGTTTCTAAGCATGAGAATATGTATATGAAGCCATATATAAAATTTATGTGTGAGAGGCCACATATGTAATACCCGGTATTTTTATTTATCATTTCAGATCGGGTTTTACCCGACTTAGCTAACCTTATTATTCAAGTTGTTGTCTCCTTTTCCTTAGCATATATAGGTGGGTTCCTTGAACTAGGAAAGCTAGGTGGAAATAGAGTAACTTAATTAATTTTAATATGTCAATAAAATTAAGAATAAATGAAAAGATAATTAGAATAAATAATATGTATTCTACTGAGCTGTCATCTCACCCCAATTGTCATTCCTTGCAGACATTAGATTTCATGAAAATTGGAAGTGGAACTAAGAAATTGGTTGTCTTGTTGATTGTGTTGTATTTCTTGTAATTGTCTGACGTGTAATTTGATCCAATTGTTTGATAAGAATATAACTATAGATGTTTAATTAGTCAATTCTTGATTTCAAATTCAATTGTGCTTGGTGAATAAAATAAACCAAGAATATATATATATATATATATATATATATGCATTAGTCTCGTTCCGACCCGTAATGTCTTGAGTTCGGATCTCCATATGGGTTTGACCCTGGTCCGGAACTCGGGGTGTTACAAGTTGGTATCAGAGCTCTAGGCTTTAGATATTACATGGGACCGTAAAATAAATTTTTTCATATGAATTTCTATGCATGATTGTTTTATTTGCTTGATAAAATTTCCTTTTTAACCTTATGCTTTAGTTGTATAATCAGGTTGAAATTCGTGTGAGGCATTTTTTGATTTCAAACTCATTTGTTGAACTATTGTTATGTGTTTATGGTATTTGATATATATATATACCTTGTGTTTAAAATTTCGGGACGAAATTTCTTTTAAGGGAGGTAGAATGTAGTACCCGATATTTTTATTTATCGTTTCGGGTCAGGTTTTACCCGACTTAGCTAACCTTATTATTTAGGTTGTTGTCTCCTTTGCTTAGCATATATAGGTGGGTTCCTTGAATTAGGAAAGCCAGGTGGAAATAGAGTCACTTAATTAATTTTAATATGTCAATAAAATTAAGAAAAAATGAAAAGATAATTAGAATAAATAATATGAAATAATAAATATGAGTTTTAGTATTAATAATGGTGTTAGTATAAGATTTATAATAAACTAGGGAGAAAACCAAAATCTATGGAGTGGAAGAAGAAAAATTGGAGCTAGGCTTCTTGAGAGGAAAGTTTTATTGGAAAAAATCTGTAGAGGATCAATGGAATTGAGGTAGATTGCTACTTTGAATGATTTGGTTGTATGTAAATTCGTATGATTTTGTATTATTAGGTTTCTGGAATTTATTCGTGTAAATTTATATCTCTGATCGATGATCTGGTTTCTCCAACTGATATATAACATGATTAGGTATCTATAGTTCAATTTTTAAGATAATCCATCGTAAATTATCCGTTGAATGTGTATTTTAATTTGGATAATATTTTTGAAATTTCTGGACAGCTTCGCGTTGTTAGGTTCTTGACTGTGTTTGACAATCTTGAAGATATTATTATGAATTGAGGACTGAATGAAAGTTTTATATATGTGTCTTATATTTCACTATGCTTTAGATTTGTTTAATTTCATATTATTGTGAATTAACTATGAATATTTTGGTAATATGATATAATCTTCCCAGTTTTTATGTTGATCTTGTAAAATCAATATCTTAAGTTTGAGTCGTTGGTTTGAGGTAAATTTTGGATATGTTATAGGTAATTGTATCTGAAATGTTTTTCAATAATTTGAAGACGAACGGATCAAGTTAGCATTATGAAACACATAATATAAAATTCTGCAGTTAGTTTGTTTGTTTAAATACTTGAAAGAAATACATATTATTTGTCTTACATTTCTATGCCCTGGTTTGCTAGTGTTGTTTGTAAAAAAATGATTTACAAAAAGGAAATGATTTCATTTTTTTTCGTTAGATGGAACTTGGTTCCATGCTAACGGAGGATAATGATTTTCGAGAGAGAATGGGTAATGATTCCCAAGAACGTATAGGGTAATGATCCCCTGATCCATCGATGACGGTTGTCCGTGCCGAGGTAAACGATAGGTGATAGACACATTTTTGTGTCTAAATTGTGCTCAATTCTCTATTTTGTTAATGCTTGAATTTATACTATTTACGAGTTTTTATATCTTTGTAGGTATTTTTGAGAAATAATTATATGTGGAAAAATCAGCTCAAAAAGTGTTAAAGGCACCCACCAGTTGGATTGGGGCACCCCTTCTTTAAATTCAAAAAGTTAAAATTGGCGGGAATTGTTCTTCACATACAGAAAATTCCTGAATTGGTGGCAACCGAGTTTTAAGGCATTGTTGGATGATTTCAAGCTACCCAAGTAAAGAAGAAACCAAAAGAAGATCAAACACGTCACTACAGAGTGATTCATGCCGGAAAAATCGCTGCAAAATCAAATCTAAGCCGGAAAAGGATAATACTCCATGTTTCAGATTTACACGTGATTGGAGTTGGTTTTAGATAAGGATTTGCATCCTAATCGATTAAGGATGATGTATTAGGGTTACCCAAACCTATAAATACCAAATAGAATCGAAGAAAAGCTAAGCCAGAAACCACCGAAAGTTGTCAGGAAAAAAAGTTTCTGCTGCGAAGAAGAAGAACCTGAAGAACATAAGGCGCTCCAAAAGTGTCGCTGATAGTGTCGGTAAAACAGTCGCATACGCAGCTGCTGAAGCACACTTATTCCTGAAGCACTTCAAGTTCGTCTTTCTTTCTTATTCCCTTTTCCTTCTTATGTAACACAGAGAACACTTCTCTGTAACGCTTATAAGCGTATCAAATCACCTGTGTTACCTCTATTTCACCATTGTAAGCACTTTTTGAGCAATGAAAATCTATTTTTGAGTGTGTTTCCATTACAATGAGCTAATCACCATCACTGGGGCGACGGAGGAAGCTATTTTTCCAATAATTAAGTGGTAACTTCTATTTTATCTATTAATTGCTTTGAATTAAATTGAAAAATGGTTTTTATCAAATAGTTGTGTATTCTTTTGATGAGTCATGCTGGGTTTACTTCTTTTGATGTCTCATGCTTACGGTTTACAACTATTCTTTTGAAAACCTAACTTTCGCAATGTTTTGATTAAACTGAATAATGAGTTGCAAGCTTTTTACCACTTGAAAAATTGGCGAATGGTGGAATCCTTAGTCCTAGTTCTTCTTATCAATTTTAATTCAACTTTACTTTAATCAGCTTTATTTTTAGTTATTAAAAATTAAGTTTAAAAATCGAATCTTCATAAGTCTGAGTATCGACCCTTTTTACCACTATATTAAAATCACATCAATTTTTGGCGCCGCCGATGCGGACTTGTTTTTAGATTTAGTTTTAGTTTCTTTTAGGTTAGTTAGTTTAGTTATATTTTATTTTTACTTTGTTCTATTTTACGTTTATTTGGGTATTTCTCTTTTTCTACAGGTTTTGGATTTTGGATTGAAAGAAAATAGAGCCAAAGACTTTGGTGATTAAAGACTTGGAGTTAAAGTTAAAGCTTAAAGAACGGAAAAGAAGACAAAGAATTTTATTTTTAATTAGATTTTATTTGTTTAGAAAATTGTATTAGGAATTTTTTATTATTTCTGTAATTTTTCTTTTATTTTTTTGACACTTTTTGGACTTTTTTTGGGACTCTGGACATTATTATTATTTTTAAACCCTACGGAAGGGTAATTTAAATATAAACTGCAACAGGGAAGGACGACAATCACGATCTTGTCTCGGCCCCTCGGGTTCGTACACTGACACAGGAGTTGGTGGCCCGAGTCGACTACAACCGATTCATCCCCCGTCTGGTACGGGAGGTAAGACTATATCAACCCACGAATCCCCTGCAAGTGGGTTTACTGTATTCCTTCGTATGCATATATGTTGAGGACCTGAATAAGGATTTAATTTTCTAGTAAAGGGCAAGAACTGGCCATATAAGATAAGGACTCGGATTTCATCATCGTTTCCTTCTTGCCCGCTTTAGGAACACGTTACCAAACGCGAACCTAAACCTTAAAATTTTGACTAGTAAGAGACCGATAGGGTAACGAGCTTATAGGAAACTCGTTCAAAAGGACTGTATTGGTTACTTTATTAGCCTAACTCAAGGTTCAAGAAGATTATTTTAAGTTGATTAGAGCCGCCTTGTAACCCAGGGAAAAGTGCCAAAGAGACAGGGTTATCAAAGCTCCTTAGAGCTTATCCTGTTTCTCTTCGAATTAATCTAATTCAGATCGTTCTAAGAGGTTTGCTAAAATTATAAATAGTTGCCTTTCGAAAGAATAGAAGCTGGTCTAGAAACAATCTAAGTGGAGCCATCATGCTTTTTTTTGCTAGATTCAATAGGTTTGATTTGGTTGAGTCAGCCTTGCTTGTGATTGTTTAGAATTTCCTTCCGATTAGGATTTAGTTTTTTAGTTTTTCTTTAGTGTATGCCAAGACCGCTATCTAATCGATCTTGGAAAAGAGACGCTCTAGGTCGTTTCATTAGTAACAAACCTAGTACTTTTGTCCCTGGAAACGAGGACCTCGAAGACTCTTCTTTTGAGGGCCTTGTTTTTGATTTTGAGAACTTGACACTGTGTGAAGAAGTTACTACTAATCCTTTGATAGTGCCAGCAATGACAACTTTAAAAGTTTTGTTGAACCCGACTAGGACTTCTCGTCCATCATGTATCAAGCTAGCTGAAACTCAAGCAAACTATGAGTTGAAACCTGGGATCATACATATGCTCCCACTCTTTTTAGGGAAAGAAAATGAAAACCCTTACTTTCACATTAGGGAATTTGAAGAAATATGTAGTACCCTAAGAATTCACTACATGTCTGATGAAGATTTGAAACTTAGGTTATTTCCTTTTTCCCTGAGAGACAAAGCCAAATCTTGGTTATATAGTTTGCCATCTGAATCGATCGAGACATATGAAGAACTTACCGTTGCCTTTTTATCTAAATTTTTCCCTAGGCACAAAATATCATCTCTTAGGCAAGAAATTTCCACATTTGGGCAACAAGAAGGAGAATCTTTGTATAGGTACTTAGAAAGGTTCAACGAATTAGTAACACAATGTCCCCAACACGGTTTAGAAGAAAAAAGACTAGTCCAGATCCTTTATGAAGGGATAGATTATCCAACAACGATCATGGTTGAGTCATTGTGTTCAGGGAATTTAGAGAGTAAAACTATTAATGAGGCAATGACATTTTTGCATGAAATTTCCGAAAAGACCCATCAATGGGAATGTAGTAAGGAACCCCAGAGAAAAATTCTACCGAGCAGAGGTAATATCAATAGGGTAGATGGAATTCTTGAATCAGATGCCAAATTTGCAGCTATAGCAAAAAGGTTAGAAGCCTTAGAATTAAGTCAATCTAGTCGTGGAATAGAGCCCAAGTCATATTGGGAAGGACAGACTGTTGAAGAGAAAGCCCATGCTCTTTATAATAACTCTTGATATGATAATCGTCAGAAGTTTGATCCATATTCAGAAACTTATAACCATGGTTGGAGAAACCATCCAAATTTTTCTTGGTCTAAGGGCCAAAATCAAGGTCAGTCTAGTAACCCTCAGGTTCCACCAGGTTTTGGTTATAATAAGAATTCTTCTGGTCCAGCCCAATTTCAGAGCCCTTCAGATAAGAAAATCATGAGTTTAGAAGAGTCTCTCACCTTTTTATCCCTTAACACTGCTGAGTTTCAGAAATCGGTTAGACAAAGTTTTGAAGACAATAAAAAGATGGTCCAGGAAAACTCTCTGGATATTTACGATTTACAAACCCAGTTTAGTCAGTTGAGTGAGTCTTTGAGAGAAAAAGGCAAGTTCCCTAGTCAACCACAACCCAACCCTAGAGGAGTTCATGAGTTATCTTCTGACCATGTGAATTCAATTAAAACCCTTAGGAGTGGTAGAGTTGTAGATAATAAGGTAACCTTTCCCGATAGTGAACATGATGTAGTTCACCCTTCTGAGCCTATAGTTGAAGAGACTAAAGTCTCTAGAATGCGGTTCCCGCTGAACCCGATTTTGTGCCCAAATCCCCATTCCCACAACTTTTAGTACCAACTAGGAAGGAATCCAACTTTAATGATATATTGGAGATTTTTAAGCAATTCAACATCAATCTTCCTTTATTAGATGCAATTAGGCAGATTCCTACTTATGCCAAGTTCCTTAAGGATCTTTGTACGCGAAAGCGAAAGCGAAAGCTTAATGTACAGAAGAAAGCCTTTTTAGCTAGTCATGTGAGTTCAATTATCCAGAACAATACAACTCCTAAGTACAAAGACCCAGGTTCCCCAACCATTTCTTGCACAATAGGTAAATACCATGTTGAGAAAGCCTTACTTGACTTAGATCCAGTGTGAACTTACTTTCGTACCATGTGTACCTCCAGCTAGGACTTGGTGATTTGAAACCTACTCAGATGACGCTGCAGTTAGCTGATAGGTCTGTGAAAATTCCTCGTGGTGTCATATAGGATGTTCTTATTGAGGTCGATAAGTTTATTTATCCAGTAGTTTTTGTTGTCCTTGACACCCAACCTGTCCCTGACCCAGAGAATCAGATACCTGTGATATTAGGTCGCCCGTTATTATCTACATCTAATGCGATCATTAACTGTCTAAATGGTATTATGAACTTATCTTTTGGTAACATGACTATTGAGATGAATATTTTCAATATTAGTAACCAACCACCTGAACTAGATGACACGTACATTGAAGAGGTGAACATGATAGGAACATTAGTTCATGAGTCATTACCAAACACTTTGTTAGAAGATTCATTATAGAAATGCCTAGCCCACTTTAGATTTGATGTTGATAATGATGGTGTTATTAATGAGGTGAAAAATTTGTTAGATTCTGCACCACCTGATCATAATTTAGAAGAATCAATTGACCATTTTCAGGAATATGACGATCTAGAAATTAGGGAAATTATGACTAGTCTATCTAAAGACACTAAAAACCATAAGTTTTTGGGGTACCGATGATTCTTGTGATTGTCAGGTATCCCTACTTAAAGTCCCTAACTTGGGACTTGATATATGCACCTCTACCTTTTTACAAGATCGTATTCAAACTATATTCTCTGAGCCTGGTGATGTCCAGAAAGAAGCTCAGTTGTTAGAAACCCATCCTATGGTCGATGTGGTTTACCTAGGCGATAATACCAAGATTGACTTTATTTTCCCACCAAAATATTTTCTTCCATATGTGGAACGTTAAAATTTCAAATGTATAAGTTATTAAGTTTTGGGACTAAACATAATTACTTTAGGGAATTAGAATCGACACATTTGTTCAAGAATGACCACCTTCATAGTAGTCAATTATGTGATTCAAATATGATTGACTTTGAGGATCCACAATTATTCAGGTTATTATTATGTGCTTCTAAGTTCTTAGTTGAGTTTTTTCAGACTCTACAACCTGATCTTGTTGATCCTACCTACGAGGAAATCCAGCCCATGAAAATATTTTATCTAGAACCTTTCATAGAGCCTGAACCTGAACCATAACTAGATGTAGTTGTCGTAAACAAAAAACTAGATAAGGGTGTGCTCAGTTTGTTCACTTTCTGGGTCTGCTGCAGTTTTCTTCTATTTTGGATAATATTATTTTATTTAGATAACCACAGTTGTTCCGACTATTGCTATATGATTTTATGAGGTGACTAATTCTTTCTTAGTCTGGCTGAAGACGTTAAACTTAACACTTCTTGGGAGGTAACCCATGCTCATGTGATACGGTAATATCTTTCCTTAACTCCTTTCCTTCGATTGGTAACAGTTTCTCCTTGTTCATATTTTTAATCATTCATCTTTAGAACATTGAGGACAATGTCAGATTGAAGTTTGGGGGTAAGGGAGAAACTTTTGCAATAATAAAACTCCAAAGTCTATAAACTTGTGAACAATTCAGGATGACACTAACCATTTTAGGTAGATGGAAACTTAGCTCTTTTTCTATAGGAATTGGTGTGTCCAGTTAAATGGTCTATTCATAAAAGGACAGAGTTCAGGTGTTAGAAATATCATGATATTCTTCACCGCATCTCGGAGTTTATCTCGACCATATCACTTTCTGTTTTTACTTTTGCAATTTTGTGTTTCTCTAAGTGATTTGGTGGGGCCCAGTATCAAATTATTATCGCCGTCAGGATGAAATAGAGTGTTTTGAGATCAAGCCCCACTATTGCATTTTAATTCATTAAAAAAAACGAAAAAAAAAATAGAATATTGACACTTTGATAGCAATATGTGTGTGTTCTCCCTGTCTCCGTCGCCTAAGAAAGCGTGGAACGCGGATCCATGGAAACTATCATGTAAGATGCTGATAAGAACCATGCGCTTGGATTCAATGTGATCCAATCATGTTGTCAATACATTTATTGTTTTATTTTCAATAAGTCGATCGCTGGAACCCGTGTATATACCAGTTGAATCGATATTAGTATTGTATTTAAGACCAGTGGGTGCGTATATCAATTCATTAGTTTTCATTCTGGCACTGACCTTCAGACAGATATGAAAAACACCGTTCACCTTAGTCAACACGTGCAACCTTCATATTTTCCATGTCCATCTTCTAAATCTTTTCATGTGATTGAACTGTGATAGCTTGTTTAGTGCCTATCCTTAATTGTTCACGAGTCGCTAAAATCTGGAGTAAAGGTTTTGTGGGTATACCTCTTGTAAACCCTCAAGAGACAAAACTCGTCCACTAGGGACACCTAGGGGTTTAACGACTTATTATATATGCTAAATATAGTCGCGATTCCTACGAAAGTGAGTTAGGATTTTATTTTATAGATTAGATTTGCTCGAGGACTAGCAAATAGTAAGTTTGGGGGTATTTGATAGACACATTTTTGTGTCTAAATTGTGCTCAATTCTCTATTTTGTTAATGCTTGATTTTATACTATTTATGAGTTTTTATGTCTTTGTATGTATTTTTGAGAAATAAATATTTGTGGAAAAATCGGCTCAAAAAGTGTTAAAGGCACCCACCAGTTGGATTGGGGGCACCCCTTCTTTAAATTCAAAAAGTTGAAAATGGCGGGAAATGTTCTTCACGTACAGAAAATTCCTGAATTGGTGGCAACCGAGTTTTAAGGCATTGTTGGATGATTTCAAGCTACCCAAGTAAAGAACAAACCAAAAGAAGATCAAACACGTCACTACAGAGTGATTCATGTCGGAAAAATCGCTGCAAAATCAAATCCAAGTCGGAAAAGGATAATACTCCATGTTTGATATTTACACGTGATTGGAGTTGGTTTTAGATAAGGATTTGCATCCTAATCGATTAAGGATGATGTATTATGGTTACCCAAACCTATAAATACCAAATAGAATCGAAGAAAAGCTAAGCCAGAAACCACCGAAAGTTGACAGGAAAAAAAGTTTGTGCTGCGAAGAAGAAGAACCTGAAGAACATAAGGCGCTCCAGAAGTGTCGCTGGTAGTGTCGGTGAAACAGTCGCATACGCAGCTGCAGAAGCACACTTATTCCTGAAGCACTTCAAGTTCGTCTTTCTTTCTTATTCCCTTTTCCTTCTTATGTAACACAGAGAACACTTCTCTGTAACGCTTATAAGCGTATCAAATCACCTGTGTTACCTCTATTTCACCATTGTAAGCACTTTTTGAGCAATGAAAATCTATTTTTGAGTGTGTTTCCATTACAATGAGCTAATCACCATCACTGGGGCGACGGAGGAAGCTATTTTTCCAATAATTAAGTGGTAACTTCTATTTTATCTATTAATTACTTTGAATTAAATTGAAAAATGGTTTTTATCAAATAGTTGTGTTTTCTTTTGATGAGTCATGCTGGGTTTACTTCTTTTGATGTCTCATGCTTACGGTTTACAACTATTCTTTTGAAAACCTAACTTTCGCAATGTTTTGATTAAACTGAATACATGAGTTGCAAGCTTTTTACCACTTGAAAAATTAGAGGATGGTGGAATCCTTAGTCCTAGTTCTTCCCATCAATTTTAAATCAACTTTACTTTAATCAGTTTTATTTTTAGTTATTAAAAATTAAGTTTAAAAATCGAATCTTCACAAGTCTGAGTATCGACCCTTTTTACCACTATATTAAAATCACATCAATAGGTGGTTGTACGAACCAAGGTTTTTCGTACCGTGAACTCATGACTTGAAATCTGAATTAGATGATTTCTTGGAAACATTATTAGTATTATGAACTTGTGCATTGAAATCTAAATTGGATGATTCTAGAAACATTGTTTGCATTGTAAGATTATTATTTTTGAATATGCTATTGATTCCTCAAAGTTATGTTGTATTCTCTTGTTGTATATTTTCTTTGATATGTTGATTATCTTACCACTTCTTTTGAGGGAATGCATTCTACTGAGCTATCATCTCACCCCAATTGACATTCCTCACAGACATCAGATTTCATGGAAATTGGTAGTGGAACTAAGAAATTGGTTATCTTGTTGATTGTGTTGTATTTCTTATAATTGTCTGACGTGTAATTTGATCCAATTGTTTGACAAGAATATTACTATAGATGTTTAATTAGTGAATTCTTGATTTCGAATTCAATTGTGCTTGGTGAGTAAAATAAACAAAGAATATATATATATATATGCATTAGTCTCGTTCCGACCCGTAACGTCTTGAGTTCGGATCTCCATATGGGTTTGACCCTGGTCTGAAACTCGGGGTGTTACAACATATATGAATGACGCCTAGCATGACCTTTGATATGCAAATTATGGTTTTGAAGCTTATATATGTGAAGCAAACCCAAATAGGCAAGCATTAGGAGCTAATGCCCAAGATGGATTAGGTTTAGTATTAAGGCTAAGGTGCATTAGTTTTAGTATTAATGCTAAGACGCATTAGTATTTAATACTATACTAAGTCGCATCAGTCATGATCTAAAAGGGTAAGACGTCTTAGCCATTAGGAAAGTACTAAGATGCACGAGTGTTGGATTTGTGCTAAGACACAAGAGTGTTGAATACTAATGCCTAAGACACATTAGTGTTTGGATTATACTAAGCCGTCTTAGTTTAAGGTTAATAATAATCCACCTTAGTTAAAAGGATTAATACTAAGCCTCCTTTGTTTAGGATTAATATTAATCCGTATTAGTATTATGAGCAAAAGGGTAAGAAGCCTAAGTACTAGGACTAATGGGTAAGACGCGTCAGTTATTCGGCCAATACTAAACGCACAAGTGATGAAGTTGTGCTAAGACGCATGAGATTTGATTGACAAGACTAAGACACATTAGTCTTGAAGCTATACTAAGACGCATGAGTTTTATCTTTGAGACTAAGACACATAAGTCTTTTGCTTGAAACTAAGATGCACAAGGTAAGGGGGTATCAACCCCTTGGACTTAGACAGACAAGAGACCCTTTTCCCTCACGACTTCTTCTTCTTCTTTTAGTGAAAGAATGAGTAATTTCATGAAACTTCGTCGTCATAAAATTCAGATTTAGGGTTTTCACTGAAAACGGTGTAAAATCTTCATACGGTGTCCGTTTTTGATGATATACCCCAACTTTTTGATTCCTAGACAACCATATATCTCCCTGTGCGGAAGGATTTGAGATTTGAGTTCGTTCAGGGCCTCAAAAAGACAAAACAGACAAAAGTCAGGAAGAATTCAGGAATTTTTCAGCTACGACTTAGTTGAATGTTTTGATCATATCTCTTAGCTCGTTTTTCCGATTAATGTGATTTTTTATTATATTGTAGAGGACATCCATACAAATAGTTTGGTTTATAAATCGTTCCTAGATTCATCACCAATTGCTCCCAGCTCACGACATTGTACAGGAAAGTAAAGAATCGTATGTGACGGGCTTGATGTAAGAACTCCTTTTTAGGTCTTTAGACCAGTCGCCTGCGTTTTGGATGTTAGATAATGTATCTTTACTGTTTTATACTTGAAAAAAACCCACCATCTACACCTTTATTTACTAAAATGCAGTCAAGATATCCTGAAGGTTATCCCTCGATACAATTTTTTTTTATTCATCAATGATTGAGATGTTGGATTCTTCTATCAAGGATGTTATTCAACAGAAAAGCTGGTAACTTCATTTTCTATCATTGTTGGTGTTCTATGTGTGTCCATGTCTAAAACTGTCTGTCTCTAATGTTTTATTTACTAAGAATCTTAGGTTGCATTTGTGCTAATAAAGATTAATGTGCTTCTCTAACATCACAATGACAATTCATGATTGATTATCTCTTAGTTTTAACTCCATTTGTTGGGTCCCATGATGCTTCAAAGATTTTGTCATTTTGTCCATCTTTTCAAAGATCTCTTAAGGTATGTTGTCAGTTGTATTCCATTTCTTTTTTATAGAGTTGTGGTTATTTTCCGTGCTCTCAATTTATTAACTCTCAAGAATCTAGCAATTGGGTGACATGTTCTTAAACTTGTATGATTCTTTGGATTTCGTAGGTTGAATATTATGTTATTGATGCAAATTTGGCAGAACTTTCGAAGCTTGTAAGTGGTTAATTCATTTAACTGTTTTCTGTGATCTTGTCCTGCACATTAAAATCATATCTACGGGTTCATTCTCATGTTGTTTTGGTGATGAAATCTGCAGGTTGTAAGTGAAGATGTGAAGAAGGTCAGGTGTCAAATTTATTCATTGTGTCAGATATGGAAGAATTGCATGTAATATCACTAACTACCTTGTTATCTTTGATGTATGTTGGTTGTATCATGAAGAGAAAGAAAGTATCTGCTAAGTATGCCTTTCTTTTTAAGTACCCATTTCTTATCTTGGCTTGTGAATGTAGAACACTATTGGCGTTTTATTTAACAATCTTATACATGGTTGATCTTTGACACTTTTTAGTTAATAAATCGAATATTTCATTATTTACACTTTTAACAAAAAAAGATGTTGCTCTTCTTCTCATTTTCTTGTTTCGTTGTATGTAAACTAAAGGGTCAATAAGTATCACATCAATGGATTTTACTTTGATTTTGCAAGTGTGGTTTACAGAGATATTGATGGTTCTCCCCTTAATGCTTCTCCACTCGTTCTCGTTCTCTCCCTTTGCTTGCACATATGAATTTCTTTAATCAATTTGTTGTTTTCTTATTTTGCTTTTTTGTTGTTTTGGCATTTACTTTTTCTGTTTTGGCATTTACTTTCTCTGTTTTGGCATTTACTTGATGGGATATTGATTGATATTGTGTTGCAGAGGTTTTAATGAAGCTTTCAATGGCTTTACTGATGAGGGACGGTTCATAATGGGAAATGATGGCAACCATTAGGTCCCTTAGCAGCTGCAAGTATTGAGTAAGTGTTGTTCGTCATAGCGTAAAGTTCTACCATTATAGTGATTTAAGTGAGAATGAACTAAACTCAGGAATTTACTCAACATAACTTGTATTCCCTCAAAATTTGATATTTAACATAATTTTTTTTTTGGTACTTGAAAGAATTTGTATTCCTTTTTTATATGAATTGATTGTTGATATGAATTGATTGAAGAAACTATTGTTGAATGTGGATGGATGGAATGAAAGGAGTATGTAGGTCATTTGGAATTTCGGCGCATTTCTGGCTGAAAATGGACTGACCATGGGCAATATTGACTAATTTTGACCAGGTCAGTATTGACTGGAGGTAATTGTTTTTTTGATTCAAGACCTGATGACGTTCCAAGCTCTGCAGGGGAGGAAACCCATTATTTTAGAAAGCCTACACACAAGGTGAGAAAAGTACATGTACAAGAAAAATCAAAAGAAGTGAATTTTATAAATTTTAGGCACAAGAAAATACTAAAGTTGTAAAGAATCAAGCGTTAAGTTGTTTTCCTACGGCCTTCTCATTCCATATTTATTCTTGTTTGCATTGTAGTTAAAAAAAATCATTGCACTTGTTCATTTGTATTTCATATTCATAAAGGTCGTAGATAAGAAGAAATCTTAAAAGAAGTTTCAAGACAACAACAAATTTAAGAGTACAAGGATTGAAGAGTTGACTCTCATCAACTAGGCGAGAAAGTGGAAAGTTGAAGAGTATAAGGGGTGAAAGTTTATTATTTAAGATTAAATCCGAAGACAAGTTGTTCATATTTAACGCTATAGAGGGGAGTTTTTTTTTGTAGCTCATATGAGAAGATGGGTGAGCATTCCCACTCTCGTATATGGTTGACTTCCTTTCTAGAGATCATCAAAAATAAATATTAAATGTTTTAGCGTCACCTTTACGTGTGTAAGTATTCTTATCTTTATTCCATCTTGCACACATGAGCGACCCATTTCTATCTTCTTATGAGTGACTAACCAGTGAGGCAGAAGTCAAGGAGAAATTTGATTTCCTCGAGGATGCATACCTTCATATGGCGTTGGTTTGACATATTACACTTTCATTCTCGTCGATTAAGCGTATTTATATTTGCAGTTATCTTGTACTTCTAACTTCTTATTGTTGGGTGCAGAAACTTTATATCCTCACTACTCTTTGGATGCTTGCGATTTCAGAGTATTTAGGAGTTGGAGTAGGTTTTGTGGGTATATCTTTTGTAAACCCTCATGAGACTATAACTCGTCCATACTAGGAACACCTGGGGGGTTCAAAGGCTTGTTACACATGCTAAGTTTAACCGTGATTCCTTCGAAAATAAGATATGATTTGATTTTTACTATTAGGAGTAGTTTAGTTTAGTTTTCTCGAGGACTAGCAAAGTCTAAGTGTGGAGGACTAGTTTAGTTTAATTTTCTGGAGTCATTGGGTGTTGAAAGGTGCAAAGCTGCAAGCACTCGAGTATCTAATACATAAAAAAAAATTAATAGAGAGAACCCAAGTTTACAAAGCAATTCAAAAAATTAATAGGGGAGGCCTACTGTTCTATAAAGATATGTTACAGGGAGTCAATTGCTATATGGAGTCAACAACAATAGGAAAACGTAATCCTGCTAGAGGCAATAAATATTGAGTATAAATTGTTAAACAAGCCATCATTTATGCTCGAGGCTGCCTGTTCCTTCTTAATGTTCAAACTAGGTCAAGAGTTGGAAACTACTCAAATTATCAATACAATAAATTCAACCAGTTCCTCTCTTCTTATTTGTAGTGACTGAGACCTATACCCTAGCTTGTAGACGTTGCTGCTATGGTAGGTCTAGTCATATGTTGGGTATTGTTCGAGTTCAACAGAGACAAGGAAGAAGAGAAAAGGCCAGTGAGAGTAAGAGAAGATGACAGTAAAAAAGATGGGTTCGATATGGAATTCAGGGTTCAAGAAGATTAGGAAACATCTGAGAAATGAGAGAACAATGTTTGTGGGTCAAGTATTTATAGAAGATGGGTTGAGAAGACAGGGAATGATGTTGCTTCCATTTGAATGAAACTAAGGCAAGAAATCAGTGGTAATTAAAGAACTCACTGTCATGAGGAATGAAGTGAAACGCAGATTGAGAGGGATGGCAGTGAAGATGGTTTGAAGGAAGTGAGAGGATGGTTTGAGTTTGGATATGTTTTTGGCAGTAAGAAAATAGTAGAAAAGAAAAGAAAAACAGGGAAATGTTTGCTATCATTGTTTAAGGCTATGAACGGTGGGTCTTTGGTGATGGATGAGTTAATGTATAGTTCGGTTTCTGTATGTTTATGAACCTAAAATTACATGGAATAAGTTGTGAGAAAAGTACAATCAAACATCACAAATTCCTCCCCTTGTCAACTTATGCACGCAAGGTGTTCGAAGAAACGTCTGAACCAATGTGGAAAAAATTGTGCGACAACACAGCAAGAATAGCGAGCCGGTGCAACCAGCCCGGGATGCCGGATTTTAGAGATTAGAGTGTGAACCATAATATTTCAATGAATCATAAAGATTGATCATGTTGGATGCAAGAGTTGGTTGCGGTACATATGAGCTACGAGTCGCACTTTTGGTCAAGTTTCCTTCAGAAATTAGGGTTTCCAAAATAAAATTTGAACTCAATTTGAAAGTTGTGGTATTTGAATTGTACAAGAAAAATAAGTTCTATTTCAAGTGGGATTGGTGGAATAATAGAATCTACATAAGATTCTATTTCAACAAGAGAGAAGGATATTTAGTTTTTCGATTAGTATCTCTCTCATATCTCATATCCCATTTATCTACTCGTTTTTGTAGGTTCACACATGTAAGGTTTCTCGATTTCTAGGGTTTGATATAACTTACTTTTTTCTTGAATTTAATTGTATGAACTCCAACAGTTAAATACTTGTTTGATTAGGGACGACTTCGACGTCCAGAACATGAACTCGAATGATATAATAACTTGTTTTCTTGTGATTTATATATCTAATTATTGTTCATTCCCTACTATGCTAATATTATATTATGAATTATTCTTTAAACGTTTAAGTTGTAAATTGGATGGTTGATTAATGATTCTAATGCTAACTTGGGAATTTTTCAACCCGTAATTGTCTAGAAATTTTGAATACAAGTATGCGGGTATCGACGATGAAATTTTGTTAAGTAATTATATGTAGAGATTGACACTAGTAGATGGATCGATCTTATGAATTTATCACTAGGAATAACATATCTCATGAAACCTAAAGCACTATATTGAGTTATATCAAGAGAGCGTACTTTTATATAGATCGAAGAGTAGAATCCGGTAGTCGATACCAGTGGAAAATAGAAGTTCTACGACCGACAAGACGAGTCATAGAATCGCATAAAACGTCCCGTTTTAGCTTGCAGATTGGGTCGCAGTTTGAGCATCTTTTTTGCCTACGACCAATATTGTGGGTCGCAAAATGACTTAATTATACGACCGAAAGCGCTCAAGAGGTGAAGACCGATGTAAGCGGTCATAGATATAAATTCTATTTATAAAAAAAAATAAAGATTCAGACTTTGCTAAAATGCCTGCAGAATCTGAATTAATCTGACTGAAATCGAATGAAACTGAAATTAAACTCAAATGAAACTTAATCAAACTCAAAAGAAACTTAAAATTAAACTCAAATGGAACTCATAAACACAAATGAACCAACAGTCAAGTTCAAATAACCTTTCCATTCAACATTCATTCATTGTATCCATTGTGTTCAAAAATTACACAAAAAAGGATTGACATCCTGAGTTCAGAAAAATATATAAGTTCTAGCTAGCTAGTAAGTTCTAAGATTGAACAACAAAATGATAAACTGATATACATTTGATCCTGATGATGATGAACTTAGCCCATACTTAGCCCATACTTCAGGATGGTGTACCTGTAGCAAAAATAAGTTATGATTCTGGTATGGAATACAACTTTAAAAGAAAACAACAATAAAAGAAATAAAGGGATATAAATATATACTTAGCAAAACAAATCAGATTGGGTGAGTATAACTTGCCAGTAAATAAGTGATGGGTGTGGTCACTTCCTTTAAATTATACTTGAAAACATGCCTACAACAAATGATATATTCGTCATGCAGGTGTTCTAATAAACCCATCATCAACAATTACAGAGAAACTTCATTGCACCATCCAAAATGGCTTCAATAAGAAAACTCAAATTAGATAGGAACCAAACAATTTCAGTCATGTAAAAAATTTAAAACACCAAGAAATTTGCATCCATTTATCTCCAGAGACCATCGGTAAAAGCTCACTCACCACAATTTTAAGTTCATAGTACAAAAATTATGAACACCCATACAAGTTGTAATGACATGAACATGATGAGGAATTATTCATGTTGGGGGTCTAAAAAGTTTAATATTACTAAGCTTTCTAAGCTAACCACCACAATATGGCACAAAACCTACACTCCCCAACAAAGCGTTGAATAACTACTTACAAGTTCTACTAGGTTTCACATATACATAATTTCTTAAAAGCTCTAACATAGACTATATCAAAGCAGGTATGGCCAATTATAAAAACTGAGTCAATGGAGGGCAATGCCCTGTCCCCTAGGCTACTTAACCACAAGCCTATTCACCAATTATTGGGTCTGAAGACCAAATTGCTGGTAATTATTAAACATAAACAAAGCTATTAAAAAAAACCAACAATGGCTTCCAACAGCAAACACTACACTTACTTTAGTTTTCAAGGATATCACAGTTGGTCAAATAACATATCCAATCAGCTGTATAATAACACAAGAAATTAGGGATTTTTTTTTCAATACCAAAATACAATCAGAAACTATAAAATTATGTCTTTTTAGTTTGTTGGTTTTTTACCTTAATAGCTTCATAGCATATTTAACTTGTAATAATTTCCCTTAAGGTGAGAAATTATTTACACCTTTATCATACTCAGTCCTAGACACAACACAAAACCCCCAAAAATTTCAAAATCTATCGAAAAGAAACAAAATTAAAAACCCTAGATTTGAAAAATAAAAGGTTTTTTTCTCACCACATCTTCAATTGTTTAACCTCTTAAAAAATCTGCAAAAAAAAAAAAAAAACAAATTCATCATAAGTGAAAGGTAGATATTTATCTAAAAATAAATATTAAATCTAAAAATTCATAGAATAATTTGATGAATATCTGTGGGATGATAAAAGAGGCAAGTATGAAATGGGTAAAATTAGGGTTTATACCTTTCGATCATCGAAAGAGAAAGTTAGGGTTTTCTGATTTTGATGATAAAAAAACAAAAAAAGGGTTACGGTAGTTGTTGATGAAGAAAAGGGGATGTTGGTCGACTGTGAAGGAAGTAGCTATGTAGTAGCAGCAACAACGACATATATTCACAGAGAGAGAAAGACGAGAATAGATAGACATAGGAGGGTTGTTTGATTTATCAAGTTTAAATTCATCAGCTCTGGTTTATCGATCTCTTGGAAGGAGGAAGAAATCATGCAGATTTTTAGGTTCATGAAGGTGGATTCATTTTGGTAAGATAGCAAATGGATCAGGAGAGATGGAGGTTTACAAAAACAAAATGGTTTTTCTCTCTGGTTCCGATAGAGACGATATTGATAATAGAGAGATGAAGAGATAAATGAGAGACAATATATAAGTATCAACTCCAACCATTCAAAGAAGTAAATCGTGACCATAGAATTATGGCTTAGAGATTCCAACCATAAAAAATACTCCATTCGTTTTTGGAAAAGTGTTACTGTCACTTTTTCATTTTAACCTAAAAATATGCTAATTTAAAAAAGTGATAGTAACTCTTTTCCTGAAACGGAGGTAGTACTATGTTCGTCGGTCGCAGAATGGGTAGTAGAATGAAGGATAAAATGGTAATGATTCCGTGACCGTTTTTAACGATCCAGGAGTTTTTTCGTGTTTTTTCTTAATCCACGACCATCTTGACCGGTCAAAATTCAACGACCGTCAATGTGGGTCACTTATATGGGTGGTAAACACCATTATCCACTAGTGCGCACTTCCTTGTCCGGTGAGTTTTGGATATTGCAGAATAATTGAGCGTGCTAAATTTTCTAGGGTTATTAATAGTATGTATATTGTAGAAAAAGAGTTATGTAGATTAGATTCACGTTTTGCGGCCGAAAATGAGTCCTAATTTTTCTCATCCTCATATTTGCATTAGTAGTATTTCACTTGTTTTCATAGATTTGCATTACTTATATTTTCAGAAATTTAATCGACAACTTTAACTCAACTCTCCCTTAGGAACGAACCTGTTTATCATACTACTATTTAGTGTAAGAAAAGTAAGATATATATTTTTGGCGAGTTTCAACACCTCATCAATAGGTGTAAATCTATCTGTGTAACTCGATCTGTAATTATGTCGTGACTTTAGTTATTGTCACGCGATTCAGGTGGTTAGAGATCCCAACTCTAGATTTCTTCTTAGCTTTCAGTTGTTGGCACTGATGGATTCCAGTTACAGGTAGATGCAATATTTTGTTATCTATATATTTCCCCCAGTTTCATTAAAGCTAGTTTGAGACTTAGCTTTAATTAAACTATAAATTGTATGACATTGGTGCCCTGGGTAGCTGTAACATTTGTTATGTTCTTTTGTCATAGCTGGTTTAGCTATTCTGTACTTGTAGCTTATACAAATGATTTAAGTGATACATCTTTATTATAGCTAGATTAATATTCAACTTAGAGTTTTAATTACATTTTCTTAGATATCTTTTAATATCCTTTCACCTGTTTACTTCAGTTGTTCACTTTTCTGGGATACTTCATTTCATATGAGATATGTTTTGGATCGGATTTTTGGTGATTATCACCTCATATTGACTCCCAGTTTAATTTAAGACTAGTTTCAGTTTAGTTTTCGATTGAATTGTAAATTCGAATTTTTCAACTAAACTCTTCTGGATTTCAAACTTCCGTGACCTTTTAGATCACTCCTGTATAGCTTTTTGTTTATGTGTCTGTTATTAATGTTATATCTCTTCTTTATTAGCACAATTTGAAAAAAAATTCACCCCATTCATAATGTGAAAAGAATCAACATTTTGGTTGGTGACCATCACTTTTTAGATCATGTTTAAGTTACTGCCCATAATGGATTTCTACTCTTACACATGTCGTTCATTTGTTGGCTAGTTCAGAGATGCCATTTGCACGTGTTTAGGTTATTTCACATTTTCCAAAAAAAATTCTCTTTTATAGAAAAGAGTGTAGATGCGATTTTTAGGTCATTATTTCTTGACATTTGAATTTTTAAGCTTTCAAATCTTTCCGTTTTTCAATTTTCACCACAATCTTTATTCCCGTTTTTCCCATACTTCAACGGCGTCTTTATAAAACAATCAAGTTGATCATGATGTTGAATTCAATTGGAATTAGGATGTTCATTTTGGCGAAGATGCTCTTACTTCATCTTTTCAAGACGATCAAGATGATCAAGATAATGTTTTGGTATCTTACCAAGGTGATGAGGTTGATCAGAATGTTCTTCCAACAAATCCTGCTTCATATATATTAGAAATTTACAAAGAAAATATATGTTTTTTAAATTTTTAAATTTATTAATTCGTCATCCCGACCTCTATTATCCATTTTTTAGAATCTCATATTAAAATTATGGCTAATCTACCCTTTCCTCTCATTGTTCAAGAGGTAGATATACCTCTTGATGTCTATCCAACTAGGAAACTTGATAACCAATATATATTTCCACCTCATTTTGATCACTGATAGGATATTTTTATCGTCGAACGTAAAAACACGGTTGTCGCTGAGACATTGTGCAAGCACAGGTCGTCCATAAGGATTTCAAAATATGCAATTCCTAATTTTTAAACCATTATCCGCTTCAAAACAAGAAAATTCTACATTGTCTAAAACAGTGGTATCTCTAGTAAAATCCTCTTCCTTTTGAATAGGTGAATAATCATTAAAATTATTTGGATTTGAACCAGGAATAACATTATCATCATGAAGCACAATTGGAGTGACAATTTCTTGATCACTCTGCCTGTATATTTCAAGTTCTTCGTCAATACTATCCTCCTCATCATAATAATATGAAGATGTTTGAACCTCGTCTAAATAAGTAGTATTACCAAATCTATCCCCGTCATCTTGACTAGGTGAATAATTATCAAGGGTAGCAATATATTGGCAATTAAGATCATTTTGAGCAATATTATTCTTTGCAAGACTTTCATTCACACTTAATACAAATCTATTTGTATTCTAAGTTAACTGTTTGAGGGATTCTTCTAGAGAAACAAATGGATCATAAGGAGTACTACATCGCAACTGCTCGTGTGATTCTTCTAGAGAAAGAATTGGACTACTATTTGCTCCTTTCACACTTAATTCAAACCTATGTGTCATCTCAAATATCTTCTTGAGTGATTCTTCTAGAAGCATAATAGATTCATGATGAGTACTAGATCGCAACTGCTTTAGGGCATCCCTCCAAGACAAAGAACTCGAGTTTTGCTCATTTTCATGTGCATATGACGGGTGTGTATATGAATAATAATTAGGATCACCCTGGTATGAGCAATAACCTCCAAAAGGTTGGTGATGGTCCCGACCACTATCCGCACCATGTTGATACTATGGATAATGTCTATTTTGAAATTCAATCGGATATTCATTGTATTGGTCCTCATAATACCAGTTCGACATTTTCTAACAAAAAAATTTCCTAATAAAACTCTAAAAATAAATCATAACTGGAAGAGGTTCTAAACTAACACAAACAAGGCCGACTTAACCAAATCAAACCTACTGAATTTAGCAAACAAAAAGCATGATTGCTCCACTTAGATTGTTTCTAGACCAGCTTTTATTCTTCCAAAAGGAAACTAGTTACAATTTTAGCAAATCTCTTAGAGCGATCTGAATTAGATTAAGTCGAATAAAAATAGGATAAGCTCTAAGGAGCTTTGATAACCCTGCCTCTTTGGCAACGTTTCCTTGGGTTACAAGGAGGCTTGAATCTACTTAAAATAATTTTCCTGAACTTTGAGTTAGGCTAACAAAGTAACCAATACAATCCTTTTGAATGACTTTCTTATAAGCTCGTTACCCTATCAGTCTCTTTCTAGTCATATTTTAAGGCTTAGGTTCGCGTTTGGTAACGTGTTCCTAAAGCGGGGAAGAAGGAAATGGTGATGAAATTCGAGTCCTTATCTTGTATGGCCGGTTCTTCCCCGTTACTAGAAAATAAATCCGTATCTAGTCCTCAACATATATGCATTACGAAGGAATACAAAAAAATCCACTTGCAGTGGTTTCGTGGATTGATAGAGTTTACCTTCCGTACCAGACGGGCGATGAACCGTTTGAGTCGACTCAGGTCACCGACTCCTATGTCAGTGTACGAACCCGAGGGGCTGAGACAATATCGTAATTGCCGTCTTTCCCTGTGCAGTTTATATTTAATTACCATTCAGTAGGGTTTAAAAAATAATAATGTCCAAAAGTCCCAAAAACAAAAGAAAAATTACAAAAATAATAAAAGATTTCCTAATACAATTTTCTAAAAACAAAAATAAATAAAACCATAAAAAAAAAAAAAAAAAAAAAAAACTTTTTTTCCATTCTTTTCGATTTATCTTTGACTCCAAGTCTTTAATCAATCAATATAATCTTTGGCTCCAATTTCTTTTTGATCCAAAACCTGCAATACAAAGAAAAATACCCAAAAACGTAAAATAGAACAAATAAAAATAAAAATAAAAATATAATTAAACTAACTAACCTAAAAAAAACAACTAAAAACAAGTCCCCGGCAGCGGCGCCAAAAACTTGATCGTTTCAGAAAAGTGGTAAAAATGTGTTCATTCGCTGAGACTTGTGAAGATTCGTTTTAAGTAAAAGATTTTAACAGTAATTGGAAGAACCGAAACTCAGGATTCCACCAAAATCACTTCTGAATGATTTTTACAATGATTCTTTAAAAATTATAGCTCTTTTATTGACTCTATTTCATTATCAAAGTAGATTTATAAAATATTAATTGTAAATCACAAGCATGGCGCATCAAAATCTCTTAAGTCCCAGCATACACCATCAAACAAAATCATAACTAATTAAGAAAAATAACAAATCAATTAAAAATCAATGCAAAAGTCATTAAGAATCAAATATAGTTACCATTCATTCATGAAATATGGCTTCCTCCATTGTCCCAGTGGTTGGGTTTAGCTCCGCATGAAGTACACACTCTCAAAACAATTATTCATGGCTTAAAAGTGTGTAAAAAGAAGAAATAAATGATAATACAGATAGTTCACAACGGTGTAATGGTGTTAGAAACCACTATTCTCACTGTTACAGAAGAAAAGTGTTTTCAGCTGAAGATAAACGTTGCAGATGCTAAGATATCCGTTGCATATGGGTTGAAGAAACTGTTGCAGATGAAGATAAACGTTGCAAAGCTGAAGATAAAAGTTGCAAAACTATTGAAGAAATTGTTGCCTTTTCTCTGTTCTTCATGTCTTCTTCAGCAGCAACAACACAGAACTTTCCTGGAATGATATTTCTTCTTCTGTTTAGCTTCCTGAGCTTGACCCATCCTCTCTCAATCTTTTCTGGACTTGATATAACCTTTTTCTATACCACAAGAGCAAGGAATCTCCAAGAGAATTCTTTCATCTTGTTTTCCCGGACGAGCTCCCCTTCTCCCTGTCTACTAATTTTTATCGATCCGTTTTGCTTATATAGGTATAGGAAACCCTAACTAGTCCTCGCAAGTCGATAGGACTCAAAACTCAATCCAAAACCAACTCTAATTCGAGATAATCCAAAACAGGTCGTGAGTCTTTTTCCGTCTGCAGATGGGACTTTGAACTTGTTTTTCGGCTTGAAATATCTCATGTTGATGTGTCGTGATCTTCTTTTTATTGTTTCTTCAATTTGGGAACTCAAAACCACCTCCAAATCCCTTAAAACTCGCTTCTCTACCTTATCAGGTAATTCTCACACGTGAAGTAATAATTCTCGCCTTTTTTTGAAATTTGAATTCAAAAGGAGGGTGCCTTTATAAATCTGATGGGTGCCTTTATCACATTTCGTGGGTGCCTTTAGTAATTTCCTATGGGTTCCTTTATCAACTTTTTGACCCAATTTTTCCACAAATGTTTATTTCCCAAAAATACCTATAAACACATAAAATAACAAAATAAGTACCAAATTGAGCACTAACAAAATAGATAATTAAGGACAAATTAGACACAAAAATGTGTTTATCATTTGTTGTTCTTCTTCTTCCCTCGGCTCAAGAACCATAGTTTTCTGAAATTACTTTCTGATTTTTTTTCTATGGCTTCTGGCTTCCAGCCATCCTCCCTCGGTTGTTCCTCTACTCCTCGTTATATAATACAACGATAATACCACTTTAAATCTCTTCCAAATCTTTATTTAATAATGATATTCTCAGCAGTAATACCCTAATCTCGAGAAATAATTTTTTTCTCTTCTCGGTTTGAGTTGTTCTAATCCCAACCAAATTTATTAATTTTATTTCCATATACAACTCGAGAATAAAAACCTTTCTTTTATTTCTAAATTTTGATGAGATATCATACCCTTGAGAATAATTTCTTTTAATAACCCGAGTGATATTCTTTCCCGATCTTCTGATCTGTTTCTCTTTTTCATAACTTCTCGGTGTCTCTAAACCTTAAGGAGATAATATCTCAGATATTTTTATAGCATCCGAGAATATTTGGTTTTGAACAACTAATTAACGAGATTCAGTTTGATTTTGTCGAGTCTCCCATATTTATAAAACTCTCATATAAGGCAAGCATATCTTCTTGTCTTTAAAGCCTAATAAATCTCCTTCCAATCTCCCTAATAAAATTCACGCAGAAGAAATTTTAAGTTTCCCGCCAAAAAAATTCTTTTGAAATGGAGAAGAAGGAGGTGCCCCAGCCTACTCTCGGGAGCCTTTATCATTCAGGGTGCCTTTATCAATTTTGGGGTTCCTTTAAAACTTTTCATCCAACTTTCTCCATATTTTCCAATTCCAAGAAAATACCTACAAAAGAACAATATTAGAACAAAAATTGAGTAATATCATTATAAATATGAGATTAAATAAGACTTGAGAACGTGTCTATCAAATACCGGCCCCCAAACTTATATTTTGCTAGTCCTCTAGCAAACCTAATCTAGAAAATAAAATAAAAATCTAACTCACTTTCATAGGAATCATGGCTACACTTAGCACGTACAGTAAGTCGTTAAACTCCTAGGTGACCCTAGCAGACGAGTGTTGTCTCGTGAGGGTTTACAAGAGGTATACCCACAAAACCTTTTATCCCAACTTCTAATGTCACAAGTTTCCAAAGAGCTATAAGGACATAAAGTTTCTCCTCTAAATGCCAAGTAATTAGAAGTGCCAGAGAAAATACATGCTAATACGCTGAATCAGTGAGAGAATAGGTGTGATGAGTTGAACCAGTGCCAAATATGTTTTTTTCCTGATGGACAATAGATTAACAGAGTAACCGAATAAACACTTCGCCTTGACTCTACCTCACCATAGGGTTTTATGAATTTGCACTCAGAAAACGATTTTTAGGGTCATACCGGTGTGTAAGCAGGATTGAAGAGAGAATACTTACACACTATTGATGGTAACACTTTTTTTGACGATCTCAAACCAAATTTTTTTCTGATGATCTCAAAGGAAAAAAAAATGATGATTTCTTAGGAAATTGACCATATATGAGGATGGGAACATACTCTGACCTTCTAGTTTCACAACTTTCTCATGATGCTCAATAAAAACAACTTTTTCTTCAGTCTCCGGCTTCAACCCTTGATGATAAACCCTTGAAACTTGTATAACTTTACTCTTTGTTTTCGATCTCTTGTTGTTTGAAACTTCATTTTGAATTTCTTCTTTTCCATGTCCTAATTACTACGCTTCTTCTTCTTTTTTTTTTGATTTTTTTTTTTGAATGAATAAGATTGATACAAAAATAAGAAACAAAAAATGAATGATACAAAGCAAAAAATAAAACTTTACTTGCCAATGAAAAGGGACTTTTGCACTTGAATCTTCACAATTGTTGGTATACAAATCTTCAAAAATCTACATCTTTTGTTTTGATCTTTGTCACTTTGAATATATAATATTCTTTCCCTTTGTTTCTTGTAAACCTTGACGTTTTCAACTTCTTCATAAATTGATAATGATTCGCTTTTTGATGATGTAGAGTTTCTATTGAAAGATAGTTATAATTTTGTGACCAAGACTACAAGATGAGGCTAGTTCTGATGTCACCCTCATGGTGATAAGAATTAGCACTCAGATATCCAAAAGTGATGAAAGTAGTGCGAGGTTGAGTAGCTCATCATTCTACTTGGAGTTTATGCAGATGAAACACTCTAATAGGACAATTGAAGGTTTGTTTCCTCACTCAAAAGGGTAGTCTCCACTAATGATTGGTTAGTTCTGTCTTTTTGCATTTCCTTCTAGCCTAATTGTCTCCAGCATGGATGGTTGGGTCTGTCACGATTATTCTCTCATAGGTTAACAACACAAATATAGTTTTCTCTAACAATTCTAAGTTCCATCTTTTTGGGGAGAATCAGTATGTAAACTTAGCTAAGGCTACTGTATGACTCTAAAAGTTGGAAAGTCTGGTACAAATAAAAATATTTCTCCCTTACCCACAAAGTTAAATTGTACATAGTCCTCGATGTTCTAAAGATAAATGAATGAAAGCATGAACAAAGAGAAATGATGAACAAAGTAAAAGAGATATGGAAAGATATTACCAGCACCGTGTACCAAAAGCATATGAGTTTCCTACCATAGGGCGCTAAGTTTAAAGTCTTCAGCTAGACAAAGAAAGGATTAGTCAAAACTTACGAATCATATAACAATAATCAAAATAATTATGGGTCCTTAAAGTCAATCAGATTTGACTCACAAAGTTGACCAAGATGGAGTATATGAAAGTGGTGGTCATTCTTAAGAAAATGTGTTGATTCAATTTTTCTAAAATAATCAGGTTTAGTTCCAAAATTTAAGAACTTACACATTTGAATTTCATATGTTCCCAAATTTGGTAGAAAAATATTTGATGGGACAACAAATTCAATTATGGTATTATGGTCCGGGTAAACCACATCAATAGGATGATGGGTTTCTAACACATGAATTTCATTTTGGACAAAAATCAAGTTCAGGAAAATGTGTATGAAGATAATCACGTAAGATGGTAGAGGCACAAACGTCAAGTCCCAATTAAGGGACTATTTTAAGATTCAAATGAAAACCACATGGAGAATGGTATTCACCCTCAAACCTAGAGTATTTTGTATCCTTAAATAAACTAGTCACGATTTCCTTAGTTTCTAAATTATCAAATTTAGAAAAATTGTCAATTATTTTATCTAGGTTATAATCATCAGGTGGGTTACCTTCACTCACAATCAAATTTTCTACAAGTCTATCATCTTTGTCAGAGACTATGGTTCCTAAATCACTGGACTCTAAAACACTAGTTTCGGGATAAACTCGTTCATCTAAACCATCATCGTCTTCATAATAACAAGAAAATATCTCACCATCTATAATAATGACATATCTAGTTAAATCCTTTTCCTCTTGAATAGGTAAATAATCATCAATATTATTAGGATTTGAACTAGAAACTACACTATCAGCATGAGGCTCAATTGGTGTAAAAATTTCTTGATCATTATGACTATGGATTTCAAATTCTTCACAATCACTACTATCCTCATCATCATAATAATATGAAGATGGGTGAACCTTATCTAAACAAGTAGTGATTTCAATTCTAACCTCGCCCTTTAGATTAGGTAAGTATTTATCATTATTACTAATGTTAAAATTGGAAACACTATTTTGGCAATTAAGTTCATTTTGAGCATATTAGCAGCTGACCGTTCTTTTTCAATTTCCTCCTCATCTAAACGTGCAGTAAGTTCACTGAGAGCAGTACTTAAAGATGCAAGTCGTTCTGTCTGATCTAATTCACTCCTACTTGTTTCTTCATAAAATTCCTCTATTAACATGTCTCTCCTACGTGAGTTTTCAGTCAATGGTTTGAGTGAATCTTCTAAAGAAAGAATTTGATCATAAGAAGTATTATATTGCAACTGCTTCATTAAATCCTCCAACGATGGAGAACACACATTTTGCTCAATATAATATTACTCGTCTACCCGTTCGTACGACTGGTGAGCGTGCGAATAGTAATTTGGATCACTATGGTATGAACCATAACCTTCAGAAGGCTGGTAGTGGTCCCAAGTACTATCTCCACTATAGTCATAGTATGGATAATGTCTCTTTTGAAATTCAGGTCGATATTCATTGTATTAGTCCTCATAATACCAATTTGACATTTTTTTCTGGTGCACGTGCAAATGCAAGGTTAACTAAAATAGGTAAGCTCAGGTTACCTTAGAAAAATATACCTACAGTCAAAGACTGGTCAAAGGTACAAGGCTAAGGCTTCTGTAATTTCAGTTGGTAACTCCCATAAGGCCCAAGGCACGGGTCAGCTTACTTCTCCAGGTTTTCAATAAACTCAGTAGTCTGACAATACAATTGGTGTGTGCATGTTTTTTTCCTTAAAGAATATATATAAAAAAAACCTAAAAGAAATACAAATTGTTTCTAAAAAGAATTTAATGAAAAATCTAAAAATTGATGAATAAAAAAAAAACAAGTTTTATTACTTACCCTTTTTGGTAGGAAATTCCACAATAAATGTAGAATATTACATGCACATCAAAAACAAGAAAATACCAACATAAAATCTAAAATCTAAAATAAAAATCCTAAACTACTTAGCACAAAATTAAAGAAAAAATTAAAAATCGCAACTTCTTAATCCCCGGCAGTGGCGTCAAAAACTTGATGGGATATTTTTATCGTAGACCGTAAGAGCACGACTGTCGATTAGATAATATGCAAGTGATAGGTCCTTAAATCATACATTTTTACCCCTTAATTTATATTCGTTAGCACTTATGATTTTATTAATTTACTGTTTTATTGTTTTAATAGGTGGTTCATAAAAATCCAAAGCTATGAACTAAATACGGTTAAAATGGCTAATCTGTAAACTCTGTGGAGTTGAGAGAGAATAAGGGGTCCGGTTCAGGTGATGTTAGTTTTAGTCTGTTGAACAATACAGCTGCTTCAATTCCACCTGACATACAGTCAATGATGCAAGAGATAGTAGGCATTGTTGCTTGCTCTGATGGGATCAGTTTGCACGGATAATTGGGCGATGACTTCATGCTTGCAGTGGTGTGCAGGTCCCATGTCAGTATGTGTCACCTAAGTACAAGGTGGTCTAGCTGTCGTGAAGGTGGAGAAGTTAGTTCTCTTTTGGGTTACGAATTCTGGGATACAAGAAAGAAGAGAAGTTGAAGTGAAAATGAATCTTGATTGGTTGGTTTTGTAAGCAAGTCTTGAGTGTGACGTGACAACAATGAGTAGTTCTTCACGTGAAAGAGAAGAGAAGCTACCGTATAGTGTTGGAGAAAGTAGGCAGGGCTAGGCTGAGGTGCGTCAGTTTAAATGAAGCCTTGTCACTATTCGAAAGGAAGTAGAGAACTAGATGCTATAGACTGAATGGGTAGCTGGAGGTGAGATTGGAGGGGTAGAGTGACCGAAGGAACAGACTTTGCTTGTGTTTGAAAAGGAAATTTTGAATAAGTGAAGTGCACGGTAGGGTCAAGGTGGAAAGAGAAAGTGTGCAGGCTATGTTTCGTAGCTTAGGTTGATATGGTTCGGCGTGAGATAGAGGCTAAAAACAAAGGACATCACATGGGCCTGCACGGTGAATGAATATGGTTTGCTAGCTAAAGTCCTAGAGAGAATAGGTCATAAAAGCTGGGTATAAAAAGAACCAAGAAAGGACGTGAGAGGGAGTTCTGTTCTTAGTCTGTACAGGAGGAAACATCACCAGACGGAAATAAAACCTGAAACGGAATAAAAGAAAAAAAGGTACAGAGGCAGACAGAGGACGGTGATTAGAGCGGGAGATAGGAGACAGAAAAACGCTGCTGCTCATTGGGTTTAATTCTTCCTACTCTTCTATTTATTTTTATGGGTTTTGAGAAACCTTTCTCCATGTTCTAAATTAATTTGTAACTAGGGTTTAATGTTGAAACCACTTTTTGGTACAAGACTAATTAATTTGAATTATTGAGTAATAGACCATTATGAGTTGAATATATTAATTTCCATGATGATGATTTATTAAATTTCATTAAACAATTGTGATGTCGTTTGATGGTACATGCTTGACCTAGGGTTTTGATGTTCCATGCTTCTGGTATACAGTTGTTGTTTTGAAAATCTATTTGTTACAAATTTATTTGTCTACTTATTTGATATTTCATGCTTGGGTTAAATCCTTTGATGGGGTATGCTTAGAATAGCCAGATATTATTTGTGGACCTAAAATTAGTTTCGTACAATTTTCTCGCTAACGCAATTTTATGGTGTATGCTTGAGACTAGGGCTTGTTGATGCATCATGTTTAGGGCGTCCCAGTGATATTTGCGACTCTAAATATTCATGAGTTATATTTCACTTCAGTAATTAAATAGAAATAGTGGTGGATACTGAAAACCCTGGTTACCGACTCTCTCTACTCGGTCACATTTTATTAGTTTAGTTAGTTTATTATTTTATTTATTAATATAAAAATCACAAAAATATTCCTCTTGGTTAGTTTATTAGAGATATTAATTGCAGTATTTCCTCGCTCTCTGTGGGTTCGACCCGTACTTGCCGTTGTCTACTAGTTAGACGCCGTGCGATTGCGGTTATTATTATTGGGTAATTCCAAATCACATCAGCAAGCATGAGTCGTCCACAGGGATTTCAAAATATGTAATTCCTAACTTTTAATTAATTAGTGTGCTAATAACAAATCAATTGAGTTGGTGATTATATTCTAAAATTTAAAAAATGCTAAAAATACTAAAATTATTTTATTCAAATTAAAGGACAACCTAGGACTCAAGAATCCATCTTTATTTTGCAAACTAGATTGCTGCAATCATTCTCTATAATATTCTCTATTAAATTACTCAAGACTATTTAGGATAATTTTTTGCGTCTTGGAAATAAATATTTTTTGCTCAATTAATTTGGTTTCTCAAAATGTTAACGATCTCTGTCACATAAAGGTGCTGATTTCTAATCTAAAAATATAAAATCATCTATAAAAACACAAGGATAAGTGAAAGAAATTATTATCGTGACGAATCAAGAAAAAGGGCCTAAAAGAAATATCACAGTGAAAAGATTACAACATTCTAACATACCTAATAGGACTTCATGTCTAATCCTAGATAAATATTTAGGTACTCATGGAAAAAAGAATAGAAGAAGAACCCATTTAGTTATTAATTTTATAGAAAATTACAAGAAAGAATTGACCATTAGGCCAAGCACTAAGGTTAGCAAATCGCTTGACTATAACTTTAATCTAGACAAAGGCAAGTACTATGGGTCATCGCTTGGCTATAATGTGGCCCAAATCTTTGGCTTGGTTAGAGGAGGGATCAAAAAATGCATTTTATGGATACTGAGTATCCGTCTCAGAGCTGGGACGGATCCTTGGTTTCCGTCACAATTTTGACGGATCCTTAGAATCCGTCTCGCTAATTATATTTGTTTGACCTTTTTCCTCACACCCCTATCACATCCAAACTTGGCCATCCACCACAACTAACGGCTCTATGTCCTCCACCCTCGGATCCCAACAGATATTTTTCAAAAATTTTGAGAAATTTTCTCTACATATAGCAATCTCTTTCTCTTCTCAAATCACACCAAATCAATTTCTTTTAACTTGATTTCCTACTCAAATACCCTCTAATTTATCGTTGAGATTTTCTTAGCTTTTCTTTACAACTCAAAATCTTTTCTCTTAATTTAGTTCAATATGGTTAATAAGAACTTTGTTCAAAAAGAAGATATTGATCTTACAAATGCTTATGTTTCTGTGAGTTGTGATGAAATCATTGTTGCTCAGCAAGCTATGGTTATATTTTGGGAACGTATTCACTAGGTCGTTGTATTTATTCATGGAAATGCTAATAATAGGGACCCAGGTTTCTCAAAACCCTAGCATACAATCAATACTACCTAGCATTCCAGGAAGTCATCGCTCGACATTCTCATCTATCACATCTTCAGGAGTAGGTTCGCGCAAGTATCTTGGTCCAAAATGGTGGCATATTAAGTTGAAAAATATCTTCACATAATAATATGTTGTTGTGGCTCCCATATGAGTGTAGTCATCGATACTATCAGCGGCTATACTTTTGTACAAAATTTTCATCACGGCTACTAATTTCTTATGTGGAGAATGCCACATTATACCAATTGCATCAGGACGTTAATGTCATTCTTCGTCCACTTCAAGTTATTTTCCTAACAATTTCTCAAACAATACTTCATCCATGCCTAGACGTTTTTTGAATTGTTTTGAAGTATAACCAGTTCCAGGAGTGAAATAATCATTCATCGTTTTTCTATCATGCCACACTCGATCTCGGGTAAGTCGTGATCATGTTTGCACTTCCGTAGGCACCGGTTAACGAATAATACGCCTACGAACATCCAATGTCATTAGCTGAAACAACATCGAGGCTTTTCCTTCTTCATCACTTGAAGTATCCAAATCAATTTCATATGTATGTCTCACATACATACGCATGAGACTCATATTGTACCTTTGCAATAACAATTTCAATTACAGTTTTTCAATACCATACTTTAAATTGGGCTCAATCAACATTCAACACCAATAAAATAGTAATAATTTCATTTCAAATAGGCATTGGATTAACAATACATCACAAAATAACTAATAATCATGGATTTCATACTATATTTATGTTCTAATGTTGTTATTGAGTTGTCTACAATATGAAAAATCAATCAAACATCAACAATTTCATGATTATAAAAAAAAATTGGACTTAGAACCCTAATGGTCGAGTAACTTACCTTTGATGATTTTATGGATGGAATTCGAAATTGAAAGACGCAATAGAATCACCAATGAGTATGGAGCAAACCCTTTAAATTTCACGCAACAAATCGACTTATAAGACCTTGAAGATCAAAATGGGGTAAAAATGGTTGGAGAGGGGAAGAGGAAGAAAAAAAGTTTGAAAGTGTTGAATGAGGAGAAATTCAGGCGTTTCTATGTATAGAAAATCTGTAGAGAGGGATACCAGGTATACGTCTGGTCAAGTCAACTGGTATCTATCTCGCACTATTCTGACGAATACCATGTATTCGTCTCGGCAAGCCAAGCCATAGCGAAGCCCCAGGGTGGTACTTTTTCAAGCTCTCTATCGCTTTGCTATAATTAAGCTATAACCAAACGATAATCCACACCATAGTGCTTGGCCTTAGCGTCGCAGAATGAATAGAATTTTCTAACGACTTTACGACACCTTTTGTACGCTTTTGAACTGTCGTTGGGACTGCAGCAAAAACCGTTTCTAAAGCTGTTAATTATGAAAGAAAATGCAACATTTTATAACGACAGTTTTTCTCCGTGGTCTGTTCTTCTTCTTCTTCTTCTTCCCATGGCTCACGAACCCTAGTTTTCTGAAATTGTTTTCTGATTTTTTTCTATGGCTTTTGATATCCAACCATCCTCCCTCGATTGTTCATCTACTCATATTTATATACTAAAACAAAAATAACACTATAAATATCTTACAAATATTTTTATTTAATAATGATATTCTCGGCAGTAACACCTAATCTCTAGAAATAATTTCTTTCTCTTCTCGGTTCTGAGTTGTTCTAATCCCGACCAAATTTGTTGATTTTATTTCCTTACACAACTCGAGAATAACAACCTTGCTTTTCTTTCTAAATTTTGATGAGATATCATACCCTCGAGAATATTTTCTTTTAATAACCCGAGTGATATTCTTTCCCGGTATTCTGATCTGTTTCTCTTTTTCATAACTTCTCGATGTCTCCAAACCTTGAGGAGATAATATTTTAGAGATTTTTTTATAGCACATGAGAATATTTTGTTTCAAACAACTAATTAACGAGATTCTGTTTTATTTTTTCAAGTCTCCCATATTTATAAAACTCTCATATAAGGCAAGCATATCTTCTTGTCTTTAAAGCCTAACAAATCTCCTTCCAATCTCGCTAATAAAATTCATATAGAAGAAATTTTAAGGTTCCCGTCAAAACAATTCTTTTGAAATGGAGAAGAAGGAGGTGCCTTCGCCAACTCTCGGGTGCCTTTATCACTTCAAGGTACCTTTATCAATTTTGGGGTGTCTTTAACACTTTTAAGCCAACTTCCTCCACATTTGCCAATTCCACAAAAATACCTACAAAAGAACAATATTAGTACAAAAATTGAGTAATAGCATTATAAATATGAGATTAAATGAGACACGAAAACGTGTCTATCAATCACTATCCAATTAGGACACTTAACCTCCTCAAAATCCAACAAAAACCCTTTTTTTCACGTTCAAGGAAAGCCCAAAACAAAACTCTTCTTTCCCTTTCAGCGCAGGCCCAAAAGAGGCCCAACAGAAACCAAATTCAAGTTGGTTTTACTGTTTTGCTTATAACTTCTTTGTCCGACCTCAGAATGACCTCTTATTTTTTTTTTGCGTTTGCTGCTTATATTCATTAACTACAAGATGATGACAGGAACTCCTATATTTGAATGAGTTTCAATTTGTCTTTAATTTTTTTCACTTCCTTAATTAGCACTTTTAAAGCCATTTCCGCTTCTTTTGGTAGAATCGTCCTAACATGAGAAACAAAATAGAAAAAAAGAGTAATACAAGGTAGAATGCAAGAAATATAACTAAAACAAGTATGGAATTGACACTCAAAACATGTAGATTATGTAGCTATCAAATTCCCTCATACTTGCCTTTTGCTAGTCCTCGAGCAAACTACTAAATCTAAATTAAAGTACAACAACTCATTTTTCGTTGAAGTCATGGTTGCACTAGCATGTGTAACAAGATTTTAAATCCCCAGGTGTATCTAGCTGACGAGTTATAGTCTCGTGAGGGTTTACAAGAGATATAACCACAAAACCTACTCCAACTCTTATATACTTCAAAGTCGCAATCATCCAAAAAGTTATGAGGACATAAATTTTGTGTACACTAATAATAAGAAGTTAGAAGTACAAAAGAACTTTATTATTACGCTTAATTGTTGAGAAATGAGAGTGTAATGTGTTAAACCAATTGACATATGAAAGAATGCATCCTTGTGGGCAACCAATAAGCATTTCGCCTCGACTTCTTCTTCAACGGTTGGTCACTCATAAAACGATGGAAATGGGTCGCACATGTGTGTGTAAGCAGAAATAAAGAAAGAACACTTACGGACGCTAGATGATGACGCTAAATTTTGTATTATTTTTCTGAAGAATTATTTTTTAATGAATTTCGGATGATCTCAAAGAAAGGAAATTAACCATATGCGCTGATGGGAATGCTCACCCACCTTCTCATCCGATCTACAAAAAATACCACTCTTATTGCGAATAGAAACTTCTTCGTCTTCGGCTTCAAATTTTGATGACAAACTCTCGAACTTTATAGAACTTTGACAACTTGTACTCTTTTCTTCTTTAATTTACTTATTTTTTTGGAACTTCTTTAATAGCTTTCTTCTCTTTACGGCCATAAATAATGGATATAATTTATTTATTTTATACGAATGAATAAGTCGTAGGAAAATGACTTTAGCAGTTGATTCTTCACAACTTTTGTATTGTCTTTGTTACATAAACTTCAAAAATTTACATTTTTTTGTTTTTCTTTCTTTTTCACTTTGTCTTCACTTTGGATATACAATTTCTTTGCTTCTTCGTTGTTGCTTGTAAATTAACTTTAAACTTCTTTAACTTTCTTTATAAATTTGATGTTGCTCCGCTTGCTGATGATGATGGCTTGTTTTTATTGTTGCTTCGAGAAATGGTGCCAACTGTAAAAAAGTCTACAAGAATGAAGTTTATTCGTAATTCTGATGTCACCCTCATGATTGGCAGAATTAACACTCAAAAGATCACAAAGTGCAGAAGGGGTGCGAGGTTGAGTAGCTAATTATTCTACTCATAGTTAGCTCAGATGAAACACTCTAAACGAAAAATATATGTTGAAGGTTTGGTACCTCACTCTTATTTTTTAAGGGTACTCTCAACTAATGATTAATTAACTCTCTAGTACTGCATTTCTTTCCATACCTAATTAGCCACCGGCATGGTTAAGTTCATCGCGATTACCCTCTCAACGATTAAGAACCTCGAATGTAAGTTCTCTAGGACTTATAATTTCAGTTATTTGGTAAGAACTTCGTATGTAACCTTTAGCTAAAAGTATACTACGTGACTCTAAAAACTCTAAAAGTGGGAGGTTTTCATGCAAAAATTACAAAAAATTAAAAAATTCTACTCTACGAAAGTAAATAGTAACTAAAAACAAAAATCTCTATATATAAATACTCCCTCACACTTAAACTTTACATTGTCCTCAATGTAATTGATTCGTCCAACGTAAAACTCAAGGTGGGAAATCCCTAACATGATATAAAAACTAAAAAGAACTAGAAAAATAAAGGGATAAAAATACAAAACCAATGTGTTTCCTCCCACAACGCTTAGTTTAAGGTCAACATCCTGACCTTTTGGTTAGCGTTCGTACATCAATAGTCTAAAAATATGAGGAACCATCCAGATAACAATCTGCAATTATAATAACATCTTCACACAGACGTTAGCATATGATAGTAACAATGAAACTATTATTCGATAGAAGTTACCCCCACACTTAGTCCTTTCGACACTTGTAAGTGTATAGAGAACATAAAACAATGAAACTCTTACAGGGTCCTCACGGGTAACCTCCACATTGTTAGAATCAAGCATTTCTAATGGTGGGTATTTAGAAGAAAAATGATCCGTAAAAAATTTGGAAGCACACAACTCCAAATCTAAGTGAGGTATTTTCCTAAAAGTTGGGTTAACAACACTACTAGAAACTACTTTGATTAAAGGAGGAGGATCAATAGGTATAGTATTATGCAAAGGATTAGACAAACCTTCCACTATTTCTTGTAGTACGGGATCCTCATCATTCTTAAAAAATTTAAATGAATTATTTACCTCTTGTGTATCATGGTCCTCTATCAAACTTTTCAACCAAACTTCATCATTTTCTGCCTCAACTAAAATCTCGGCATCAACGTTATCACCATAATCCTTGGAAAGCTCAATTGGGTTCCACGATGTTACTCAATCTAGCTACACTCTCAAATATTTCATCATCCTCAATGTCAGACTCATCATCTGAATCTTCGTTGATATCATATTCCCCATCAGCTGAGCATCGTCTGAATTCTATACGTATAATACTATTAATTTCTTGGAGAATTTCTTCAGGTGCTCCTCGATCTTCTAGTTGATATAGTTTTTTCGAGAGTTTTTTTATGGTTACACGTTTTCCACCATAACTTACAATAAGATCACTAAACCACGACTCGTCTCGTTGATTAGGTGAATGGTCATAAATACAATCAGGGGTCTATACTATTATAGATTTTTTTTGGTGCAACGTTCTCCTTATTAAGTGTTGGATCAAGCTAGTCTAATATGTGTTGCATATCCTTTAATTGAACTAAAATATGCATACAACTCGAGTAGAGCCAATTAGAAGTATAACTGTCCCACCTTCTTGGTGGTTGTTGACCAACATACCCACCATAAGGTTGTTGGTATGTATGAGAATAACCAAAATATTTCGTAGGGTATTGATCAAAACCAAAGGATTTATTCTGATTGTATCCCATGGTTGGTTGGAAGGTACCCAAAGATTGAGAATTAATAATTAAACTGATTACCACCATAATATGCCTGACTTTGTGCATCACACATGTTATTTCTATAAACAAACATGATGACTACACACGAAGTAGGAAAAAAAATATAACTAAAAATCTAAAAAATAAAATAAAACTGATGTATACAACCTTTTTTCAGAATCTATCTCCCGCTTTTGACAGATGGTGAATTCCTCCAACGAGTTGTTTCTACCACGAAACCTAAAAACCTGAAAAATATTAAAAAAAAACGTAAAATTGAACAAAAAAAAATCTGAAAAAAAAACAATTGCCAACTGCTCCCCGGCAGCGGTGCAAAAATTTGATGGGTTGTAAGCCGACCAAATATTTCCTATAATTTCTACAATAACGAGTAGAGTAGCAATTAGGGATTCGTTCCCATAGAGAGCAGAGAATTGTTGTCTGCTTTCAAATTCTTAGGTAACCAGGGGGATTGTTGAGTTTCTAAACCAAACTAAACTAAACTAAAAGCAAAGTGAACAAAGGTTGTGAACAAAAATATAAAATACAGGTTTCATCTTCCATCACAAACATGTTAATCAATCGATTAAAATAAACATTCAATTTCTATTTATACCAATAGCCATAGATCACCCCATCCACGACGCACTTCGGTATATTCCTTATGTCATTGTATACCATAACCATGAATATGCAAACACTACCTAGCGAACAACCTAATGCAATGTGCTATCAAGTTTAATATTCCAAGAGCTTTATGTTCTTTGAATTAGGCTAATAAATGCAATAAAAGTACTACGAGTATTCTATTTAGCATAGGTCAAGCTTCTACATGCAATTACACGAAGGTTTTGAATACACTCAGGAATTACATTATGCTACTTATAACCGAGTCTATCGGAAAACACACCTTCAATCATACATCGCGATATTAAAAGTAGAACATGAACGATTAAAAGAGATAATAAAAATTAAAACTAACGAGCCAGATTGATTCCCACGTTTAGAACTTCCGATTACATCTTCAACCAATAGAAGAATCAGCTACTCATGGGTTTACCAAAACTATGGAAATATACAAGGAAATAAAATAGGAGAATAAGAAGAGAAAATATCATAGTTCCCCCCTCTAAAGGGGTAAACCAAAATTTGCTCTCTTTTTTGTGGTTAAGTTGTGTAAAAAGTCATATCTAAGCTCCTTTTTATATAAGATTTTGTAACCTCCTCTTGATGTATATCCAACCAGAAAACTTGATAACTATTAAATATTTTCACCTCCTTTTGATCCCTATCCAATTACGACACTTAACCTCCTCAAAATCCCACAAAAACCCTATTATTCACGTCTAAGGCAAGCCCAAAACGAAACTCTTCTTTCCATTTACGCACAGGCCCAAAAGAGGCCCAACATAAACCAAATTCAAGAGAGTTTTACTGTTTTGATCATAACTTCTTCGTCCAACCTCGGAATGACCTCATTCTTTCTGCGTTGGCTTTGTCTTTTAATTATCTACAAGATAATGATAGGAAATCCTGGATTTGAATGAGTTTCAATTTGTCTTTAATTTTCTTCACTTGTAGCACTTCACTTCCTTAGCACTTTTGAAGCCATTTCCACTTCTTTTGGTTGAATCGTCCTAACATGAGAAACAAAAAAGAAAAAAGAGTAATACAAGGTAGAATGAAAGAAATATAATAAAACAAGTATGGAATTGACGCTCATAACATGTAGATTATGCATATATCAGGAAGAAAAAGAGTTAAAGGACCTAACATGTTGAGGGAGAAAGCTGTATCGGTACTGACCTACCAACTCCATACCAGTATCTTAATAGCACGAAGGGACCCTAGCCAGGTACCTCGAAATAAGAACTCTCACAACCACACTAAAGATGATGAAATAGTAGTCCCTAGTACGAAAGCAAATGCCACAAAAGTAAATAACTGTGATAAGGGGGATAAATTATAGAACGACAATTAGGACAGAAAATTATCAGCCAAGTTTCTCAGGTTAAAATGAATTAAAAAATAAAAAGATCTTAAGCTAACTAAAATATAAAGCAGCTGAAATTCTACAATTGAAAAAGAAAAGAAAATCTAAAAGGTATATTTCGAATCAGCTGAAAAATTAACAACTGGAATATAACTTATATCACCTGGTGAAAGAACAACTACATACGAAAGACATTACAACTAGAAAAATACTAGAACCTAAAATAATAAGAACCTGAAAATTTCTCATCTCTACAAATGACAAGCAAAACTAAAAAAAGATAATCTTGAATTAGCTGAAAAATATAGAGCTAAATTTTTTTAGAGCTTAATTATTTTATATTGAGTAATGATCTAGAAAAGATAAAGACTTGGATAAGTGGTCGGTTGTCAGCCAAGCAAAAATATTTTCAAGTTATCTACTTCACAATATGGATTAGAGTATAGTAATAAGAACAAGTTCGTTCCTCGGGGAGATATGGGTTGTCAAGTTATTTTGATTACTAATATAACCAGGGGGTTTTAGTTGTGATTATAACTAAGTTATAATAAAAAAAATTAGATTAAAGCAAATATCAGAGATAAAAAACACTGGTTAGAGGTTTCATCTTCCATCTTCCAACATGTTATCAAATGAATCATTCTCAACATTCATCCACTCTCAATATCAATAACCCTAAAGCAGGCTTACTCCATAAAAAATTCATATTATCATAAAAAGCGCAAAAGCCACTCTTTGAATCCTTTTTAATAGATAACTTGGCACAAGATCCACTCAAGTTTAACCAAATGAAAACGATGGTCTTTGTGAGTTTAGGTTATTCTAAGCAATCAGACGCAAGAGCCACACGAATTTAACCTAGGTCACGCTTGTACACATAATTGAATGGTAACATCCCGTCATTAACAACTATGTTATGCTACTTTTAACAAGGATCATTCCATAATTTCGGATCTCAAACCCTGGTTTAGCTATAGATATCAATGCATGTTCATCTAATTTGTTACTTAAATGAACAAGAAATCAATCATACATGGCATTATTAATGATAGAACATAAGCGATATTGAAGAGATTATGAACATATGAGAATGAGTACTTCAACTAATAAACATGTTTTCCAATTTAGAAATACATCTTCAACTAATATAAAAGGTTTAGTTCGTCATGGATTTCTCAAAATCCATGAAAAATATAGATGAAAGAAAATAAGAAAACCCTAGATATCGTGATGATCTATCGCAACTCCAAACCCTAGATCCGTGTTCTCCTTGTTGTAAAGATGTCAAAAGATGATCTTTTGGGGTTGTGGAAGTCTTCTTATATAGTCCTCATAAAATATAGGTGTTAGAGTCCAAATGGGACCATGATACCTTGATTTAGAAGTAAAAAACATGTCTTAGAAGTGGATCTCGTCGTGCTACAATCGGTAGACTCATTCCCACCTTTCTACCGATTATTTTTTATCAAACATACAGAGTTTTCATGTCCCCACAATGTCCATAATCGGTAGTCGTGACCCCCTCATTATCTACCAATTATTTTTGTAAAGTATACAGAGATTTATGGTCCAAAACGGTCCATAATCGGTAGACACGGGCTCCCATTATTTACCGATTATTTTTCTGAGTGTTTTTATTACTTCTTCTCGGTTGTTTTGCAAATAACTTCCTCATACGAACTCGGAATGACTCATTCTTTTTGTGTTGTCTTCATCTTTCATTTCCCTTCAAGGTGATGATAAGAAACTCTGGATTTGAACGAGTTGAACTTGAGTTTTTGACAAGGGTCATAATTATAAAATCGTTTTTCTGCCTAGTTGCAGGAACATAGAAATATCCGTACATATTTATGCGCATATTTCTGACTTCACATCAAAATATAAAATATTGTATTCCTACTTATGTTCCGCATTTGAATTAAGGATACAGTCCTTACAAAAGGCTAAAGGCATTTCATGCTAACAATGTAGTCTATAATCTCTACATAATAAGTCTCAAGCTCCTACATGGGTTGCCCACTAGTATAAACAACTTGAGTCTTCTTTAAGCAACTACAAACATTCTAAACTGGCCTTGCAGCCTCCTCAATACTCACAATATTTATGCCATATCTAACTAGTCTCAAGTCGCATAGATTTCACGGCCGAATCCTTTGAACTTGTCTCGAGTGCTCACCGATGTTCTAGTAACATATATCAAATTCGGGAATAGTTAATGCTTAAACCCCAAAATACACTTTGGCTTAACGCTTCAATCGCAACAAATGTTTCTCAAATTGCTCTTCTGAGCTCAAATATGCTACTTTAGCACTCTACTTAAATATAAACCATAAATTATGCCCCACTCTTCCCGGATGCGCCACAATCAAGAAGCAATGTCATAAAAACGCATTGAACCTCTCGTCTAGGATAACCCTAGCCTTTTCTCATAGTAGCACCAAGTTAGCACTAGTTATTTGGCTTAGCACCACATTGGCACCAGTTAGCCATATTAGCGCTAAAAGTGTTAACTTCCCTGACGCTAACCATAGCACCTGAGAAACGCCAACTAACCTAAAATGGTCTTAGATAACACATCTTGGACTAACAAGGCCTTAGCTAGCAAATCACCACCTTGGCATCTCAATACTAGTACAAAAAGTGCAAACGCTAACCCTAGCACCATAAGCGCTAACTCTTCTTGGCCAAGTTCCTTAGACAACGCATCCTCGAGAGCGACTCTCGTGACTAGCCACTAGTAAGTGTGTCACATGATCCAGTACGCCTATAGCTAGCATACCCCCAAAGCCTGATGCGCCCTTAGAAAATCCTAGCGCGTCCTTGTGGCTAGCGTCCAAGGCCAATGCGTTGGTACTGTGCTCAATCATGTCCCTTGGCTCCAATGCGCCCTAGATTTTCTAACGCGTCCCCAAATCCAATGCGCCCTAGCTTCTCTAGCGTATCCCCAAGGACGATGCGTCCCAGCTTCTCTAGCACGTCGCTTCCAAGGCCAATGCGCCTCCAAAGCCAGCGCGTCCCAAGTCCAAGGCCTATGCGTCTCCAAGTCCAATGCGTCTCTAAGGCCAATACACCCCTAACTTCTCAAACGCGTCCCTTGCTTGGCTCTGCTAGCCTCCGCATATCATCTCCTTGATGCGTGACATTGTTTTACCGCAAGCGCACATTGTCGAAAGATGTAGACAAGAGCAAATACAGTTCGTTCCCACGAGGAGTGTGTATTACTTATACTAATTAATTCAAGTAACTTTCAGGTCAAAAGATGTTTTTCCAATTTTTATAAAGAATTAAACTAATGAATGAATTAAAACTATTTAATAAAGATTGAAATCAATAATAGAAAAACGTTAAGGTTTCGGGAATCCGTTGTAGATTAGTTTACTTCCGTTCACCATAAAGGGTATCGATTTTACTCGTGCAAAATAACAAATCTAGCTACTAATACACATAAGATATTTCATTTAAGAATCGAAGAAATTTCAAAAAGAATTGTTTGTTCTCAACCTAAGGTAGAATTTCGAAGTAATAGGTATATGTGGCATAAATAGTCAAAGAATATTCATAAAACGATTATTGCGAAAGGGTCAACGAGTTCTTCTACTATCAAACAATGAACTATACATGGCATAGAACATGAAAAATCATTGAGAAAGTAAAACATTGAGAGAGAGACAAAACATTAACATTAAGCTTTAGTAGTTGAAAACCCTAGTTTTGAAACACAAGAAAATCTATCTCTACAAGTTCATTTTTTCACCCTAACAAAGAAATTTAGCTAGACATAACTTTCTTAAAAGGCTTTAAAAATATCAAAAAAAATCATAAACTGTTTTTGAAAAGCAAAACTAAACCCTAGTTTTCTATCTGTTCGTCTCTCCCTATTCTAAAGTTTCCGCCGCCCTTTTATAACTTTCAATTGTCGCTGCGACTTGAATCTCAAGCAAAACCAGTTTTCTAATTTCATTCAAATTCTAAAATATCACATATCTCAGCCATTCATCACACAAAAACTGATGGTAACAACTTCAATACTTGGTACCTTCTCGGCAAGAAACTCTTTCCAAAATTAAGACAAATTGGTATCCAGATCTCCTCTTCCTGTTGTTCTTAGTCGAGTCCCAACTATTGCCCAAAAGACCAATACATCCCACAAACTTACAGCAAACTAGCTACACAGTCACCATTCCTTCCTGAGTTCTCGGTAACAAATTATTGTCTAAAAATCCACCAAACCACATCAAACTCAAACCAAAATACCACTATCTTCATTTCCTGTTTGAGCTCAAATCAAACCCGAAATCATCCAACTCGTTACTGTTATTATTCAAATCAAAATCGGACCCTCAAACCTATGGCTAGATTGGTGAAACTCAACTTGGTAGTAGTTAAGACATTCTGTCAAACATTTGGTGTGTGTCTTCTGGTAATAGAATGGCAGCTAGGCTGTTGATTTCTAAACTCTTCATAAATCCTTCCCTGCAATTAATTCAACCATTGAGAGCAAACCCAATCATTCAAATCATCATTAACATTCATTCATAAGCCACTCATCCACAAACCACGGCTACAACATCTTTCTTCCTCTTGATTCTTGAATTCGACTGTCGTTCTTCTATCTATCTTAACAACAGTCACCAGTTCCATCTCTGTCTGATTTCTCACTGAAAGCATCACAGACTCAATTCGAACAAACCCATTCTTCTAACTCTGATTCTCTTGACTTCAAACCTTCTTAAAATCCATCTTCTAATAACTCACAGCGATAAACCAACTCCACTATCTACTCATATCCATTCTCTTCTTCACCATCTTCTATTATTTCTTCGTTGTTCTGTCTTGCGTAAACCCTTGATGCAGTTGTGAGAGAAGAAAAGAGGTGCATATTCGCTAATTACTGTGTGTTATTATTACTTTCGCTAAATTATGCATTTATCACTCCTTAGCGTCTTTATCCTATCACGCCCATGGCCAATGCGCCCTTGGCTTAGCATGGCCATATTTAGCGACTTTGCCAGAAGTGCATTAACGCCAATACCTTAGTGCTAACTATACTATTGAAGTGCTAACTTCAAAACTCTTTTACACTAGCTTCCTAGCCCTAATATAATTGATATTTACTAGAAGCTAGGCATATTGGTCTTACTCCTCAGACGTTAGCACATCATCCTTTTACAACTAAAAGAGATAGCACATGCTAATTTGCACTAAGTAGCTAGTACTAGCTTTTGCTAGCTGCTTCCCTTAGAAATACGCCTTTCTTCTCGATATGGTTCCAACATTAAGTATTATATGAATTCTAATAGGTCTCCTTTCTTAAAAATCCCTCTACAATATTTGGCCTCAAGTGCCTCTCAAACTTATGATAAGTCACTTCTGAGCTAATACTTAGTCATTAAATATGCCATGTTACTTTCAAGCAAGTACGTCACCACTAAACTTCCTAGACTCGACACTAATAAGTCTTATTATCAAGACTGTGAGTCACACAACTTTCCTCTCTAACTTAGCAAGTCATTTGACTTGACTTGACTCAATCAACACAATAGTTGCTTATGACTCCACTATTTCCACGAGATATCAATTACAACAAATGGGGGGATTCTCATTGAGGTATTGGTATGGCGGTCTATGACAATCGTGTGATGTGGAAAAACACCACGAACAAGTAGTGGGATGGTTACAGAGCAGTTGAGAGGATGAGGAGTAGTGGTCAGACAGGTATTCCCTACTTTCCGGGAACCATCCCACTACAATCTCCATAATCATCACTTCTCCACCTCTCCCTAACTTCCAAGACTTACGAAAAATCAGTGTGACTCCTTTGAACTATAAATAGATGATTTTCATCTATTCGAAGACAGAACAAGACAAGACAATCATTCAGGAGAAACTAAACATACATAAATAGCGAATCATCTCAGAGATAATCTTTTCTCCTTCACACACCACCTATCACACTGATATTTCTCAACCTTCTTTGCGTCTGTCCCTTAAGACCTATCTCAATCTTTTCCACCTTTGTGATTGAAGCAGGACGTAAACTGTCATTTCTTGGTTTAGGCTCGTCCTGTTCGATTTTGATCTCTCGGACCTACTTGAAAGTACGATTCTATCGTATATTTGTTTTCACCCTAAAACAATTAGCGACCACAACGTGAGATCAACCTCTCAATTACAAAAGCCAATTTTCAGTTATTCAATATGGTGGATCTTAGGTCTGGAGCGGTTACAACTTCTATAGTCGGTTCAGGTAGTACCGGTGGTGGCGATTCTGAAAACACTTTTGTCACCACTGAACCTCAATGTACCAATACTAATACTACACCTCCTCTCGGTGACAAGACTGCTGAAATCATCGAGAATACTCAAACTCCACCCAATATGGATGATCAAATAAAGAGACAGAAAGTCCTTGCCAGAACACAGGTGGACATGACTACCACTCAGAAGGAAGTATTTTCTTTCTTCAAAACTTTGACGGAGCGACTCTCCCAGGAACAATGCCATCGCATGACGGATTAACCAGGACCAACCTCACAGCAACCGCTGACGCCAGCATGTCAAAGACTCAAAAGAAAGGTAAAGTTCATATCAGTCCTGATCGTACACCACAGAAGTGCAAACAACTCAATTCTGTCACCTGTGAAGACCTGGAGACACTTCTACGAAATCACGGAATAACCAAACGGCACTCAACATGATCGATCTGATACAAAGACAAAAAGTTCCCGCCAGAACACAGGAAGACATGGCTACAACTCAAGAGAGGTATTCACTTGCCTCAAGACTCTAACTGAACATAGATCCATCACCAGTTGTAGCAAGCAACGATTCCAAGCCTACCAACGTCAACAGTACCAGAATCAATATTCAAGATGATGATGAGATCTGCATTCAAATAGGACAATCAAGGAGTCAACGATCCAACCTTGTTGCCCATGAAGACCTGGAAATACTTTTATAATTTCAAGGCAAAGAGGGACCAGTCTCACTTCATCAACACCAACCTTTTACCCTCTCGCCATTCAAAAGATCATTTCACCAGGGGGATATATCTCTCGCTATTATCCCTCTATAATGGGGGATATAAATGTTCAGATCTGAAAATAATGTTTTATATGAATGAAGAATACCCTGGGAATAAATATGCCAATTCAAGGTCCAAAAGTCGTAGATATACCTGTTGGAGTAGTTGTCTGGTCAGTAAGCACCACAACATCTAATCATCCATGAGGTCCTTTCAGAACGAAAGGGTCAAGAGGGAGGCATCATCTCAGCAAGCGTCACGAATCGAACGCTCACCATCAGCCTCAACCCCAGCTTTATCCTTAGCCTCTGCAACATCCCATAGATAAGCTATGCTTCACGTCCCTGACAAAACTCTACAACAACAAAATCCAAAGCCAGCTATGACATTCTCAAATTTTCCCTTCACTCAGGTACCAGGCTCTTTCACTATGGTACGAGTCCCTTCATTCAGGTAACTGTCCCTTTCACTTTAGTACCAGTACCTTCACCCCGGTATTAGTCCCTTCAGCAAGGCACTACCAACTTTACGCTCCCGTAAAGCTCCCAGATGACAAAAAATCCATGCAATGCCAAGATCAAAATTCTCAGTTTCAGCTACATCTTCTTCCCATTTCGAGGATGATTCAAATTTCACTCTGAGAGAGATGGATCATCGCAAATCAGCATAAACCAATGGAACGGTGAAACCCCCCATTATATGAGTATCCTAGGAGGGTCCTACTAAATAGTAATCAACAACAATTCTTCATTAGGATACTCAACTGGCACATTCCCTGCTACACTACCATTCTGCACATCAATGTCGGTAGGAGCATCACCATCAACAAGTATGTAAAGGGGAGCCCATATATGGTTTTCAGTATGGGGAGGTACACTATCCATATCAAAATTAACTGTAACTCTTGTTCATTCCCTAACAAGCTCAACTTTCTGATTTTGGTCATTCCACCCTTAAAAGTAGAGAGGTTACATGCATATTAGGTCAGAACATCTCAAACATGAAATTCTTGAGAATGAACCACAAAAAATACTATACATACTCATAAAAGTCATATACATTCATTATGAAACAATATTTGAATTATTTCATGAACCCAACCCATTACAAGATATTTCACAAAAACCGCTTCACAAACCGCTTCACAAACCGTTTACACTTCCTCTCGGAAACTCTGAAGCTTACAATAATTGGTGATGATTCTGGTCTTGGTTTATATATAAAAAGTTTCTTATTGGTGTCCATTACAATTTTTTAAAATAATGCATCAATCGGACAAGCGATCTAATAGTTATGGAAAAAACGGCTTGCGTAGTCGAGTCTGAAAAACTGTCAGGATTTTCCTGGATACATCTTGAGTTCTACTGTTTGGTCATTTTGATAACCCAAACAAGTTCAAAACATGGATTCCTTCTAATTGGTACTAGGAAATTGTTTTCTAATAAGGATAAAGGGGTCAATCATCAAAAACGGAGGTCGTATGAAGAATCTAGAGCGTTTTTCCCAAGCACTATACTTCTGAAATTTTCTAGTGATGGGAAATTCTTTGTGAATTTGAGCATGGCTATACTTATATGAGAATTTTGAAGAGTTCACATGTTCCACCATGACAATAAGGAGTGGAAACTTACTTGATATGGTTCCAAACTAACGGAGGAGTCTTGCGTTACTTCATTGCTTACTTTTTCATCGACATCAGTAGATTCAGATTCTTCACAAAGGTCTTCAATATGGGGCACCTCATCCAGGTCTTCATCCTTCAACTTATTTTCATCCTCTATATCCACGGCATCTCCCAAAGTCTCATAAGCATCAATATGGAAGAATTATTCACATTCCTCTTCTCACATACTAGGGACTGTCAAAGGTGATGTAATTAGTGTCCACTTAAGGGCCTATCACACACACCTGCTGAAAGAAATAAACCAATTAATCAAGTCATGATGGTCATACGTTGAGTCAAGGAAATTAAAGAAGAATGACTTTGCATCTCAATAGCCAAAACTATAATGATGACTTCAACTTCAATTCAGATACTCGACCCAGTTCCAGCGCTTCAACGACAACTCCGGACGGAACCAACTTTCATGATTTCCCATGTCCTCTCAAATTCCTGGAAGCATGGACCTGTGACAACACTGCAAGGTTATCTTCTGCATGGAAGCGGATCCAAGTGAGCTACGCTTGGGACTGATGACTCCCCACTTCTGAAAGTTTAACACAGTAATATCCTTCAACCAGAAGGTATAATCAGTTACGATACTAGCAACAAGACCTCTCTACATCAGTACTCACACGACTTGGAAGCCTCCACCTCTTACCTGATCACATCCAGAAAGCTCAGAACTTCAAAGAGACGGTCACCACATATTCAAGCTTCTTCTCTCAACTTCTCGAATATTGGTTTATAAGTTGTCAGTCAGAAATCCGGTAATATGCTCACCATGGAGAAAATCGCACACATTGTCCTCCTGGTACCTGTCCTGTCTCATGGTACCTATCATGTCTCCTGGTACCTGTCAAGCTCCCTGGTACCTGTCAAGCTCCGTGGTACCTGTCCGTCTCCTGGTATGTGTCCTACTTCCTGGCACCATTGATAGGCACTTAATATATATATATATATATATTTACCACCTTATTCATATTTTCTAGTCATTGTTATTGAACTAAATTTATCATTTTATTGATTTAATAGGTGGTTTGCATTAAATCCTAAGTTGCAAATAAATATAGCTAAATGGGAATAAATACCAGAGTGGTTGTTAGTCCGTTGCACAACATTCATGTCTTACAGTGGTCATCACCAATGAGAACTTAATACAGCCGGACCGAATGAATAAAGACTTGTCTTTATGTTGAAGCGTTAGAAGCAAGTGGGACGGTTGGTTTCAATAAAATTATGGACGTGAAGTGAGTGAGCCAATTACGTTGGCCAGGACAATAAGAGAAGTTGAAAAGACTTCTTTTAGTTTTCTGGTACAGAACAGGAGAGAGCATCAAGGCAGACAAAGCCTAACACATGTAAGAAGTCAAGAGTAGGGTAACATCACGTGAAGAATTTTCAAGAGGGATGGATGGATGCTGGCTAGGTGTTGGGCGTGTTTAGCCAACATTGAAGTAGTAGCGCACGTGAGAGGAAGAAGACACTTTTGCTTTTAGTTGTCTTTTAGGTTTTGAAAGTGATTGATGGGAGATGGCACGTGAAGGAGTTTTCTTCTTTAGTTTTTGGTTGGCAGACATAAGAGCTAGGTCATAGCTAGGGACAAAGAGGAGAAGCTATATAAAAAGAAGAGAGAAGAGTACGGTTGGGGCACTTTTACTTTTACTTTTTGTTTTAGGTTTTCTTTCTTGGGGAGTTTTTGGGGGGGAGCGGCTGATGGTGAGAGGATGGTGAGAGGACGGTGAGAGAAAGTGAGGCTAGAGAGACGAGGTCTAGGTTTTGAGGTTAAGTGGGGAAAGTAGGCAGGGCTGGTTTGGGGGAGACGTGAGAAGGCTCGGCTAGGTTTGCTTTTAGGACAAAGAGGTACAGAGGTGATAATAGGTGGTACAACACACGTGAAGAAGAAAAGGGAAGCATAGCTAGGCGTACGAGACGGAAGGGTACAATGCATCAGGTGGAAAAAGAAGATACGGAGGTGTACAGGAGAAGTATACAGAAGAAAGGAGGAGTTTCGGGACGCAGAGAAACAAAGGGTTAGCGGCTGTGAGTGCGCCTGGGTGAGACGGCTGGTGGAGTTTGGTTTAATCTTCTTTCTCTCTATTTTATTATATCTTTTTATGTATTTTGAGAAATCCATAGCCATGTCGTGTTAATTGATGTATAACTAGGGTTTATGTTGATACCACTTTGAGTAATAGGCTATTTAATTTGATTTATTGAGCAAAAGACTATTATGATTTGAATATGATTAGTTCTTGAGTACCATTTATTGATTTAATGATAAAATTAGTTGTTTCTTCACCGGTTCTATATAATACAGTAACCTATGCGCAGAATTAATAGGATAGTAAATATGTTTGTCTATTTATTTGATATTTCATGATTGGATTAAATCCTTAGATGGGGTATGCTTAGAAGAGCCAGATATTATTTGTGAACCTATAATTAGTTTCGTATTATTTTCTTGCTAACGCAATTAGATGGTGTATGCATGAGACTTAGGGATTTTGATGCGCCATGCTTAGAGCGTCCCAGTGACATTTGCGACTCTAATACATATAATGGGTGATGTCGATAGAACGAACAATAGATGAATATTCAGGAGTTATGTTTCACTTCAGTAATTAAATAGAAATAGTGGTGGATACTGAAAACCCTGGTTACTGTTTCTTCCATTTGATTTATTTTTATTAGTTTAGTTTGTTTTATTTATTCATAAATCTAAAAATTTTAAAAATATTATTCTTGATTAGTTGATTGAGATATTAATTACAGTATTGTCCCCACTCCCTGTGGGTTCGACCCGTACTTGCCGTTGTCTGCATTGTAGACACCGTGCGATTGCGGTTATTATATATAGGGTTCCGAAATCCTATTAACCATCTCGGTCCACTCCTTTATTCTTTGAAGCCTCCATCGGTGCCTCTTCAATTTACAAGAAATCGACAACAGTCGGTGAAGAATCGGTCAAAACATCCTTCATGACAAATGTTCGTCTATGTCTCTACTATGACATACCATAAGGGAACATCAATCGGAGGCCTGAACTAGGAGATATGGGTCTTACACTAAAGCATACATGATCAGAAAATTCACACGGGATTACTAATCACAAATGTTTACGCATGTTTGGCTGACCTAACCGAATCTGAATCAAGTAATTCTTTTTGCATATGATAGCTTGGTCTTTTGGATTCAAAAGTTGGGGTCAAATGTCAAATTCCGACATCGTATGAAACTTCAGCAGCTTCATAAGCGAATAATGTGCAAACTAGGGTTTCCAAACAGGATTCAAAAGACTCATATTTATGGAGGCCTCATCTTCCTTTGGACTTTCATCTTCTCAGACATAACGTCATGTCAGGTCGCACTACATCTCCCAAGAAGACCTCATCAGCTTTTCTACGACAAGAGAGCTGGAGTCCACCGCCAACCTCACCTGCAGTTCTGACCTACCACCAGCTTCTTCTATCGGTTTCTAATATTTCCAACTTTGTTGCTACTAGCCAAAACTCAAAGAATCGCCTGCGGATATCCTCTCTTTCATCTACTGTGCTTTGATGACGCTATCATTAGCACTTGATTGATGCATACTCAAAATCCAAGCAAGCACCTGAACCAACTGCTTACTTACAAGGAAGTTTAAATCTAAGACTTAACTCTGCATCAAAGACATTGCTTAGAGGAGACAAAGCTAACAATATTTCTCGCTTGACACATAATGAAGAATCGATCCAGCTGACTTGATCCTCTATTTGAGATGAGGCAAACCTGTTTCATAAATAAACAAAGAAAGAAAGAAAGCGTCGACTATATCCCCTCTTTTGCTCACTGCAAACTGGCATTCCTGGTAAGAACGAAGGCGCCTACTATTCCCATCCAAGATTGTTCTAAGGGACACATATCTCAATCTCGGGTAAGATAGAGCCAACCAAGTTTCTTCCTTGACCAATGGTGCTCCTTATAGACGTACTCTCCATGACCCTGCTGCTAGCTGCTCAACCAACGTGACTGGATCAAAAGTTCAACCCAGCTACGCTTCCCTTGGATCACGAGTTAAAAATTTGTGCAAAAACGTGGGCATCTACTAATCACAGCCATGATTCACGCTAAGGGGCATTTATCCCAGTACCTGGAAGCCAGAAGCTAAGTATATCTTCTTCTGCTATCAAAATTTAAATTATGCATATATAATAATTATAAGCATACTATCACCATCTAGTGCTTAATGTCCAACATTACTGTTCCTCACTAAGTAGGGGACTTAATGTAGATAGTGATTTTTTTGACAAGGGTCAGAATTATAAAATCGCCCTTCTGCCTAGTTGCAGGAACATAGAAATATCCGCACATATTTATGCGCATTCCTATGACTTCACATCAAATACAAAATATTGTATTCCTACTTATGTTCCGCAGGTAAATTAAGGATACGGTCTCTACAAAAGGCTACAGGCGTTCTATGCTAACAATATAGTCTATAATCTCTACATAATAAGTCTCAATCTCATGGGTTGCCCACTAGTATAAAGCAACTTGAGCCTTCTCTAAACAACTAAAAACATTCTAAACTGGCCTTACATCCTCCTCAATATTCATAATATTTATGCCATATCTAACTAGTCTCAAGTCGCATAGAATTCCACGGCTGAATCCCTTGAACTTTTCTTGAGTGCGCATCGATGTTCTGGTAACATATATCAAATTTGGGAATAACTAATGCTTAAACCCCAGAATACACTTTGGCTTAGCGATTAAATCGCAATGAATGTTTCTCAAATTGCTCTTCTGAGCTCAAATATGCTACTTTAGCACTCTACTTAAATATAAGTCATAAATTATGCGCCACTCCTCCCGGATACGCCAAAATCAAGAAGCAATGCCATAAAAACGCATTGAACCTCTCGTCTAGGCTAACCCTAGCCTTTTCTCATATTAGCGCCAAGTTAGCACTAGCTATTTGGCTTAGCACCACATTGGCACCAGTTAGCCACATTGGCACTAAAAAACGTTAACTTCCCTGATGCTAACCCTAGCACCTGAGAAGCGCCAACTAACCTAAAATGGTCTTAGCTAGCACATCTTCGCCTAACGAGGCCTTAGCTAGCACATCACCACCTTGGAACCTCAATACTAGAACTAAAAGTGGAAACCCTAACCCTAGCGCCAAAATCGCTAAATCTTCTTGGCCAAGTGCCTTAGCCAACACGTCCTCAAGAGAGCCTCTCGTGACTAGTCACTAGTCAGTGCGTCACATGCTCCAGTACGCCTATATCTAGCACGCCCCCAAATCCTGATGTGCCCCTAGCAAAGCTTAGTGCGTCTTTGTGGCTAGCGCATCCAAGGCCAATGCGTCGCTACCGTGCAAGCACGTCCCTTGGCTCCAATGCGCCCTAGCTTCTCTAACGCGTCCCCAAAGCCAATGCGCCCTATCTTCTCTAGCGCGTCGCTGCCAAGGCCAATGCACCTCCAAGGCCAGCCCATCCAAAATCCAAGGCATATGCATCTCCAAGGCTTATGCGTCTCCAAGGCCAATGCGTTTCTAAGGCCAATACTCCCCTAGCTTCTCTAACGCGTCCCTAGCTTGGCCCTGCTAGCCTCCGCGTCTCGGATCCTTAGCGTCCTTAGCCTAGCACGCCCATGGCCAATGCGTCGTTGGCTTAGCATGGCCAAATTTAGCGACTTTGCCATAAGTGTATTAACCCTAATACCTTAGTGCTAAATATACTATTGAAGTGCTAACTTCAAACCCCTTTTACACTAGCTTCATAGCCTTAATATAATTGATATTTACTAAAAGCTAGGCATATTGGTCTTACTCCTGAGACGTTAGCACATTGTCCTTAAGTGCCTCTCAAACTTATGATAAGTCACTTCTGAGCTAATACTTAGTCATTAAATGTGTCATGCTACTTTCAAGCAAGTGCATGACCACTAAACTTCCCAGACTCGCCACTAATATATATGATTATCAATCCGGTGAGTCACACAACTTGCATCTCTGACTTAGCAAGTCATTTGACTTGACTTAACTCAATCAAAATGATAATGTCTTATGACTTCACTATTTCCACGAGATATCAAATACAACAAATGGGGGGATTCTCATTGAGGTATTGGTATGGCGGTCTATGACAATCGTGTGATGTGGAAAAACACCACGAACAAGAAGGTAACAAGTAGTGGGATGGTTACAGAGCAGTTGAGAGGATGAGGAGTAGTGGTCAGACAGGTATTCACTACTTTCCGGGAACCACCCCACTACAATATCCATAATCATCACTTCTCCACCTCTCCCTAACTTCCAAGACTTACGAGAAATCAGTGTGACTCCTTTGAACTATAAATAGATGATTTTCATCTATTCGAAGACAGAACAAGACAAGACAATCATTCAGGAGAAACTAAACATACATAAATAGCGAATCATCTCAGAGATAATCTTTTCTCCTTCACACACCACCTATCACACTGATATTTCTCAACCTTCTTTGCGTCTCTCCTTTAAGACCTATCTCAATCTTTTCCACCTTTGTGATTGAAGCAGGACGTGAACTGTCATTTCTTGGTTTAGGCTCGTTCTATTCGATTTTGATCTCTCGGACCTACTTGAAAGTACGATCCTTACCGTACATTTATTTTTACCGTAAAACCAAAACAAAAGCTCATTCATGATCAAATTATCAAAAATGCATAACAGAAAGCGCAAACAACTGAAAATTGGATTGAAATATAACATGTGCAAATCATACAAAATAATAAGTCATAGATGGAAATGAACATTGTAACATGAAAAATTCAACTATATACAAAAGAAAAGTTGAATTCCAAATGTATACATCGGAGTATAATCAATAAATAAAATCTTACATTTGTGTAATTACAAAGGAAAGGTATATTTTATATTATCATGGTCTGAACTGCTATCTGAAAAATGACCAGTGTCGCTATCAAACTGAACCAAGTCGCAATTATCTTCATCGATAGAAGGATCCATATCGTGCTTATTAACAGTGTTAGGAGAATTAACACTGAAAGCAATAACTTTCTCTTTTTTGATATAAGAGAAAGAAAACATCATAAAAATAAATTACCTGAGAATTTTTTTTAAAAAAATAAGATGTTTAAAACCCAGAAGGAAAGAAATACTTGGAATAACCGCCTCAGAAGGGTGGATTTGTTCAAAAAGAGTAATAACATCTAATGAGGATACCATAAGTGAATGATTGGGACTGTTAGTTGAAGAATAATAGGTTAAATTTAACTGAATAATCAATTACTAAAGTTCAAATTTCAACTTATGTTCGTCACTCATAAGATACTTTAGAAGACATTCAGCTTTATGTAATTCCAACTTCAAATAATTGTAATTTAACTGTGAAATTGAAGAATCTTCAAGCAGAGACATGGTGATCTAACTTACTCAACCTGAACTTTGAGCTCATTAATATATGTTAAAAGAGACTCTTTCTCAGCCGTTAAGGCACCAATTTCTTTATTCTTCAACAACAAAGAATTCTCGTTATTCTGTTTAAGAGATCATTGATTGATTACCTGGGTATCTAACTCAAAATCGAGATTACGAATTTCAGTTGTTGCATCTTGTTTAAGACGGATCTGAAAAGAGCAAAAATCATTGATTTTCTTCATAGCAACAACTAATTGATTAGTAAGAAGACTATTGCAATATAGCATTGAGACGATGCAGAAGCGTCCTGGTAAAATGAGAATAAAAATAAAAATCATGAAAAAAAAACACTAATAATAATAATAATAATAACACGGTTTAAAAACATAACAAAGAAAGACAATACTATGGAGAATCTGAAGCTAAGTTCATCTCCATCTTCTGAAAAATTGAGAGAATTCAGCTTCAGATCATCCATTGATCATGTAAAATTAATTAACATCTGAAAGGGTATATCTTCTTCTTTTGGAAAAAACAATCTTTAAAAAGCTGAAGCCTGTCCAAAATCTCGAAAACTGATTTTAGTCAACTTTTTAGGAAGCTAGTAAAGATCTCGAAAAATATGATTGCAATTAGATTCTGAATGGCCAATTTTTTCCATAATTGGTTCCATTGGATTAGAATTAATGGTCAAAAAAGTATCCAAATCATAATTGGCGTCAGAATCGGAATGAGACAAAGAAATGAACATTTCTGTCACGGACCGAAAAAATTTCCGCCTCCGGCGCATTGCGCTGGGCAGGCCAGAACTCCATGATGCGTGATTTTAAAGAGTGTAACCCGACCTTAAAGCCTAACTTCTTGCTGGAAAGTGTAGGTAAATTTTTGCTTTCCAAGCCTACCTTGTAAGCATTATACTCGAAACGTAGTTCCCACATCATTCAAGCTACGTTTATACCGTTCCAAGCATATTTTCCTTTCCAAACATGCTTTACAAGCATGGTACTCAAACCGTGGTCTCCATATCGTTCCAACATACCCTTGTCTTACAAATGGTGCAAGGCCATTAAAGCCCATGGTGAATGCCTTTGACTAGCATACCATTCCAACTTACCCTCATTATACCAAGGGTTGAAGGCTATACAAGCTAATGGGGATGCCTTTGGCAAGCATCACATAATTTCTCTTTACTGTCCAGGCCCAACTCATGCCTTGGACCAACATCTAGACTATTTCAAGCCTAATCTTTCGCTTCATCAATTTTGCTTCGACCATGCGCTGGAGCCTGCACTTATCTTGTTCTTGCCAAGAGTGCAACATACAGGCACATGCCATTCCATCCCGCGACGGTTCCAAGGAAGTATGAACAATCCATCAAATGGAATTGAAAATACCTCATCAAGTGTGGCAACAATCATCTCTTGCTTAGCATTGCCGAGCCATATGATATGAGTTACCATAATGTCGCAATCATCTCCCAGATTAGATGATATGAGCGATAAGCTGCTGCACCTCAATGCATTGCATTGCGGCTGCCTACGTACCCAACCCGTACCTTGAAGGGATCAAGCATGACCGTAGTTCATCATAGGGTCGATTCGAAAGGGACAAGCAACTTAATCCTATTAAGGCAAAGCCAACTTCGATTCCAACTTCATCGCAAGGCCAAAGGCCAAGCAAAACCTAGTCCGTGTAGGCCAGAGGGCTTTCGCAAGGTATGCACTAGCTTGTGCATGACTATCGCGATTTATTATGCAAATATGCATTATCAAGTACGTAGCACGATCGAAAGATGCTTTCACATAATTTCAAGCTTCATCGGTATATGCTACTTCGCATATATACATGTGCATTACCCCTCATGCACATTCAAGCTTCATCGGTTAAGCTACAAACATATTGATGCTTATGCATCAAGTATGCTCCAACGTATTGGCCACTTCACATACCTATATGTGCATTACCGTTCATGCACATTCCAACAAAGCTCCCTCCCTATATATGTTTTATTCGCATTTCTACAAACAAATATTAGAAAGGTAGGGGTCATCCATCCACTGCAAGGCCGCAAATGAAGATTTCTTGCCAAAGCCAAGCGAAGCATTCTCGGGTAAGCTACAGTTAAACACGCTGATGAGCATCAAGTATGCTCCATCGTATAGGCTACATCGTATTTATATGTGCATTAACGCTCATGCACATTCAAGCAAAGCTCCCTCCCTATATATGTTTTATTTGCATTTCCAAAAATAAATATTTGAAAGGTAAGGGCCATCCATCGACTGCAAGGCCGAAAATGAAGATTTCTTGCCAAAACCGAGCATTCTTGGCTCGGTGATGCATTGGATAATGCATCACGACATAATAGTGCCTTAGCACTATGATGCATTTATTGAATAGCGATATTTGCTCGGTGATGCATTGGATCATGCATCACGGCATAATAGTGCCTTAGCACTATGATGCTCTCACTTACGCAACTTCGGCTCGGTGATGCATTGGTTCATGCATCACGGCATAATAGTGCCTTAGCACTATGATGCTCCAACT
>JAJJMC010003557.1:997025-1086907 GCA_023531435.1 Papaver californicum
TCATGCATCACGGCATAATAGTGCCTTAGCACTATGATGCTCCAACTTATGCAACTTCGGCTCGGTGATGCATTGGGTCATGCATCACGGCATAATAATGCCTTAGCACTATGATGCTCTCACTTACGCAACTTCGGTTCGGTGATGCATTGGATCATGCATCATGGCATAATAGTGCCTTAGCACTATGATGCTCTCACTTACGCAACTTCGGGTCGGTGATGCATTGGCATGCATCACGGCATAAGAGTGTCTTAGCACTATGATGCTCTCACTTACGCAACTTCGGCTCGGTGATGCATTGGATCATGCATCACGGTATAATAGTGCCTTAGCATTATGATGTTCTCACTTATGCAACTTCGGCTCAGTGATGCATTGGATCATGCATCACGGCATAATAGTGCCTTAGCACTATGATGCTCTCACTTAAGCAACTTCGGCTCGATATAATAGTGCCTTTGCACTATCATGCCTCCTCGAATACGCATCACGCGTAATAGGGCCTTAACACTATAATTCAAGGTCAAGGCATCCACACCCCAATGCATATCTGGGTAAGCTTTATAAGCTTATGATGAAGCTTCAACCCAGGCCATGACGCGTCCATGAGTAAGCGTCATGCGAAAATTGTGGGTGTTACAATTTCCCTCTAAAGACTTTAGTCCTGCGAGGAGCTTTAACAACCTTTTCTTTTTGTTTCTAGATCTAGATGTCCCATAGGAATATATTTGTTGAAAAAGTTAATAATACAAAAATTACAGCAGGAGGAACACTATCTGATGGAACAACACTAAGAGGAATGAAACGATTGTTTTAAGGGTAATTATTGTGTTCTGAGAAGAAAGAAGAAGAAGTCGCATTGTCGAGGGTAGGGTGAGCGTCGATGTAGTTTGGGAGCACTGATGTGGTGAAGCGGCTATTAGCTCAGGTTTTTTCTTAGTGATAGCGATAGTCTTTGAATGCGAAAGTGGTTTTGGGAGAAAAGCTTGAGATGAGTGCTAAGATAAGACACGGAAGAAAAAGAAACACGCGGGAATTGGGCCGCTCAGTTAGAAACTAGACTCCCATCATGGTAGCCAAATGTTTTAGGAGTAAAAGTGAGATAGTATGGTGAGAGCCTAGTCATATCCAAAGCATACCAATTCCCAAGAGAAAGCCAAAGAGAGAGAAAAATTCCTCATTCAAATACCATTTTCTTTTCCTTTTATAGACTTCCCTTTCTTACCTCTTCAAGAAACATGTCTTTTTCCTCCTTTATTACAAAACTGACATTTCTTCCTTAATAAGCTAACCTTGAATCCTTAGTCAACCTTTTGCTCTCCTCGACCTTCTCAGTTTCCTTAATACCCTTGCATATTATATTTAGGGTCGGACCAAGTACCTAAGTCCCCAGTCCCTTTGTGGACTTGGGCCTACAAATCACGTAATGACCTCTGGCCCAAGTGGTGAATTTTCATGTATCAACATTAGTCCCTTAACTGTTGAGGAGGCGTAGTCTCATCAACAGTTATACTGATTGATAAAATATTATTCAAGGCATGTATATCGTTTAAGTACGAATTAACTAGATTTACACGAGTAGGAGCGGAGTATCCTTAGCATAATATGTGATAAAGTCGGAAGACCCTGATAGAATTAACGGGTCTATAACGTAGTCCTGATGAATCAAAGTGAATAGATTTTGCATCAGTTTGATTATATCATGCCCGGTTGTTTTAGGGTAAAAACAAATGTACTGCAAAGTGGTACTTTCAAGTAGGTTCGAGAGATCAAGCTCGAACAGGACGATCCTAAACCAAGAAATGGCCGTTCACGTCCTGCTTCGATTATAAAGATGGAAAGGATTTGGGTAGGTCTCAGGGGAGGGAAGCAAATAAGGTTGAGAAATATCAGTAGTGTGAAGAAAGAATGGATACTCTGTAGAAGAATCACTAATTTTTGAGTTTTTGTTTCTTCAGACTGATTGTCTTTTTGTCGTGTGTTTCTGTCTTGTTTCGAATAGACGAGAATCATCTATCTATAGTTTAAAGAAGACACATTGATATTCTCGTAAGTTGTGGAATTTAGGAAGAGGTGGAGAAGTGATAATTGTGGAGATTGTAGTGGGCGCTTCCCAAAAAAAGTAGGGGAGACCTGTCTGATTACTACTCCTCATCCTCTCAACTGCTTTGTAACCGCCCACTTCTTGTTACCTTCTTGTTCGTGGGGGTTATGTCACCGTCCACGATGTCGTAGATCGCCATACTAATACCCCAATGAGAATTCCCCCATGTTGTATTTGATATCTCGTGGAAATAGTGGAGTTATAAACCACCATGGTTTTAATTAAGTCAAGTCAAGTCAATTCAAATAACATGCTACGTCAGTGAGACAAGTTGTGTGACTCACTGGATTGATAATCAGATTTATTAGTGTCGAGTCTGGGAATTTTAGTTGCCATGTACTTGTTTGAAAGTAACATGGCATATTTATGGCTAAGTATTTGCTTAAAAGGGACTTATTGTAAGTCTGAAAGGCATTTGAGGCCAAATATCATAGAGGGCTCTTTGAGCAAGGAAACCTGGTGAATTCAGAGAAGACTCAATGTAGGACCTATATTAAGAGGAAAGGCATATTTCTGAGCAAATAAGTTAGAAAAGGTACCACTAGCTACTTAACGCAAATAAGAAAGTACCAACTCTCTTAACGTAAAAGGTTAGTGTGCTAACATCTCAGGAGTAAGACCAACATGCACAACTTTTAGTAAATATTAATTTTACTATGGGCAGGAAGCTAGCACCAAGGAGGTTTGAAGTTAACACTTCAATTGTATAGTTAACAGTGAGATTTTATCGTAAATATGTCTGTGGACAAGTCGCTAAGTAGAGATAAGGACGTATTATCCTTAGAGGCGCATTGGGTTTTGTTAGAAATGCATTGGAGCTAGGGCAAGGGTGTCAGCACCAGAGGCGTCAGCCACAACAATAGCGCTAGTCAATCAACAAGGGCATTAGCCACAACAAGGGTGGTACCGCAAGTAAGGGCTCTAGCCACATCAACAGCGTTGGCCACAAGGGAGCTAACGCAAGCAGCAAGGGCGTTGGTCACAAGGGGGTTAGCCACAAGGGCGTTTTCCAAGGGTGCTAGCTAGGTCGTTAACGCAAGAGCGCTAGCCAAGGAATTTAGCGCTAGACAAGGTCGTTATCACAAGAGCGCTAGCCAAGGCCATTAGCGCAAGGGCGTTATCCACAAGAGCTTCGCTTTTGTTTCTAAAATTAGGGTTAGCACTTTGGTGCTAAGGTTGAGGTGCCAAGTTGACCATACGTGGACTAAGGCCTTATTAGGCTAAAATGTACTAGCTAAGACCATTTTTGATTAGTTAGCACCTCTCAGGTGCTAGGGTTTAGCACCAGGAAAGTTAGTGCTTTTAGTGCTATTGTGGCTAGGTAGTGCCAATGCGATGTTAAGCCGAATGGCTAGTGCTATCTTGGCGTTAATATGAGAAAAGGCTAGGGTTTTCCTAAATGAGAGGTTCAATGCATCTTTTATGACATTTTTTCTCGACTATGGCGCATCAGAGAGACTGGCGCATTATTTGTGGCTTATATCAAGCAAAATGCTAAAGTAGCATATTTGAGCTCAGAAGAGCAATTTGAGACGAGTTTGTTGCGAACGAAACATTAAGCTAAAGTGTTTTTTTGGGGTTTAAACATTATTTATTCCCGAATTTGGTATATATTACTAGAGCATCGATGTGCACTCGAGACAAGTTCAAGGAATTCAACCTTGGAATCTTATGCGACTTGAGGCTAGTTCGATATGGTATAAATATTGTGAGTATTGAAGAGGCTACGAGGCCAGTTTAAAATGTTTGAAGTTCTTCAGAGAAGACTTAAGTTTGCTTTATACTAGTGGGCAACCCATCTAGGAGCTTGAGACTTATTATGTAGAGACTATAAACTACATTGTTAGCATGGAATGCTTGTATCCTTTTGTAGAGACTGTATCCGCAATTCGTCTGTGGAATATAAGATGGAATACAATATTTTATGTTTTGATGTGAAGTCAGAAGTATGGGCACTAGTATGTGCGGATATTTTTATGTTCCTGCAACTAGATAGAATGACGATTTTAAATTTTTAAATCTTGTCAAAAATTCACCATCTACATTAAGTCCCCTACTTAGTGAGGAACAGTAATGTTGCACAGTAAACACTAGATGGTGACAATATGCTTATAATGATTATATACGCATAGTTTACATTTTAAGAGTAGAAGGAGGTACACTTAGCTTCTTGTTTCTAGGTACTAGGATAAGTGCCCCTTAGCGTGAGTATTGTCTATGATTAGTATATGCCCACATTCATGCCCGGAACTTCCAATTCGTGAGCCAAGGAAGTGTAGATGGGTTGATCTTCTGATCCAGTCATATTGGTTGAACAACTACCAGCACGGTCATGGAGAATACACCTATGAGGATCCCCATTGGTCAGGGAAGAGACTTGGTTGGCTCTGTCTCACCCGAGATTGAGATATGTTCCCTTTAGCACGAACCTTGACTGGGAATAGTAGGCGCCCTCGTTCTTGTCAGGAATGCCATCTTGTCGTGAGCAAAGGTGGGGATATGGTCGGCGCTTTCTCTCTTTCTGAAACAGGTCCGCCTCATCTCAAATAGGGGATTAAATCAGCTGGATCGATTCTTCATGTATGTGTCCAGCAAGAAATATTATTAGCTTTGTGTCTTTCAGGAAATGTCTTTGATGCAGAATTAAGCCTTAAATTTAAACTTCCTTGTAAGCAAGTAGTTGGCTCCGGTGCTTGCTTAGATTTTGAGTATGCAGCAATTAAGTGCCAGTGAGAGCATCAACAAAAAGGCAGTAGATGAGAGACAGAACACCCGGAGACGTGCTTTAAGCTGTAGCTAGTAGCAGCAAAGTTGGAAATATTGGAAACCGGCAAAAGAAGTTGATGGTATATCAGAATTGCAAGTGAGGTTGGTGGTGGACTCTAGTGCTTTTTTCGTAAAAAAGTTGATAAGGTCTTCTTGGGAGATGCAGTACGACCTGACAGGATGGTATGTCTGAGAAGATGAAATTCCATGGATAGACAAGGTCTCTATAAGGCCGAGTCTTTTGAATCCATTTTGGAAAGCCTAGTTTGCACACTATTTCCTTCTGAAGCTGTTGAAGTTTCATACGATGTCAAATTTTGACGTTTGACCCTAACTTTTGAAGCTAAGAGACCAAGCTATCATATGCAAAAAGAATCATTCGATTTGGATTTGAATAGGTCATCCAACCATGCGTAACATCTGTGATTAGTATTCCCGTGTGAATTTTCAGATCCTGTAGACTTTAGTGTAAGACCCATATCTCCTAGCGTATGTCTCCGATTGATATGTTCTTCTGGTATGTCGTAGTAGAGACATAGACGAACACTTCTCATGAAGGATATTTTGACCCGGTCTTCACCGATTGTTATCGATTTTTCTTTCTGGATGTGATAAGGTAAGAGGCGGAGGCTTCCCAGTCGTGTGTGTAATGATGTAAAAAAGTCTTGTTGCTTGTACCATTGATGATCAGACCTTCTAGTTGAGGGATGTTATTGTGTTAAACTTTCAAAAGTGAAGGAGTTGTCAATCCCCAAGTGTGACTCACTTGGATCCGCTATCTGGAAGAAGGTAACTTTTGGTGTCATCACAGGTCCATGCTTCCGAGAATTCGAGAGGATATGGGAAATCATGAAAGTTGGAGTCGTTCTTTGCTGTCGTTGAAGTGCTGGTGTGAGCATCTAATTTGAAGTTGGATCCATCATTATCGTCCGGGATGTTGAGATGCAATAGAGCTGTTTTTCGATGAAGACACAGTGATGTGTCCCTGGAACAAGTATGAGAGTGGTTTGCTCTGGATCTAATTGTTGATGCGTCCCTGAGGAACAGATACTATCGTAGACTTATTAAGGATGGTGCTTCAAATAACGTTCATATATGGAACAACAATGTAACTGGGAATGTGCCAATTGAATATCCTAATGCGAGTATTGACGTTGATTTCTATTTTGACAGGATCCTCTATGGGACGTGTATGTCATCTAGCTTGGATGAGGCTTCCAACGCCAGGGATAAGACTGAGGATGGTTTAAAGTTCTAGAATGGTAGTTAGAGGAAGCATACCTCTGAACAGATCGAGCCAGTCTTTAAAGACTTTCTTTTTTTTATTGGGTTTATGAAATACTTTATGGTTTTTGGGATAATAGTTAGGCTTTGACAAGTAGTTTGCAAGAGGTTTTATTTTTTAAGATAAAATATTGAAAGAGATCGTCTTCCCATTCACATCACCTAGTCATAGCGGGGTTGGTCCCTAGATCGAGTCCCCAAGCCTCGGTGGGATATGGGACAACCGGTTGTAAAGAAGGATGTTGAATAGAACTTACTTGGTTGAGTCCCGGAGTTTTTGATCGAATCCCTAAGCTTTGATGATAATGAGGAACCCGCCTTGTTGATGTGAATCCGTGGACGTCTCGGAATCATGTTGTAGTATGGATCTTCTTTAATATTGTAAAACTTTGCATCTTTAAGGTGAGTAGTGGTGAGGATTCCCCGTTCGTGCTCTTCATTGTTCTGGCCGACCATGTCTTCCGAAGGAAGCTCGACTTGAACGGGAGTATTTTCAACAAGGGATAAGCATTTACCGGATGTAATACGATTGACATCAATGAAAATATCCTTGAGTTATGCCTTCGTAGAAGTAAAAAGGGGTGCACATGGTATGGTTCGGTTCGGTTTTTGACCCAGCCATAACAGAAACCGATAGTCTCGGTTTTTCAGTTTTAAAAACCGATGATTACCATTAAGCAATTCTGTTCGGTTCGGATTTGAACCAACTCGGTTTTGGTTTTAAACCGGCCGGTTTTGGTAAACCGCAATGTTAACGTTTTTCTAAGTTTTTCTTCTATCAAAGTTTGGTGTCACCTTTGACTTAAGCACTAACAATCCATTGCATTCTCGATCAAATATGAAAACAAAATTGAATCAATCAATTTACCATCACATACATACATGAATCAAATTCAACAATCACAGTTACAAATTACAATTGCAAAGCTATTAGGAATCTCTATCTAATATAAGATGGTTTGTTTGATATAGTGTCAGCTAAGAATAAAGTTCATATATGAATCAATGCAAGTGCTTTTGCTCAATAGATAAAAGCACACACCTGCTTCATTGAATCCAGGAGTGCCGCATGCAATTGCACTAACATTTACATCTTCAACCAGTAATTTTTTCTGTATATAGAACTCTAATATCTCTTGACGCCATCAATATTATGCCTTAGACAAGAAAATGGAACATGGGTTACAAACTGCAAGAGAAAATATATAAACTAACCAGGGAGCTCATCAAAACATACCTCATTCTGTTCAAATCCATCCATTTCAACTAACTGATGCAATATTTTCTTTGTATGGTCTTTCCATTGTTTACGAGTAGACCCAACTGCATCTATTTTATCGACAAATATGATGCACGGAGCCTAGTAGTGAAGTTAAAAGATATAAAGAAGCTATCAGCATTCAGCACAAACATATCATCTAGCTGAATAAACAAATAGAAAAAACCCAGCATAACTTTATTTTTAAAAAGGTGACACATCATCATAAGGAACAAGAATTGCACTTCGGAAGTTCCAGGACAAATACAGTAACACTGAAACAAAAATGAGGTTTATGAATCTAGGGAACTGGAAAGACAGCACCAAATACTAACTCGTAGCAACTAGAACCTTAGGTGATTACCAAGAATTCTGTTCAGTATTAAGGATTCTTTACGTTCAACTATTAAGATCGAGACTGACGTTTTTCTTTGCTGCTTGGAATAATGTATGAACATGGAGAGCACCAACACCAACAAACCTGGAATTAAAAGGTAAAAATTGAAGTCAGAATTGCATACATATATAATATATGACATTTTTGTAAGCAGACCAAAGATACATGACTGCCAACTTATATTTCCTCAAATTCTGAACTTGCTCTGTAAAAAATTAGGTACTCCAGCTTCTCCTGCGATATCCTTCAAACATCCAAACGAAAAATAAGAGGATATGAATTCACGGAAGAGAATAAAGATGAATATAAAAACTAGAACCATCCAGAAAGCAAATACAGATAACCCATTACCTTGGCAAGCAGAGTCTTACCAGTCCCAGGAGCACCTGCAATAGGATTCCCTGAAAGCAAGAACCAAATAACAAAGATAAAGGTTAAAGAAAGAGGGAGGATAAACAAATAAGCACAACCGCACCAAGTGTAAACTACAATATCACAAAGAAATATCATGTTAATACATCTGAACATACCTTAGGCATCTTTCCTCTAAGGCGTGTAAACTTCCCTGGGTTCTTGAGGTATTCCACCACTTCCTTAAGTTCTTGTTTTGCATCATGACAACCTTTTGTGTCCTTGAATGTTTTTACGTTCTGCATCACAGTCAAGTATTTAGTAGGATACAGAAATGTGATGGCTATATACCTACACCAATAATAAGAAAGAATTGAAGCATCATTGTGATTCATAAGCATTCAGATTTTTTCATGTGATCCAGTTGAAACCAATGTAGCACGTACCGGCCGGTACGGACGAAATTTTGGCGGTTTTACCGGTACAGTCGGTGAGCGAAACGAAATTCAATATATCGCCGAAACGGTATTCTTCCGAGAATTTCGGCCGGTACAGTTAAAAACCGGTTTTACCCGATATTACCTGGTATGTCCGGTACGTTATATTGGCTATCAGATTAAAAACCTAATCTTATTCAACGGTGGTTATTCGCGTGAATCAGGTGAAAGTTTATTCTCTATTTCTCTTCTGCTTCATTTCTCTCTGCCTTCTACGCCTCTATCTCTTACAGTATTCACTTTCAGAGTATAAACAAAGATTGATCAATCTTAAAACCAATATCTATTTCCACCTTATTCCTCTTCTATTTAGGAAAAAAGAAAGACTCACTCGTAACCCTCCCAATTCATTGTTGCTTCAATCAAATTTTGAGGATATTATTCTCGCATAACAACATCGATTTCTACTAACAGTCGCAATTTGAAGGTTTTTTCTTTCCCAATACTTTGTATCTTCTTTACCAAAAAAAAAAAATGCTTGTTTTTTTTTACTTTCTTTAATTGTAGGTTAAGTGTTCGATAAATTGTTTCTCTAAAGCCTCTTAATTTGTGATATTGGAATGTGTTTTCTCACCTGTTGAAATTCACCTGTTTGAACTTGTATTATGAGTCTCAGAATGTCAGTTGATTAAAAGACTTTTACATTGCAATTCATTATCTTTCATGGATTACCCATTGGCTCTTTACTTATATTCACGAACCAAAACCTAACCATGCAGGAAAATTCAGACATTTGCCTATTGTTGAGAAGGAGTGGTGATTGCATTACTTGATACAGCAAAATGTTTATATGATGCTATTGTACGTCTAGAAAGAGCAACTGAAAAAGGAAAAGCTATTGCTGCAGCTGTTAAAGGAGTGGAAAAACATTGGGGTGCTTCAATATCTGGTTTGTGGAGACTGATGTATATATTTCTGCAATTTTATTATGCTAGCTTCTTTCATTTTTCTTTGATGAACTATTAAAACATGCATTCTCTCAGTTTGTTCATATTGGGTATACAGGTCCTAATACATTTATCGAAACTCTTAGAGAAAGAATGTTTAAGCCATCTCTCTCAACTATAATTCCAGAAAATTCAAAGTATGTAATATCTTCTTATTTCATTTTTATAGATGGTTGTTCTTTACATCTCAAGCTCTTGTTCTTACTGGCTAGCATATTTGAATTCTTAGCTCATTTCATGTCTTTAATTTCTTTTAGTTTAACTTGTTGATCCTGAATTGTCAGTCACTCGTGCATGTTAGTTTAGTTGGTCAACTCCATTTTCTCTCTTCAACAGTTACTATGCTTGTTGTACCATCCCCTTTTTTAACAGCTACATTGGCTCGTAAGTATTGCATTTTGCATCTGTCTCTTTCTCGCTTTTATGTCCTGATGATATTAATTTTTTATTGCCACTTTTACATTGTCAGTTTAGAAAGATATAAAAGACTTGTCAGTTGATTAAAAGCGATTGTTTTACATGAAGGTGGTGGTACTAGTCCTGCTGTAGCAGTTCCACTGGTTGCGTTAGGAACTCAAAGCGGGACCATTGATGTCATTGATGTTTCTTCCAATGATGTAGCAATAATCTTTTCTGATCATAATACTATTATTAGAGGATTAAGGTGGTTTGGGAATTCTCGTCTTGTTTCATTCTCATATGTTCAGGTATGTGAAGTTCAGTTAAGCTGTAACTACACACTAGAAAGTCTCCGAAGTATAAAACCCCTTTGCAAATGATGTTTATGGCTGATAGGTGGGGGAAAAGTAGGGTTGCAAAAGAAAATGTAGGAATTAATGTACTTAAAATTGTTACAAGTAGTACATTTTGGGCAGATGTTGAGTATTCTTGCAGTGTGCTAAAGCCTTTAGTTAAGGTTGTAAGGTTAGTGGATATTGAGCTCAAACCTACAATGCCTTATTTGATTGATGCAATGAGAATAGCATGGGATCAAATGGAGAAGAATTTCAGTAAAGATACAGATACTTGGGCTATAATTCAGGCTGTCTTTGACAACCGATTGAAGAAAAACTTTAATCATGCTCTACATTGTGCGGCTTAAAATTTGAATCCTTCAATATTCTACAAGATCGATGCTCGTGAGATGGATAATGATCCAAAGTATAAAAAAATCAAGAAGGGTCTTCATGCAGCAATGGAAAGGCTAATAACCGATGAAGATGAACTGGATCAAGCTACAAGTGAATTGAGACTATATAGTGATGTTGTTGGGATTTTGGGAAGTCAGTCTTGCATAAGAAGAAGAGATAAAGATCAACCTCGTAAGTTTATTATGTTCTGTTATTTTAAAATATGATTACGTTTGTGTTATTTAACTTTGTGTATGTATTTATGAAGATGATTGGTGGATTACATACGGAGGAATTGATGTCCCATGCCTACAAAAATTTGCAATCAGGGTATTGAGTCTGACTTGTTCTTCTTCCCCATGTGAGCGAAACTGGAGCACATTTGAGAATGTAAGTATTCTTATCTTTGATTTCATCTGTTTTAGTCCCCTTTGCCTGTCATACTGAAATGCACATACTTATTCTTTCATTTGCTTACTATCTATTCTGTCATATGTTTTTCGTATTTCAGTTGCACTCAAAGAAACGAAATCGCATAACACAACAGAAATTGAATGATAATGTCTTTATCCAATATAACAAGAAATTGCAGCGTCGATACAAAGAAATCCAACAATATAACGATGACGGGAAAGCTCGTGATCCTATTTTTCTGGATGAACATGATGAAAATGATGAATGGTTGGATCCAAAAAATTTGGATGACTTGGATGTGGAAGATGATAATGTAACTTTGGATGATGCAGGAGAATGTTGGTGAAGTAAGTGGGTCAGTTCGTAGTTCTCGAAGTAAGTCTATTTATCCAACTAACACTGACATTCATGCATATGATACTGATCAATTGATGTTGGACACGGAAAGAGGACTACTTGATGATGACTGTGATGATATCTATAATGAATCTAATGATTTTGATTAGAATTGTAATATCGTAGTTTAATTAGTACTTTAGACAGTGAACTTTGAAGTTGTTGTTGTTTATCTTGTGTTTCCTGTTTGAACTTTGAACTATCTATATTTTTCGGATGAAAAAACATTTGTTATAACGTGTTGAAATATATTTATAGTTATAAAATGTGAGCTAGTATTTTTTTTATAAAATTATAGGTATAAAATATATGGACCAATATTTCGCCGGTATTTAAACCGAAATTTCCCCGGTATACCGGCGTATCAGTGTATCGTTCTCGACCGGTATGCACCGAAATCCGGTACGGTACAACATTGGTTGAAACCCAAATTACTCGAAAGAAAAGAACAAGATATAAAGAAAAACAATAGGAAACTGAAGATTTGTGACAAGATCACAACACAAATTCCTTGCAGAGTGATAGTTAATAACATGCTTCGTACTTGTACTAGGTATGACTGCACACAAGCAATGACATCTTCTGAATATAATGGCCAACCTTAGCTAAGTCAAAAATCAAAAATACCCTTTACCCAGTTTATATTAGTAACTAAATTAAACTAACTAGCCCTAATTTTCAAAAATCCCCAATTATTTTTTATTTTATAAAACCCTAATTTTCACATTTATAACATTCTAACACATAAAATCATAATCAAAGAAAATTAGGGATATAATATGATACGCCGTACCTATTGAGTTAACAAAACTTAGTGATTTTTCCGCTCTAGCTTCTAGGGTTCCATTGGTGTGGTGGTGAACCTGGTGATTGTTTGGCAGAAGAACTTAGAACTTGTTAATCTTGATAGGAAAGAAGAAGAAGAAGAAGAAAAAGAAGAAGAAGAAGATGATGATGATGATCGAAGAAGAAGAAGATGATGATGAACTTGTTTCACCTCTGCCTCTGCCTACAGTTACAAAATCGAAGAAGATGGTAAATGAGGCATCCAGGGAGAAAGATTAGGTTAAGTAAGTTTTTTTCTCAGATCCTACGGTATGCATTTACTCAGATCTGACAGCATATATTAATCGGTTTAAACCGAATCGGTTCGGTTTTAGGAGTGAACTAAAACCGAACCGGGGTCAACCGGTTTTCTTAAATCTAAAACCGTTGATTACCATTAGATTTTCGGTTCGGTCTTAGTGGTACGGTTCGGCCTGGTTTACCCGGTTTTTCACTTTTCTGTGCACCCCTAGAAGTAAAGAAGCTCGCATATATACTCCATCAAGGACTGAACTTTTCGGTTGATACATTCGCCGGAAAGAGTGAAATTTCTCAATCATCCTCGAAATGGGAGGAGGTTGTAGATGAAGCTGAGAATTCTGATCTTGGTATTGTATGGATTTTTTTCATCTGAGAGCTACAAGGAACGTGAAGTAGGTAACGCCTTGTTGAAGGGACTGGTACCGGAGTGAGAAGGTCTAGTACTTGAGTGAAGGGACCAGGATGAAACGGTTTCCACGTGAAAATGAAAATTTGAGAATATCATAGTTGTCTTTGGCTTTTGTTGTTGTTGTTAAAGAGTTTTGTCTGGGACATGAAGCAGATCTTGTCTTTCTGCTGGTGCTGAGGTTGAGGCTGGAACTGGGGATAAGCGTTCGATTCGTGATGCTTGCTGAGATGAAGCCTCCCTCTTGACCCCTTCGTTCTGACAGGACCTCATGGATGATTGGATATTGTAGTGTTTACTGACCAGGCGGATGCTCCAACAAATATCTCTACGACTTTTGGAACTTGAATTGGCATATGTAGTCCCCATTATATTCGCCGTTCATTTGGAACAATCTTTTCAGATCTGAACAATTTCATCCCCATTATAGAGGGAGAATAGCGAGAGAGATATTCCCTGGTGAAGTGATCTTTTAGACAACGAGAGGGTAAAAGATTAGTGCTGATGAAGTGAGACTGGTCCCTTTTTTCCTTGAAATTGTAAAGGCCTTTCCAAGCCCTCATGGAAGACAAGGTTGATCTTTGACTCCTTGATTGTCTTCTTTGAATGAAGATCTCGTCATCATCTTGAATATTTATTCTGGTACTGTTGACGTTGGTAGACTTGGAACCTTGACTTATTGGAACTGGTGACAGATCTATTCTAGGAAGAATTGTTCCATTAGAGTTTTGAGAAAAGTGAGTACCTCTCTTGAGTGGTAGTAATGTCTTTATGTGTTCTGGAAGGAACTTTTGTCTTCGTATCAGATCAACAATGTTGAACGACGTTCGGTGTTCCTGGTGTTTTTCAATCGTCGTACAATGAGAAAGTCGAGGTGAGTAACCTCCCGGCAGAGGGATCTTTTGAATTTTAGGAGGGTAAAGAGGTTGGTGTTGACGGACAGAGGATGAATCCTTCTTGTCATGGTTTCGTATGAGTCCTTCCAAATCTTCACAGGTAACAAAACCGGGTTATTGGTACCTCTGTGGGCCTATGGAGGGCGCTCAGGAGTAATATGAACTTCATCATCCCTTTGAGTCTTTGACGTGTCAGTATCAGTGGTTGTTGTGAAGTTGGTCCTGGTCTGCTCCGTCAGGCGATGGCGTTGTTCCGGGGAGAGTTGCTCCGTCAGGGTTTTGAGACAAGCAAGTACCTCCTTCTGAGTAATGGTTATGCCCACCGGAGTTCTGGAAAAGACTTCTTATCTCTTCATCATATCGGTTATGTTGAACGGAGTTTGAGTTTTCTTGGTTGTTTCAGCGGTCTTGTCACTGAGAGGAGGTGTAGTAGTAGTATTGGTACGAGAGGTTCAGTAGTAACAAGGGTGTTTTCAGAATCATCACCACCAGTACTCCTTGAACCAACAATAGGAGTTGTAACTGATCCATACCTAAGATCCACTATTTTTTTTTTAAATGACTGAAAATTGGTTTTTATGATCGGGAGGTTGATCTCCCGCTGTGGTCACCAATTTTTTTAGGGTAAAAACAAATGTACTGCAAAGTGGTACTTTCAAGTAGGTTCGAGAGATCAAACTCGAACAGGACTACCCTAAACCAAGAAATGATCGTTCACGTCCTGCTTCGATTATAAACATGGAAAGGATTTAGGTAGGTCTTAGGGGAGGGAATAAAAGAAGGTTGAGAAATATCAGTAGTGTGAAGAAAGAACGAATTCTCCGCAGAGGAATCGCTAATTTTGTGAGTTTTTGGTTTCTTTAGACTGATTGTCTTTTTGTTGTGTGTTTCTGTCTTGTTTCGAATAGATGAGTGTTTTTGTATTTTCGCGTGAAGTGTTGTGAACTCGTCGTATGATCACGAATGTTTTATTAAGAAAGCACTTTGAGTCCTTTAACTTTTGTTTTTTTTCTATTTGAACTTTTATTACTAGTCCTTTCACCTTTCCCTTCCCCTTAACACTACTTCTCTGTAGAAGGGGTAGCTCTGAATTCATTATGGAAGCAACGGCTCCGACTTTTCTGTAGAAGGAGCATATGGTAACTCAAGACTGAATTCTCGGGAGAAGGAGAAACTCTAGCTTATTTGTGGAAAAAACAACTCTTACTTATATGTGGAAGGAACGACTCTATCTTCACTATGGAAGTAGTGGCTTTGACTTCTCTGTGGAATGAGCATCTCTGGCTTCACTAGGAAGAAGTATCTCTTACTTCTCTTTGGAAGGAGCGCATTGTAACTCTAACTCCTTTGTGAGCGGCTTTGGCTTCACTATGGAAACAGTAGCTCTTACTTCTCTTTGGAAGGAGAGGCTCTGACTCTTCTATGGAAGGAGATTATAACAACTCTGACTTATCTGTGGAAGGAGTAGCTCCGACTTTACTATGGAAGGAGTGCATGATAATTTTAATTTCTCTATGAAAGGAGTATTTTTTTCCTCGCAATGAAAGGAGTGGGCTTCTTTCATGTTTCACTTGGCATCGCGGCTAGCTCAATTCATATCTCGCTCAGCATCGAGGCCTAATTATTTCATCTCTAGCTCGTCATCGAGGCCGGATCATTTCATGTCTCGCTCGGCATCGGGGAAGGCTTATCTCATGTCTCGCTCGCATCGAGGCCGGCCCAATTCGTATCTCGCTCGGCATTAAAGCCGGCTCATTTCATCACTATCTCGGCATCGAGGCCGGCTCATTTCATGTCTCGCTCGGCATCAAGGTCGGCTAAATTCATGTCTCGCTTGACATCGAGGCCATCTTATTTCATTCTCGCTCGGCATCGAGACCGGTTTATTTCGTATTTCACATTTCACAGCTTTGCATAAGGGGCAACTCTGACTTCTCTTCCTTTATTATGGAAGTAGCTCTTACTTCACTATGAAAGGAGTAGCTTTGACTTCTCTGTGGAAGGAGCAATTTTTTTTTTCGTTAAGGAGGGGCTCTCATTTCTCTGTGGAAAGAGCGGCTATTATTTTGTTGTGGAAGGAGCTTATGACAACTAATTTCTTTCTGGAAGGAGTAGCTTCGAATTCACTATGGAAAGAGCGGCTCCGACTTCTCTGTAGAATGAGTGAGCTTCTTTCATATCTCACTTGGCATCGAGGCCAGCTCAATTCATATCTCGCTCGGCATCGAAGCCGGCTAAATTCATGTTTCGCTCAGCATCGAGGCCGACTTATTTCATTTCTAACTCGGCAGCGAGGCCGGGTTATTTCACATCTCGCTCGGCATTGAGGCCGGCTAAATTCATGTCTCGCTCGGCATCGAGGACGGCTTTCATCTCTAGCTCGGCATCGCAGCCAGCTTACTTAATCGTTATCTCGACATCGAGGCCGTATTATTCCATTCTCGCTCGACATCGAGGACGGCTCATTGCATATTCATATCCCATTTGGTATTAAGGCCGGCTCATTTCGTATTTCACAATTCACAACTTTGTAGAAGGAACGACTCTGACTTCTCTGTGGAAGAAACGACTTTGTCTTTATTAAGGAAGTAACTCTTACTTCACTATGGAAAGAGTAGCTCTAACTTCTCTTTGGAATGGGCGTATGATAACTCTTACTTTTATATGGAAGAAACGGCTATGACTTCTCTGTGGAAGGAGTGTATAATTATCTAGACTGGGATGGATGCCGCTTAAGCCATTACCATCGTTATAGTCATAAGTATCTGGACTAGGATGACGGACATTTAAGCCATTTCATATCTTCATAGTCATAATTTTATGGACTGGAATGAAGGCCGCTTAAGTCATTCCCATCGCCGAAGTCATAGTTGTCTGGATTAGGATGGATGTCATACCCGTATTTTTTCTCGGGTTTAACTAAATCCGATGTGTGTCCTAAATGGGTTATCCCTTAGTAGAATCAATATTCTTGATTAGTAGAAGTATGGAATAAATAATATTGAAACCTATCCGATTTGTGTTTTAAATGGGTTATCCCTTAGTAGAATCAATATTCTTGATTAGTAGAAGTAAGGAATAAATAATATTGAAACCTTGAGATATTTTAGCATGCTTGACACATGTAAAATTTTGTGTCTGGGGGTATCTAGTTAATTATGTTGTTAAAGCTAAAACATAAAAGAAAAGGAAATAGAAAAGAAGGGGACCATCTTCTTCTCCATACTTCTTCTCTTCTTTTCTGAGATCGAAAATAAAAATAATAACTATGATTCACATCATGCATGGATGAATTCCGTGGAGGTACAAAGCATTAAGTTGCTGATGTTGTTGTTGTTAGCTGCTTTCATGTATGGGTTGGGAATTTCTTTTGGATGTCTTCAATTTGGGAACTATTTTATGGTAATCACTTTCTATTCTTAACCGAACAAGTGATCTAACCAATCAATGAGTTTGTGTGTCAAATGAAATGCATGTTTGATTGAATGTTTTCTTGTAGTTTCTTCTTTGATTGAAGTCGATGTAAACACATCAAAAAAAAATCTAGGTTTCATGCTAGTTTTGGGTTTTCATAAAATTGGATTATCAAGCTTTAACTTAGATGACATTAAAGCATGGGTTAGCTCTAATGTGTGGCAACTTCAGGATCTTCAATTTGAATTGTGTATATTGACAAACTACTTCATGTAAGATTTGGGGCTTTCCCCAAATTTATCTATCTATATATATAAGCAGATTCATGATTAATACTTGAATGGGAATATATAGGTTCAACTTGAGGATCTACTTGATAATTTTCTGAAATGTGATTATTCCGCGACAACATCTCCATTTTTGTATTTATGGTGTGCTAATGTGCTTTTAAGAATTTGATTATGCTTGGCAAGAGAATGACTTGTTTAGGCTCATCAGGTGTTTGGCTTATTGCCTCTTCCAAGTAATCTATACACTTGCTATATGCTTGCATCAAGCTTAATAATTATTGTGATATATCTGGTTGGTATTAATTGGTGATATTCTCATATCGGTCACTTCAGTTCAAGTAGATTAGATTAAGTGTAAATGAAAATCACTTTAAATCCTTACAAATCAGTTGGGAGAAAATGAATGCTAATTTATATGGTTGACAGGGAAATGAATAGATAAGTAAGTATACTATGGTGTATTTAAGGGACAAGTAAACATGTGGCTTTTATCTTGTTGGTGTTGGCTGTTTATTTATTGGTGAAATTCTTCGAATTTCAATATCTAAGCTACCGTGTGCGTAATGCTACGAGGAGTGGCTAAATTAATTAGTTAGCTAACAGAGAGTATCTCATTTTTTTAGAGATTCACTACTAACCTATGTCGTAGCTGAAAGTTCATTTGTGTATTCATCTTTTAGCCTAATAAACCATTTTATTTGTGGATTGATAGTGCTTGTATGATAGTGAGCAAACTCTGACATTATTGGGAAGGACTGTTAGACTTACAACATACGGTCCTTTGCACTTATGTTAAAGGTTCCATATTAGCATATTTTTGTGGTACCTCATCTCTATAAACTGTTTGTTTATGGAAATTGTACGCGACTTCCTTTAATTATTTTAATAAGAAAATACCTAACGATTTTTTATTTATTTGTTTTAATTGCTGGAGTAGTTAGCATGGATTGTGAGTATACTGTATTTTTTATTTGTTTAGTTAGCATCCATTTATGAGTTTTATCACTGAATCATGGGTATTTGGTGTATTTTGTTGGCCTAACCTACCTGATGTGTCTTTCAAGCTTTATTCATGCCATTTCTTTTAGTTGAAAACTATTTTAAGACATCCCAAGTGCTGTCTTGCAGGAGCAGACTCTTTCTCTTGGTTTCCTATAATTGATTGATTGACTGAATGATTAGTGGGTTTTAGTAAAATGTCCGTATGGACTTTTGATGTTTTTAGGCCAAAGAGTAAAGGGGCAGATTTCATATACTTCATTTATGAGGGATAAATCTCAGTAAACAGGTTAGATTGGTAGTTTTCGATCCCGATCCTTCTCCGCGGCATTTCTGGTGTATGCAATATCAATTGAGAATGTTATTGTCTGTCAAAATTGAGATATAGTGGGGTTTTTACACAGGGTGTTTGACAAATTGCTCAACCAAATCTTTTGTGATTCAAGGAAAACTAATATGGGTTTTTGTTATAGTTTCTTTTAAATGGCGACTTCCGCTGTTATTTCTCCATCATGTACAAGGCTCGTTGCTGCTCTTGCCATGTTGTTTCATTTTGTTTGTATATAGAGAGTTGAGTCTTTAATAGTTAGATCACTTGATACTAACTGTGAACTTACTTATATGTTACAGATGCATATATTATCATCGTTATGACCCATCATCATATGTTCCTTAGTTAATTAGTATCTGTAATGATTATAGAAAATGTTTCGTAAGAAAAGTGATAGACTAGTTTTTCCATTCTCCATGTTGTACTAATTGTGCATCTTCAACCCATGGAATTAAGACGTTTTGGATTTAAGAGGGTTAGTTAGTGACCTTGGCCATTGCTTAGCCTGACTGCATCGGACCTAGAACTAGAATTCATAAAGTTGTAGTGAGTGAGTTTTAGTTATTATCACTTAAATTTGAAATAGAACAACATATACAGCTAGTTCTGTATTTGTTTAGTTTGTTTAATAAGTACTTGATGAGTTTTGATGGGAATTATTAGTGAAAGTACAAATGTGAAATTTTGTACGTTGCTGGTTAGTTTTGGTAGACAATTAGTTTTACCTAAAATACTACCATATGTACTCTAGCTTTTGTATGATTTGATCCTGTTTTAACTTATGAGAAACGAGATATATACTTAAAATACTACCATATGTACTCTAGCTTTAGTATGATTTGATCCTGTTTTAACTTATGAGAAACGAGATATATAAATGAGCTTAATTAGTATGTTGGTAACTAGCTCAAATTGCCATCTAGCTAGCTTGTTTATGTGAACTAAATAATTACAAATGTAAATGTTTTTGGTTCATCTATGGTGGTTCCACTTACAAAATGTACATGGATCCAAGTGTTCTCACTTATGGTTTCGTATTTACATCTTGAAAAGCCTTGCATGTTTCATCCATTTTTCTCTGCCACGTATATTTTATCTGTTTATTCGTATCATGATTATTTACTCTTTGCTAGATACATGTGCTTATATCATCTTGGTAAAAATGCTTATATTTGATTTGATACTGATGTTGATAAGTTTGGGATGGTTGTTGCCATGCGATTCATATTACCCAGTACTATAAGAAATGATTGCTACCTAAACAGGTTGGGTAGTTCATATTATTTAGTAAGAGATAGTTGCTACTGTTGTGGGCAGTTCGTATTATCTAAACAAAGCAGTGACGAACTACGGTCGTGTTTGATCCCTTCGAGCAACGGAGAGGTCGTGTTCGTATTACGTAGGCAGCCTTTATACGGTTCAGCACAACTACATGAGGTTGTTCATATCGTCTAAAAATGGTTGGTTGCTGCTTGGCAGTTCATACCATCCATTCAGAGATGATTGTAACCTTGGCAGTAAGAGGTAGTTGCAGTACTGGCTGCTCATACTACCTTGAGAGATGATTGCAACTTCTTCAAGGTTGTTCAAATCATCTAATGAGAAATGAAGGGTGATTGTAGGATGCCAATTCATATCACCAAATGAGACTGAGAGATGGTTGTTGCCATTTAGAGGCAATTCATATCATTTGAGAAGAATAGTTTTTGTTTATGATGACAATTCATACCATTGATCTGGAAATGATTACTAACTCTCTTGAGTAAATCATATCATTTGTAAAAGACGGTCTGTTGAGCTTGACCTAATACTGCGAATTGCCAGGTCTACTGGGGCTTTCACCTACAGGTGGCTATCCGGAAGACTGTCGCTGGAACGGTGGTAACAGGACTGATCATCCTCACCCATCGATGGAACGGTGTGTGTTGTCAGGCTTGCTAGCTCCCACTTACGAATGGCAACCCGGAAGACCATTAGCTGTAACAGTGGCTGGTATTCGACTACTCTGGTAGGAGATATTATATCTTCATAACGAAAGGATAGGAATCATATGTAGGATTCGATGACCCTTATGAAATTGTTGAATATTTTGGGATCCATGGGTATATGGTATGGGACATATGCTCAGAAAATCCTAACCCTCGAATCAGTGAGATTTCTGTTTAGTAGAGTCTCAATATCTAAAGTTTGGTGTTTTATAAGAGATGATCGTTACGAAATGTGGTAATTCATATCATCAGTTGATATCGATAAGTATCATAAATGATATCAAAACTGTAAAGCAGTTTGACGAATTTGATGACTCGTGAAATAAGAATTATGTCTATATGCTTATACAATATTTGGGAAACTATCAATTAGTATTTGCTTGGTAAAATTTATATTTGATCCGAAAAATTAGTAATGTTGGCTCCTCGAGTGACATATCGAGAAGTTGAAGTTGGCCTAATGGGTCGAAACCTGACCCTTTAGAAGCAAAAAAAAAATCCGGTCTGTCATAATGGAGGCCGCTTAAGCCGTTCCCATCAGCATAGTCATATTTTTTTCTGGACTGGGATGGAGGCCGTTTAAGCCATTCCCACTGCCAAAGTCATAGTTGTCTTGGAGATGGAGGCCGTTTAAGCCGTTCCCATCGTCGTAGTCATATTTTTGTCTGGACTGGGATGAAGGCCGCTTAAACCGTTCTTATCATTGTATTTATATTTTTGTATGGACTGGGATGAAGGCCATTTAAGCCATTCCCACCGTCGAAGTCCTAGTTGTTTGGACTAGGATGGATGTCACTTAAGCTGTTCTCATCGTCGTAGTCATAGTTGTCTGGACTAGGATAGAGGATGCTTAATCCGTTCCTATCGTCGTAGTCGTATTTTTATCTGTACTGGGATGGAGGCCGCTTAAGCCATCCCCACCGCCGAAGTCATAGTTTTCTGGACTAGGATGAAGGATGTTTAAGTCGTTCCCATCGTCGTAGTCATTGGTGTTGGGTGTTGGCTTGGTTGAACAAGGCGTTTTTCCCTCTACCGCTCTTGTGACCATTGGTGTTGGGTATTGGCTCGGTCGAACATGGGTGCTTTACCCTCTGCCGCTCTTATGACCATTTTCTTTTTTATATTGATTTTGGTCGAACATGGGCGTTTTTAGATAGGCACATTTTTGTGTCTAAATTGTTCTCTATTTTCTGTATTGGTAAGGCTCAATTTTGTACTAATTATGGTGTTTTATGTGTATGTAGGTATTTTTGAAGAAATATTTGGGACAAATTGGCTCAAAAAGTTATAAAGGCACCTAGAATACTAAGGGTGCCCCAATTACTAAAGGCACCCACCATCTGGCTAAAGGCACCCCTTTCCCTTCGTTTGAAAATGAAAATTGGCGGGAGAATTTGATTTCCCATCTGCGTGAATTTATTACAAGATTTGAGAAGATTTTTCTTGGAGTTTAAGACAAAGAATACATTTTTACCATGATTGTAAGAGATTGTATAGGATTTGGGGACTCGAAAAGATGAAATAGAATCATGAAAAAAATTCTTTATATTTTCGGAGAAAACAAAATCCCGTAACTTAAACATACAATTCAGTGAGAATCTGAGTTTGGAAACAATATATATCTTATTCATTGAGAAGGATAACATCATCACCGAGTATCTCTGCCAAAGAAGAAAGAAATCATATTCCTGAAGAAAATAATCCCTGAGAATTTTTTATTAATTATTATGATGATTCTCGAAGATTTACAGAAGTTACTTGGGTTAAAGATTCTTGTACTATAAATACAGAGTCTATTGAAGAGTTAGGGGGGTTGGCAGAGGCCAGAAGCGAAAGAAATCAATATCCAAAAAAATGCTCGTGATGAAGAAGATGAAGAAACTGTGAAGAAAAGGTTGAAGAAACCGTTGTTGTAGTCTTTAAAATAAGAAACGTTTATCTTTATTTTGCAACGTTTATATTCACTTTGCAATGTTTATCTTCAGTGAAACACTTTTCCCTCTGTAACAGTGAGTCTGTAACGTTTATAAACGTTGCAAACTCGTTGTTTTCATTATCTTCACTATTTTTCATCATTTGTAAACACTTTGAGCCATGAATCATTATTTTGAGCAAGTAATTAATATGAGGAGATAAACCCCTTTGCTGAGGCGACGGAGGAAGCCATTGTTCCAAGAAAATTGGTATATTTTTATTTTAATTGATTTTTGTAATTTCTTTTATGATTATTTGCTCTGATTAAAAATTGATTTAAGGATTTTTATTAAGCAGTTGTGATTTCTTTTGATAGAGCATGCTTATCCTAGGGTTTTTGATGTTCTATACTTTCGATTTACAATTGTTACTTTGAAAATCTACTTTTGCAACATATTAGAATCACTTTAAACGTAAAGAATTGCATAAATATTGATTAGATTGAATCACTTTAATTGGTTAATGGTGAAATCTATAACCTCATTATTTGTGAATATTAGTTTCATCTTTTGTGTATATTTTCTAGTTTAAAATAATTTTTTAAATCTAAAATCAATCTTCACAAGTTAGAGAGTTTGAAACCCATTCTTACCACTATCTACTAAACAACACTTGTTTTTGGCGCCGTCGACCCGGACTTGTTTTTAGATTTGTTTTTAGTTTAGTTTAGTTAGTTTAGTTAGATTTTTATTTTTATTTGTTCTATTTTACGTTTTTGGGTATTTTTCTTTGTGTTACAAGTTTTGTATCAAAAAGAAATTGAAGCCAAAAATTATATTGATTGATTAAAGACTTGGAGTCAAAGATAAATCGAAAAGAATAGAAAAATAAGACAAGTTTTAGTTAATTTTTTTAATATTTTTTAGGGTTTTTATTTTTCTTTTTAGAAAATTATATTAGGAAATTATTTGTAATTATTTTAGGTATTTTTCTGTTTTTTCTTATTTTTGGACGTTGGACTTTACTTTGGGACATTTTTGGACATTATTATTATTTTTAAACCCCACAAAAGGGTAATTTAAATGTAAACTGCAATAGGGAAGGACGATAATTACAATATTTTCTCGGCCCCTCGGGTTCGTACACTGACATAGGAGTCGGTGGCCCGAGTCGACTACAACCGATTCATCCCTTGTCTGGTACGGGAGGTAAGACTCGATCAACCCACGAATCCCCTGTCAGTGGGTTTTCTGTATTCCTTCGTAATGCATATATGTTGAGGACTTGAATACGGAATTTACTTTTCTAGTAAAGGGCAGAACTGACAATATAAGATAAGGGTTCGGATTTCATCACCGTATCCTTTCTGCATGACTTAGGAACACGTTACCTACGCGAACCTAAGTCTAAAATTTGACTAGAAAGAGACTTACAGGGTAACGAGCTTATTGGAAAGTCATTCAAAAACACGGTATTGGTTACTCTGTTAGCCTAACTCAAAGTTCAAAAAGATTATTTTAAGTAGATTCGAGTCGCCTTGTAACCCAAGGAAACGTTGCCAAAGAGGCAGGGTTATCAAAGCTCCGTAGAGCTTATCCTATTTCTATTCGACTTAATCTAAGTCGGATCGTTCTGAAGAGATTTGCTAAAACTGTAACTAGTTGCCTTTTGGAAGAATAAAAGTTGGTCTAGAAACAATCTAAGTGGAGCCATCATGATTTTTGTTTGCTAGATTCAGTAGGTTTGATTTGGTTGAGTCGGTCTTGTTTGTGAATGTTTAGAACCCCCTCATGTTAGGATTTATTTTCTTAGATTTTTTGTAATATATTAGGAATTTTTTGTCAGAAAATGTCGAACTGGTATTATGAGGACCAATACAATGAATATCCGACTGAATTTCAAAATAGACATTATATGTACTATCAACATGGTGTGAATAGTAGTCGAGACCACCACCAACCTTTTGGCGGTTATTGCTCATACCAGGGTGATCCCAATTATTATTCATATGCACACCCGTCATACGAACATGAAAATAAGCAAAACTCGAGTTCTTTGTCTTGGAGGGATGGCCTAAAGCATGTGCATTCTAGTACTCATCATGAACCTATTATGCCTCTAGAAGAATCACTCAAGAAGTTATCTGAGATGAAACATAAGTTAATCAAGTGTGAGAGGAACAAATAGTAGTCCAACTTTTTTTTTAGAAGAATAACACGAGCAGTTGCGATCTAGTACTCATTATGATCCATTTGTTTTTCTAGAAGAATCCCTCAAGGAGTTGACTGAGAATACAAAAAGGTTCGGATTAAGTTGGGGGGTAAAAAATTAGTAGTCCAACACTTTCTCTAAACGGATCCCTCAAGCAGTTGACTAAGAATACAAATAGATTTGCATTAAGTGTGAATGAAATTCTTGCAAAGAATAATATTTCTCAAAATGATCTTAATTGCCAACATAGTGCTACCCTTGATAATTATTCATCTATTCAAGAGGACGAGGATAGAATTAGTAATACTACTTATTTAGACGAGGTTCAAACATCTTCATATTATTATGATGATGAGGATAGTATTGACGAAGAACTTGAAATATACAGGCAGAGTGGTCAAGAAATTGTCAATCCAATTGTGCTTCATGATGATAGTGTTATTTTTAGTTCAAATCCAGATACTTTTAATGATCATTCACCTATTCAAAAGGAAGAAGATTTGACTATATATACCATTGTTCTAGACGATGTAGAATTTTCTTGTTTTGGAGCCGATAATGGTTTAGAGGAACGGGTTTATCCTGAGAATACTGTTTTAGAGTCCAGCGATTTAGAAACAAGTCTTAGGTAACAAAGATAGACCCATAGAGATTTTAAATATGAGTGAGGATGCACCACCTGATTATAACCTATAAGAAGCAATTGACCATTTTCAAGAATCTGACGATCTAAAAATTAGGAAAATTTTGATTAGTCTATCTAGAGATACTGAAAACTCTAAGTTTGGGGGTGAATATCATTCTCCCTCTGCTTTACCTTTGACTCTTAGAAAGGTCCCTAACTTGGGACTTGACATATGCACCTCTACCATTTTACAAGATCATCTTCAAACTAGATTTCCTGAGCCTGGTGATGTCCAAAAAGAAGTTCAATTGTTAGAAACCCATCCTATGGTCGATGTGGTTTACCTAGGAAATAATACCAAGATTGACTTTGTTTACCACCAAAATATTTTCTTCCATATGTGGGAACGTTTGAATTTCAAATGTGTCAGTTATTAAGTTTTGAGACTAAGCCTAATTACTTTAGGAGATTAGAATCAACACATTTGCTTAAGAATGACCACCATTTTCATAGTAGTCAACTGTGTGGGTCAAATATAATTGACTTTGAGGATCCACAATTATTCAGGTTATTATTATGTGCCTTAAATTTATTATTTGAGTTTTTCCAGACTTTACAACCTGATCCTCGAGATCCTGCCTATGAGGAAATTCATCCTAAAGAGATTTATCTAGACCCTTTGATAGAGCCCAAACCTGAACATCAACAAGATGTAGTTTTCTTACACAAGACGTTAGATAAGGATAAGGTTGTACTCGGTTTGTTCACTTTCTGGGTCTGATGTAGTTTTCTTCTATTTTGGATATCATTATTTTATTCAGATGACGCACAGTTGTTCCGACTATTTCTATATGATTTTATGAGGTGACTAATTCTTTTTTAGTCTGGCTGAAGACTTTAAACTTAGCATTTCTTGGGAGGTAACCCATGCTCATGTGACACAATAATATCTTTCTTTAACTCATTTCCTTCGATTGGTAACAGTTTCTCCTTGTTCATGCTTTTATAATTCATCTTTAGAACATTGAGGACAATGTTAGATTTAAGTTTGGGGGTAAGGGAGAAACTTTTGGTGAAATATGAAACTCCAAAGTCTAGAAACTTGTGAACAATTCAAGATGACACTAACCCTTCTAGGTAGATGGAAACTTAGCTCTTTTTCTATAGAAATTAGTATGCCCAGCTAAATGGTCTATTTATAAAAGGATGCCTAGCTCAGGTGTTAGAAATAACATGATAGTTGTCACCATATTTCAAAATCATCATAACCATATCACCTTATGTTCTTATTTTTGTATTTTTTGTGTTTCTCTAAGTGATTTGGTAGGGCACCAATATCGAATTGTTATCACCGCCAGGATGAAGTAGAGTGTTTCAGATCAAGCCCCATTATTTTATTTAAAAAATAAATAAATTGAGTATTGACACTTTGATAGCAATATGTGTGTTCTACCTGTCTTTGTCGCCTAAACAAGCGTAGAACGCAGGATCCATGAGAACTATCATGTAAGATGCTGATAAGAAGCATGCGCTTGAATTTAAATTTATCCAATCATGTTGTCAATACATTTACTAATATAAAGATAATTATTTTATTTTCAATAAATCGACCGTTGTGGCCTTTGTATATACCAGGTGAGTCGATATTAGTATAAGGATTAAAACCAGTGGGAGCTTACCTCAATCCATTAGGATTCATCCTGGCAGTGACCTACAGACAAATATGGGAAACACCGTTCACCTTAGTCAACATGTGCACCATTCATTATTTCTATATCCATCTTCCAATCTATCCATATGTTTGAATTTGATTGATTCCGAGCAATGTGAATGTTGATAATTTTCATTCAGTTCTGGAACTTTTGATGATTATTTGAGTAGAGTTTTGCCTTCTTATATGAATTTTGGTACGCTGAGTGCAAACTCGTGTACAACAATTGGACTCATATAGGGTAATGATTCTTATAAGCGAAGAATTTAGTAAGCTAACTAAATAACTTGTTTAGTGTCTCTCAATCGTTCACAAGTATCTAGGGTTTGGAGTAAAAGGTTTTGTGGATACACCTCTTTGTAAACCCTCACGAGAGAAAACTCGTCCACTAGGGACACCTAGGGGTTTAAAGGTTTATTGCACACGCTAAAGGAAATCGTGTTGCCTGCGAAAATGAGTTAAGATTTTTATTTTCTAGATTAGATTTGCTCGAGGACTAGCAAGTAATAAGTTTGGGGGTATTTGATAAACACGTTTTTGTGTCTAAATTGTTCTCAATTTTCTGTGTTGTTAGTGCTCGATTTTGTACTAATTATGGTGCTTTATGTGTATGTAGGTATTTTTGGAGAAATAAACATTTGGAAAAAATTGGCTCAAAAAGTTATAAAGGCACCCAGAAAAATACTAAGGGCACCCCACTTACTAAAGGCACCCACATCTGGCTAAAGGCACCCCTTCCCCTTCGTTTGAAAATGAAAATTGGCGGGAGAATTTGGTTTCCCATCTGCGTGAATTTATTACAAGATTTGAGAAGATTTTTCTTGGAGTTTAAGACAAAAAATACATTCTTACCATGTTTGTAAGAGATTGTATAAGATTTGGGGACTCGAAAAGATAAAACAGAATCAGGAAAAAAATTCTTTGTATTCTCGGAGAAAAAAAAATCCCGTAACTTAAACATACAATTCAGTGAGAATCTGAGTTTGGAAACAATATATATCTTAATCATTGAGAAGGATAACAACATCACCGAGTATCTTGCCAACGAAGAAAGAAATCATATTCCTGAAGAAAATAATCCCGCGAGAATTTTTCATTAATTATTATGATGATTCTCAAAGACTTAGGGAAGTTATTTGGGTTAAAGATTCTTGTACTATAAATACAGAGTCTATTGAAAAGTTAGGGGGGGCTGGCAGAGGCCAGAAGCGAAAGAAATCAAAATCCAAAAAAATACTCGTGATGAAGAAGATGAAGAAATTGTAAAGAAAAGGTTGAAGAAACTGTTATTGTAGCCTTTAAAATAAGAAACATTTATCTTCACTTTGCAACGTTTATATTCACTTTGCAATGTTTATCTTTAGTGAAACACTTTTCCCTCTGTAACATTGAGTCTGTAACGCTTATAAACGTTGCAAACTCGTTGTTTTCATTATCTTCACTCTTTTTCATCATTTGTAAACACTTTGAGCTATAAATCATTATTTTGAGTAAGTGATTAATATGAGGAGCTAAACCCCTTTGTTGAGGCGATGGAGGAAGTCATTCTTCCAAGAAAAGTGGTATATTTCTAATTTAATTGATTTTTGCAAAAAAATTTATGACTATTTGCTTGATTAAAACTTGATTTGAGGATTTTTATTAAGCAGTTGTGATTTCTTTTGATAGAGCATGCATAGCTTAGGGTTTTTTATGTTCTATACTTTCGATTTATAATTGTTACTTTGAAAATCTACTTTTACAACATATTAGAATCACTTTAAACGTAAAGAATTGCATGAATATTGATTAGATTGAATCAATTTAATTGATTAATGATGAAATCCATAACCTCAATATTTGTAAATATTACTTTCAGTATTTGAAACCCATTATTACCTCTATCTACTAAACAACACTACTTTTCCCTCCGCCGCTTTTGTCACCATTTATTTTTTTCGTTTCTTGATCGAATAGGGGCGTTTTGCCCGCTGCCACTCTTGTAAACATCATCTTTTTTCATATTGACTATCGTCGGACAGGGGCGCTCTGCCGCTCTTTTGACTTTTAATAAATCAATCGTGTGGGGTGTTATGTGTGTATGCAAACCGCATATAATCATTTATGTTGACAAAAATCAATTTATAAGACGCTAGCATTTTACCGGGCATTAAAGTATCAACCTTAATTGATGCAGCGGATAATAAAGAAAAGAAAGAAAAGAGAGGTTTTGTTCAGACTTCAAATATTCCTAGGAATATCGACTATGAACAACGATAATTATTTAGACTTCGGTTTCCCGACTATAAACAATAATCGATTAAACTTGAACAAGTTTAAGAAAATAATTCTTATTAATCAAATTCAACTGTATAAAATAATACATGGAGGACTCTTTTATAGACTTGGGGGAAAACCCTAACTTGCTAGTTAAGAAAGGATGAAAAAACCCCTAAACCGACTCAAACCTTAATTTGCTATTTTTGGCAAATTTGGTCAACCTAAAATAATGAAAGTATTCATAAAATAAAACTATTTGCCGCAAGCGGCGACCCAAACGGATTCCTAACGAAGTAGTTATTAAGAAAACAAAAACTTTCCTAAAATAGTAAAAACGCCTGTTTGAAGACCTAAACGATGAAATTTGGCTAAAATTTAAAGACCATAAGTGACGGAGTCTTCTCATGTCACGATCGTTGGCCCGTTTCCAATCAAATTGAACCCTTCTTGAGCTAAATTACGACACTCGGGTCTTTAGCCTCCATATAGGCTAAAGCCTGCTCATCTGCATCATTAATCTAACTTATTTGTTTATCAATTCAAGAGACACATGCACGTAAAATAACATTGAGTATAAGATTATTCGTCCAACTTGGACCATGTTAGCTATGTGGATTACAATTAACAATTCAAAGCGGCAATGTGATCTCAAAACTAAAATACAACACCCATTATAAGGCCTGTAGGAGTTTAAATTCTCACTAATATCGACCTAACTATATGTTATCAGCATACACGATTTCAAATAAAGAAAGGTGAACTTTCATACCTACATGCTTATAGGATTTTAGGTGAGATATACATTCACAGGGATGTTAGGCAGTTTAGCCGCTATCATAAGCTAAGCGTTGTACTTAAAAGTTTTCAAAAATATGTATGATCATTACTAAAGCAACGCTGATGACATGATCTTCATCAAGCTGAGATGCCTAAATTTTTATTTGAAGAGATCAACAATTGCAAGATAAATCAAGTGAAAATTCTAAGCAAAAATAACACACTAGTTAAGTATTCTTAATCCTAGTACTTATATAAATGAAGTCGCGTATATAGGAGATGTAATACTTAACCTATATTGTACTGGAGAAGAGGTTACTGCCATGATTGAGCTTTGACTCTTGCAGTTCGGTCCAAAGTTCGCCTAGTTCAGATTGCTTGGATTCTCTTCATAGGCTCGTAGTGTTGTGGATTCTCTACCAGTGCTCTCTAGGAGCTATGATATCAACTGCGCTATATTCAGCTTACTGTGGTTCAAGTCTTTCTTTGTTGCAGATACTTGTACTTTGTATAGAGACTTAACCATTGGCTTCCCACCTTTTCTCGTGCTTTGAAGATTTTTGACCTGCCATCATGTAGCTTGTTCCATGCTAGAGCTATTGGTACAGTTGTAGGTACCTGTCACTCACATTTCAGAGATTATGACTGTTTCTTATTCAACATACATCAAGTACATATAAATTTAAGGTACAATTGTTTACTATTAGTAGATTTAGATGAAGATATATTATATTGTCATAGCAAAGATTCATCTGTGCAAAGATACAACTACATAGGTTAACTGAGTTTAAAGCAAACGTAAAGTGTTGTCTGACAGCCTCGCAAAGATAATATAATCATGGTGCTGATTGGGCTAAAGCTTAAAAGCTGGTGACAAGATTTCGAGCTGAGGGTAAGATCAACCTATAGAGAATGCAATAAGATTAAATTTCAGACATGTTCAAGCATGTTTAAACATTGAAATGCAACAGATTGTGCCTCAAGATACATTTGACAGGCTCTTAACAAAACCATTTGGGTTCGTCCCATGTATAGGAAGGTTACACTTATGCTTTCAGAAACATCAGATTAGTCTCGATAAGTTTAGGCACAAAATTTGAAAGGTTTAATTTAAAGATAAGATTTATGCATCAGATTTAACTTAATGAACATAACTCAATGTTCTTTGTGAGCTACAGGACAGTCACAAGAATTGAACTACGAGTTAAAATCAAGGTTCGAAATCAAAAGCTATCCATTATCAGGTAAGTTACGAATGCATAATAAATTCTACAACTCTTTCAGAGAAGTGAAACATTCAAGCTCATATTGATTCATCCATACAGACTGCAATCAAAGTTAAAGAAAACAATGAAAACTTATTTTTCATGCTTTAAGGTATGCTTGTAGCTGCATTTTTGACATGTTAATGTAACATTGGGGGTGAGTTGGATATTAACCAAGCTTTCTGACATGCATAAAGCTTCAGAAAAAGTAATGCTCATGCTACTATTGAGGTAGGATTGTTTAGGTATTCCTGCATTCACTTATAGAGTAGCATTTATTTTGAGTTAGAGCTAGCTCATTTGAGATGAAACTGTCAGCAATATCAGTTCTGTAGTAGTTCCATGACTTGGGAAGATTTATGTTCTCTCAATATTTGAGTCCTTTCTTTTTGTACTGCCTTTTTTCTTGCAGGTGAATCAAATCTCATAAATTCTGCAGGAATTCCAAAAATTATTTATGCTATAAAAGTATCAATTATAAGCAAATATTCAGTTCAGTTGTATTAAGGGCTCAACGGCCTAGCAACCAAATTTTGGAAGTTCATTAAAATTGAAATAGACTTTGGAGTTCAATACTCAAAGTTCTGTTAAGGTTTGAGCTAACTTTAAGTTGTGCCAACATGATGAGCTGCTCATGACAACAAGATAATGGGATTTAAGTTAAAATCTTTAAACTAGCTTACACATGTGAATTGGTAAACAAAAATTGCCCTTCAAAAATTCAGAGACAGGTTTTAAAATATACTGCAAATAAAATTAGCAAGCAAGCCTGAAAGAGCTACTTTAGGCTCTGATTTATGAGGTCAGGTCTTAGATAATACTTTTAAAATTATAAAGTAATAAACTCAGAATGAGGATTGTCTGTATTAAGCTCTTGCAATTGGAGCACGTAAGTGGTCAGGTCTTAAACACTTAGCTTTCTGTGCATTTTGTGGACCTGTGGGTGTTCATAGCTGTGCATTCCTCTCATGTTTTGTAAAGATTCATCTTATCACTATAAGGCAATTTTAATTTTCCCTAGCATTCAAGCAGGATTTCATTGCAAACATGCAAGATTAAGCTCATTCTTTTAGTAGTAAAGAGAGATCATGATTCAATCATTCACAGATGATAATTAAGAACCATGCTTAAGTTAAAACTACTATTTAAAATTTGCAATAGCTATACTAATCAAGAATTTAAGTAGATAGTGAAAACTTATCTCGTTTGAGTTCAATTCTTAGATGCTGATGAGAGTTGTTGTTTCTCTTGGAAATTCCAGCTCATAGAAATATCAGTTCATTTCCATTATTAGTCAGCCATTGCTTGACTTTACCACATATTCTGTAGATTATTCTGATAATAAGATTAAGAAGAAAAAAAAATTGATTAGATACATAGTGCATATCATACAATCAGTTTGCATCTACTATTACATTTTTAATCATCTAAATGGATTTTAATTTTAAATCAATCAATCCACCAAGAACATATGTGAATTCTATAAGAGATCAAAAATTGAAAACAAATGAAAATCAAATCAATTTTATGGGTAAGAGAGATTCATGTATGATGATTATGAATCTGAATTTATTAATCAAGATTGAAGACATAGAGATTTCTGGAGTTTCATATCAAGAAACCCTAGTAAATTTTCGTTGATTTTTTTTTGAGAACTTGGTTTCAAAAGCGAGATTGAAATGAGATCTTTACAGATCTAAACTTTGATCATAAACGGACAATAAAATTGATATGAAACCGATGAAATTAGGTTTTCCAAACCATGAAAATTTTCTGAAATTGGTTTAGCAATTAATAAATTAGTAGTTGTAGTCGAATTAAAGCAGTTGGGAGGGATTGAACATAATCTGTTCGATCGATTTTTGTTGATGAATCCCTCGATTTGATTATTGATAATGAGTCTCTCCATCTTTCACTTTGAATCAAAACTAGTTAGGTACTGATAAATCTCCAGGGTTGTTGTTTGTTTTAGGTCTGATGCTTGTATTGTTATTCAAATAGTAAAGGTGAAGAAGAAATGATCGTTGTTCTGAGAAGAAAGAAGAAGAAGTGGTATTGTCGAGGGTAGGGTGAGCGTCGATGTAGTTCGGGAGCGCTGATGTGGTGAATCGGCTATTAGCTCTGGTTTTTTCTTAGCGATAGTTGTAGTCTTTGAATGCGTAAGTGGTTTTGGGAGAAAAGCTTGAGACGAGTGGTAAGACAAGACGCGGAGGAAAAAGGAGCACGTGGGAAAAATGAAGAACGCAGGAATTGGGCCGCTCACTTAGAAACTAGACTCTCACCGTGGTCGCCAAATGTTTTAAGGGTAAAAGTAAAATAGTATGGTGAGACCCTAGTCCTATCCAAAGAAGATCTAATTCCAAGAAAGATCCAAAGAGAGAAAAAAAGTCCCCCTTCAAATACCATTTTTTTTATAGACTTTCATTTCTTACCTCCTCAAGACATATGTCTTCCTCCTCCTTTATTACAAAACTGACATTTCTTCCTTAATAAGCTAACCTTGAATCCTTAGTCAACAACCTTTTACTCCCCTTGACCTTCTCATTCTCCTTATTACCCTTGCATATTATATTTAGGGTCAGACCAAGTCCCTTTTGGACCGGCTCGAGTCCCTAAGTCCCCAGTCCCCTTGTAGACTTGGGTCTACAAATCACATAATGACCTTCTGGCGCAAGTAGTAAATTTTCATGTATCAACAACGGTCGTCTCTGGCATCTGGAAATTCTTTAAAGAGATGATGACCAAGACTTTTATATTGAGATGCCTGAAACTTATCTGGAATCTCAAAATAACCTGAGAAGAAATATATATATATATACATGAAAGAATTACTGAAAAAGAAAAGCTGAACACTAACAATTTTTTGGAGATGGATTGAAAAGAGGTCCTGAGCTTATAAGAACCTAGTTGCCATGGGCCTGAAATGATAATTGGACGATCCTCAACGTCACTACTGATTCCAGCAATTTTATGACCAAGTTTGCCTTTATTCAGAATTTCCAAACCAAGCGTGATCACATTTATTTTTCTAGAAAAAACCTTCAGCATCCCGCAAGATGGAGATGATGGCGTACCAAAGACATCATATCTCTGATAAATATCCAAAGATGATATCCGGTCATCTTCTTTAATGATTTTCTCATTATCAGATATAGCTTTTCTCATCATGCAATAAAATTTGTTGTTCAGTTGCCAAGGAGCGCAATCAACCAACCTTATGTAATCATAAATGATATCAGAAATGGTAAATATGAATAATGGAATATGATGCTCAGACAACAGTAATTCGTCGGGAGAATGATTTGAGACATCGAATAAAATATCAGTATAAGGATCATGACGATGAATTGATAATCCTAATGACGAATATGGGGAAATTTATGATACAATACTTCAATTGGAGTAGCCATAATAGACGAAAAATCTTTGAATTCATAAAGAAAGGGGGAAGACAAGAAGTTTTAATTTTTGATGATAATTGAAAAAGAGAAAAGAAAATTTTTACCCTAATAATAAATTGGGAAGGTTCTTTAAGCGAAAGGGAGATGGAAGGTTAAATCAAGACACAAATGTGTAACACCTTTCATCTGACCAATAAGAAACTATAAGCGGTTATCGTAAACTCTAAGAGTAAATTTAGGCCGAACCTATAGTATAATTAAAAACTAGAGCTGAAACTAATTTTTAATGAAACTGGGGGCAAAGAGGTGATAGTCACCCAGAGTCAATCCAAAAAGTATCCCGGATAAGGCAAAGTAATCAAGATAATTGAACATCTTGAAAGATCAGTAAAAAAGAAGATTGAATGTTTATAGCTGAAATCGAAGCTAAAATGAACAGTTGTAATGGTTGAATCGAACAACTATAGTATTTGTATTATATATAGTTGTACAAGCTGCATGTACAGGTTAGCTAAAACCAACTAAACAAAATAAGAATAGATGAAACAACTAATTAAAACATTGATGCTACACAAAAGTACATTTTAATTAAATTTAAATCTCAAACTAGCTTTAATAAAACTATGGTAATTATGTAGATCATAAAATATCGTATCCACCCGTAGCAGAAACCCATCAGTGCCAATAGCTGGAAGCTAAAAAGAAATCCAAAACCAAAATCTATAATTGCCTGAATCACGTGACAGAAGCTAAGATCACGTGATAATAGATCGAGTTGTATGCGTAGGATCACAACTACCTAAAGAATACAGCTGGCAACCGGCATAAATCAAATGATGGGCGTCCTCCAACTCGGTAAAAGTTTATACATTCATGACCTTTTAATCACTAACCCTCTTTCGTTTTGTACATGGAATCATTAAAACTGACCGATGGTAGTTTTAGTGTTAGGGGTCCACTTTACTAGGTTCCTGTCAGATTAGAATACAATAGTGTAATATCACTTCCAACTTTATGTCCACTCCCACTCTTATCAGTTTCGAATAATCTTCTCAAATGTACCTATCAAGTTTGTACACCATTGCTTCATCAATTATCACTCAATTATTTCACCTCTTCTACTGTTTTCCAACCGTAACTAGAACGACACGATCAGGGATGTTTTTTTTTGATCGGTCAAAGAAAAATTCATTGAAAAGAGAAGGTACTTAAGAGCAACTGCAACAGACGACTATACTAAAGAGTAAAGAGGAAATTTACTCTTTAGTCACCCAAATTCAACCGCAACGGACGATTATATATAGGAATGAGGCGACTAAAACCACTGTTCGGGAGAAAATTTTCTCCAATTCCTATATATCCTCGCACGCTCTTCTAATTGGGCGTTAACAAAAGACGTTTCCTTATGATAGCGTTTTAAAACACGGACGCACTAGCTGAGAAGCGCCTGATGAGACGCTCACAAAATAATGCGTATGAAGTAACGCTTCAGTAGGACAACGCTCGTTGAAGAAACGCAAGCCAAATGAGCGTCTGGTTGAAACGTTCTGCTGAAATAACGCCCATTTATCATACGTTCTATTAAAAAGACGCCGGACAAGTTTATTATTGGACGCTTAGTTAAGAGAACGTTTAGTTCCATATGATGAAATGAAACTAACCCTCACATAAGTGAACGTTTAAGGCAAAGTTAATTAAGTGCACAAACGTTCAAGTGCACAAATGTTGCACAAATGTTCCTTAAGTGCACAAATGTTCAAGTGCACAAATGTTTAAGGTAAAGTTAAGGTTTAAGTGAATGTTTAAGGTAAATTTTTCCTAACGTTCATGTAAAGGAACGTTTCATATATGGGCGTTCTTATAAAGGAGCGTTTGTGATTCCGACGTTTGACTAGAAGGACCTCTGTGAGTAAACGTCTACACAAGACAACGCTCAATTTACATACGTTCCCATATGACTACGCTTCGATAGCAGACGCTACCTTGTGTGGACGCTTAAACATACGTTTGCTGAAGGCACCGTATGAGTATGCAACGTTTAATTAGAAGTGCGTCTGGTTCCAAGTATATGAGACGCTCACCAAAATGTGTGCCCAACAACATACGTTACACCATAGAAACGTCCGTGTCATCTAACGTTCATCTATAATAACGCCCAATCACAAACGTCTGTTTAAAAGGGCGTGCGATCATATTAAGGTTCAAAACCGTTGCATTAAAAATGAAAAACGACCAAATTTTTTTCCTCTTTAGTCTTTGGTATAGTCTCACCGTTGCAGTTGCCCTAAGGGGGTACCTCAACCCAATGAAAAAAAAAAGAAAACAATAGAGACCAAAAGGAATAGTAAAAATAAGAAAACAAAAATCAATGGGGCCGAAATAATGAGTCCCAAAGAGCTATAACCATATTTGCGGTTAGACCTAACATTTTTGTATTAGATTCGGCCCAAAAGAAAGCTTGAAGTTTAACGCTTATAATTATACTTTTCAATCTTTTCCTTTTGTTTTCGAAGACTCTTGCATTACGCTCCTTCCAAATACTCCACCAAATAGCTACCGGGATGTTGTTCCAAATTCGACTAAGACGATCATCTCCCCAATTGAATTTCCAAGAGTTTACGTTTATAGACACATTGTAGTTATAAATCCAATTACTTCTAGACCCTTCATTAAAGTAGTCCCAAATCCTTCGGATCCTCCAACAATCATAGAAAAGATGCTCGCTAGTCTCATCATTTTCGCCACAAAAACAACAAAGGCTAGAAACTTCCATGCCCCTTCTTAGAAGCTTATCTTTTGTCATTACCCTATCATGAGAAAGAAGCCAAAGGAAGAAATTGATTTTTCAAGGATAATTACGGCTCCAAACAACATCTATTATGAAAGTTGGCACCTCTTGTTCCTCTCCGTTCTTCATACCATCTTTAATTGTATATTGACCATTGTCATTTCCATCCCAAATTCGACTGTCCGAAGCACCTTCTTGAATAGAGAAAGAAGAGAGAATACTTGAAATACTTGGTACTTCATTTGGGATGGTTTGAGAGTACCTTTGTCTATCCATAAACTTCCACCTTATACCGTCGTCTACTACATCGAACATACGGGCTACCACAAGCTCCTTGGTCCTTGAGACTTCATAGGCTGATGGAAACATATCACATAGTTTTCCTTCTCCAATCCAAACATCTTCCCAAAATCTAGTTTCCTCGCCCGCACCAACCTTGGATTTGAAATGTTTGTTGAAATCTTCTAGCTTTTTATAAATGTTATACCAAAGAATACCTCCTTTTGAACCTTTAGGTTGGAAAGTTTCCCAACCGGTAGAGGTTTCACCAAATTTTTCAACTATTATCTTCCTCCACAACGCATCTTTCTCTAAGCCAAAACGCCACCACCACTTTTTTAACAAAGCCGAGTTCACTAGTTTCGTTCTTCTAATACTAAGCCCTCCGTTTTCTTTCGGTTTTGACACCATAGTCCAACCAATATTGTGAATTATTTTAGTATTTTGATCATCATCCCATAAAAAGTTCCTCACCACTTTATCCATTTCCTTAGTTATGGCGCAAAGAGCAAGAAAAATAGAAAGGTAGTAAATTGGTAAGCTCCCTAGAATGATTTTAGCGAGAGTTAACTTACCGGATTTTGCTATTGCTTTTCCGTTCCATGATGAAATCCTTTTGCACAAATATCAAGCGTTTTCTCCCATTTTTGAGACCCTCCTACTTTGCCGCCCAACGGAAGACCAAGGTATATACTAGGAAAGCTTTCATATTTGCATCCCAACAAGTTTGCATAATTTTCAATACCCTCTTCCACCGCGACTCCATACAAGCTACTCTTGGAAAAATTAATCCTCAATCCCGATGTTAACTCAAAGCAAAGAAGAAGATAACGGAGTCTAGCAACTTGTTCCTCCTTCGCATCGAGAAAGACAATAGTATCGTCAGCAAATTGCAAATGATTGATTTTTGTTCCTCCTACCTTTATCGAGAAACCCGAAATTTGATCATAATCTTGAGCTTTACTCAACATACAACTTAAGACTTCACCCACAATTGTGAAGACAAAGGGAGAGAGTGGGTCTCCTTGACGAAGTCCCTTTTCACTACCAAAATAGCCATAGGACGATCCATTGACGAGAACCGAAAATTTAGAGAAAGTTAAACAATTTCTAATCCAATCCCTCCAAACACCACCAAACCCCATTTTTAATAAGACTTCATTTAGAAATTCCAATTAACATTATCAAAGGCTTCTCAAAATCGAGCTTGCAAACCAAACCCGGTAATTTTTGATGGAGTCTAGAATCCATGCATTCATTTGCTATCAACACACCATCAATGATTTGTCTACCTTTAATAAAACTAGATTGGGACAAGGAAATTAGAGAAGGAAGATATACCTTTAGACGATCCGCCAAGCACTTGGAGATGATTTTGTACACACTCCCAATAAGACTAATAGGCCGAAAATCTTTAACTTCCTCTACGTTCACCTTCTTTGGAATGAGAGCGGTAAAATTGTTTTTTAAGGACGAGTGGAGAACATTGAGGTCATGGAATTCCTTAAAAACCTTCATCAAATCTTTTTTAATAAATTCCCAACAAACAATAAAGAACTTCATAGGATAACCATCCGGACCCGGAGCACGGTCTATTCCCAAGATTTTAATTGCGTTTTTCACTTCCTCTTCACTAAAAGACCTTTCCAACCATAAGCGGGCTTTTTCATCAATCTTCTTAAGACACATATTTTTGATTCTTGGACGAAAGTTTGATGTCTCCTTAAACGCGAGCTCAAAATACCCAACTTAATTTCCTCTTTGTTTCCGGTCCACCGACCATTAATACAAAGGTTGATGATGTTGTTTGAAGCTCTATGACCCTTCACAATTCTATGAAAAAAACTTGTGTTGCGATCCCCATCTCTAAAGTATCTAATTCTAGATTTTTGTCTCAACATTACGCTTTGTCGCCTATGGGCCAACTCGAAATCCACCTTAGGCGTCACAAGCAAGTCTTCTTCATCTACGGTGAGGCCCCTCCCATCATCTAGGTCATCCAAATCTTCCAAAAACCAGGGATTTGCCAATATTTCATACTACTAACTTTTTTCGAAGTATTTGAAGAAACGAGTGATAAAGAAAAGTGATATTTTGTTAGCCAACTACCACAAGAAAGTTCAATTTTCTGTAATGATTTCTAATTGAGTTTTTTTTTTTTACAAACAATACTATCTCCGTTTCTGGAAAAAAAGGTTTTCTTTTTCAAAAAAGAAACATATGTATTGAAAAGAAAAACTATATACAAAAAAATTATCACTTTTTTATTTATCTTCGTTTCTGGAAAAGAGTTACTATCACTTTTTATTTTAGTCAAAAAATTAAAAAAATGTAATAATTTTTTTTCAGAAACGAAAAGAATATCTTATTTAAAAAAAGTTGTGGGTGATCAACATGTTAGAAGATTTCCCAGACGACTTGGAACTTTGTTTCGAATCAATTTTCTTTCCAATAAGATATGGAGTTATAAACTTGAGGACAAACATGATTTTAGGACAACCATGATTTTGGGACGGGTGGAATGTTACGTGACAAGGATCAAGGTGTAAAAACTTGAGGACAAGCCTGAATATCAGGGGGAAAGAACTTATTATTTGCCTTTTATTTGTATTAGTAATAATTATTCCCTTTGTCGCAGCAAAAGAGATACTAAATGATTTTAGGCTCAGGCCCAAAAAAAATAAAAATTGTCAGGCCCAAAATATTTTCCAGTTTTTGTGACACCCACAATTATTTGAAATTATGAAAAAAAAGAGAAAGAAGACACAAGTATCCTTAAACATGTTCTACTTGTATAACTAAGAAATTTCAGATTTTCTCTCTCCTCCGTAAAGAGGCTATGGTAAGCAAACTATAATATAACATATCTAAAAATCCGTGCCTTGAAATTTTACAAATTTTATCTCGTTGGAAAGCTTTTAAAGAAATCTACACAGTGAGTACAAACAACAATATCAAATTTAGAATTTTTTTCAAAAAAATCGGAGGTGTTTGTTCTTTTAGGCACAAATTTTGAAAATTGGATACACATCCATTATCCAGCCACCAAAAAAGATGCATAACACATTATGCAGCCATATTTTGGTTTATGCATTCACTAATTTGCTTTTGCAACCACTAAAATGATGTATATGTCTAAAAATATCATTCCAACAAAAAAAAAAGCATAACGAATTATGGAGCCACCACAAAGGATACATAACAGTTTACTCAGTCATATTTTGGTTTATGCATCCACTTGTTAGGTTATGCAACAACTAAAAAGATGTATATGCCTAAAAAATAACATTCCAACAAAAAAAGGATGTATAACGCGTTATGCAGTCAGTTTTCTCGATTGCATAACTGTGCATCCATTTTTTGGTTGATTTTAGTGCTAACAAATAAAGTTGATGCATAATGCGTTATGCAACAATTTTCTCAGATGCATAACAGGTTATGCATTCATTTTCTCATATGGATAACAAATTATGCAACCATTTTTGTAGCATAATGCAAAAATGTTGTCATTTTCTCGACTGCATAACAAATTACGCATCCCTTTTATAGCTACATAACAGAGTATGCATCCATTTATCGACTGCATAACAGGTTATGCATTTATTTTTTTAGCTGCATATCAGATTATGAAGCTATTTTTTGGTTAATAACATGCTAACAACAAAATGAATGCATAATAAATATACTGCCATTTTCTCGACTGCATAACAAATTAGGCGGCCTTTTTTGTAAATGCATAACAGATTATGCAGCCATTTTCTTAGATGCATAACAAGTTATGCATCTATTTCTCAACTACATAACATGTTATACAAGCATTTTTATAGCTGCATAACAGATTACGCAGCCACTAGAAAAAGCTTTAAAAAAATCCATCAATGACAAAGAATGATAAATATTACAGTAAAATATAAATAGTACAATTAGTTGGCTATCAACATTTAAAAGAAAAAAGAAACAATTCATCCAATAAAAGGAAATTGTTCAAACCTGGTTCTTCTTCATACATGGACCATTATAAAACCTACAACTTAAAAATACATAAAACCTCCATTTGACTTAACATAAAACCTCTATTTGACTTAATGCTCTTCTCTTCTCCTTAAAACTTTATTGATTATATTTTGCTTCACGGAGAAATGCTCATCACATCTGCCACGAACACACATAGCCTATCATAAAGAAATGAACTTCCCTTGTAACCCAATAATGCAAGAGTAATTGATCTTCTTTTTATCTACTAAAACTCATGTTAGCATACAAGGAGATGCATAAAACCAGGCTAGATAACAAGAGAGATCATGGAAAAAAACAATAACAAAAATATTAAAATATTAGTTTCGACTGTCCATACTAATAAACTCCATAAAATTTGTTAGGCGGTAAAATTTGGAAAATTATGGATCGTTAGAAAGATGAGAAGGCCCTCTATTGTATAAAAATTATAATAAAATACAGTGAGATTCATAGTTATGTTGAAAATAGTCGTTAAAACAAGGCAGAAGTCACGATTTAAAAAAATTCTAGTTTAGGTAGCCTGTGATCGAAAATTCGTACAAAATTCATTAGGCAATGAAATCAAGCAAATTTGGTCCCTTTGGAAATTTGAGAAATCCCTCTTTAACATAAAAATAATTTGAAAAGGTATTAAGGTCTATAGATATGTCAAAAATATCTCGGCAAAATAGGACAGCAACACAAGTTCAGGAACTTTTAATTTTGAAAGTCTCTATTAGAAAATTCGTAGGAAACTCATTTGGTGACGGAATACAACAAATTTTATCTAGTTAGGAAACTTAGAAAAACCATCTTTAACGTAAAAATGATAAGCAAAAATACCAAGATTAATAGCTGTGTCGAAAAGTCCCTACCAAATAGGACAAAAATCACGTTCTCAGGAATTTCAGGTTCTTTTCATAAACATGCAATAGGCTATCTTAGAAACTCAACTAGGGACTTGATTTTTAGTAAAAATCAGAACTTGTACTAGCACCAAAATTAATTCAATCAAAAAAATAAGGTTTAAGGAAATCAAAGCATACCATGTGTTCTAACGATCATTAAAAATCAGATCCAACAAAAGGAGGATCCTATATCAAACAAACACAAAATCTTAATAAGAATCTAAATCTCAATTATATCCAACAAAAACATCAATTAAAAAGGTACCCAAGTATAAAACAAAAACAATAAAGAACATATCGATGAAGGACCAAACAGTGGATTCTTTGTTAAAGGTTGAAAAGAAATCTCACCAATAGATCGAATTACAAAACGTCAATGGCTGGAATTTTAGGAAAATTATTCAAAATCATCGTAGTAGCAAAAACCAAAAGGTAAAGAACAATAAAGAGTGAAATAATGACCCAAGTATTAGATTTCTTCTTCCTCTGGGAACATAAATTGAAGAAGGATATAATTTGTTCTTGAAAAGATTCATCCCATTGTTGCTTCATTGATTTCAATCAACAAATTTGCCCTAAATTTGCTTGACACGTGAAGAAGACGAAGAACACCACATGCCAAGTATGAACAGAATCTCTATCATTAAACGAAAAATCAAACTAAAACCTAAAATCGAACTTCTCATCTCGCCTCTCTCTAGTCTCTTTATTTTTGTGAAAAAAAAGGTTTTTTCGTCATTAGAAAAGAAAAGAAATCACAGAAAAAAATATATCTTAAAAATATGGGTCTGTGAATAATTTTTATCGAGGAAATTGGTGTGTTAGTGTATTTTTCCACCCGTGGGTTTGTGAGTGAAAAAAATAGAAAAAATGGCATGACAGTAGATTTCACATGAAAAAAAGTGATAGTTACTCTTTTGATGGGTTTGGGGAATCTATTTGAAAAAATATGGACTATTTGTATTTTGGTATTTAGGTTTTAACCAGAACCTTAGTTTAGTATCAAGTTCTTCAAAAAATAAAGGGTTGGTACCTAAACTAAATATTGACTATCAAAACTTTCGTTTGATCAAGTTTAGTTTTTATTTAGTTTTATGTAATTTTATAAAAACTAATTCATTAAACATTTCCCTTTCCCTTTGGACCTTCCAATTTTTTATTTTTTTATTTTTTTTATTTTTTTTTATTTTAGTTAACAAAATAAACAATTTTTAGAAAAAAAAAATTGGATGGTCCAAAAAGAAAAGCAAAATGGTTACTGATTAATGGTCCGTTCTTAAAAGAAAAAGATGAAAAAGATATGGACAACTATTAAAATGGTTGTAAAGTTAATTTAAAAAACTTATAAAAAAGAAAAACAAAATTGGTCAAACTGAAATCTTGGCAGTCAACGATTAGTCTAGATACCAATTCTTAATTTTTAAAGAACTGGTATCAAACTGAAGTTTTGGTCATAACTTGGATACCAAAATACAAATAATCTAAAAAAATATGTGACATCTATGGTGTTTGAACGTATGGTTCTCTTGGGGGTCTGATTTCCTATAAGGTTAGTTTGCCTATAAACTATCTATCTCATTCAGTCAATCACCCATAAACAAAATTATGACTCTACGAAGAACTAAACATGCAATAGCTATTGCAATTTATAATATCCCTCTACTGTGATAATCCTCGACAGATTGTTTTTAAGTTGGCTGCAAACATAATATGGGCAACAGCACAAAACCCCAAAGACCATCCGTGCTCCATTTCATCAGGTAAAGTAGGTTTTTGTTACTAGTTAATTGTTGGGCTGAATTTTTTTTCCACATATAAGTGCGCATATCAAGAATATAATAATTTCCAAACCTCGCATCGGGTCGGGGTAAGTCAGCGGTGAGGCATCTAGAATAGATTGATCCTTCTCTCCGTCAGAAACGTACAATTCCAGACCTGGGCTAGTTGCCAATGAAGTTCGAATTTTATGAACTTAACTGTACGTGGCTAATTGATTTTGAGTTAGATGCCCGAAAAAAAAGAAAAGGATGAAAAGATAAACAGTATCCACTTTAAAAAGGCCGAATTGTCGCTCTCAAATCGGTTCGTGCAGATAATGACTAAGATTGAGAGGGAGAGGCAGTGAACAGCTTGTGCCTTGAGTTGCGGTAGGGGTCCAAGATAGGGCAAAAGGAAGAGAAGTTGTTACCGACGCACTAGGCACTTAGCCACAACGCTCGTATATTCAATCTCAGACTAGGAGGGCAAACATTTCGGTAGGCGCTTCTAAAAAGTTTGATTCACCACCTTTTTAAGAAGGGGGCGGGGTCAACTGATTCTCACTGTTCTTATTCTTTGACATAGTTGGGTTTATCATTTATGTTTCTAGATTTGATCAAAAGAAATTTATGGTTCTAGATCTAGATGAGAACCACACTATTATTTGATCTTGGTATCCTAGTTAGTAATTCGGGGTACGATTCGTGATTTGAGAATAATTTAAAACGGTATACGTACATTTATGATTCGTTTTAGAAAAATATAAATTTGACAGACAAAATTCGATATATAATAACCAGTAAAAAAATCTTTTTTTAATATAATCTCGCTTTAAGTAATATGATTTTATGATTTAAAAAAATTATAATATGATACATGCAATATCATCAGCAAATAACGTAAACGTTGTTTGTGTAGGGGTAAGATTAGTGTATGTAAGATTTTAAAAGTAAGAAATGTGATAAAAAATAGTAATTTAATGATGATGTGGCAAAGTATTATATGAACCGTATAGTTCGATAATTCGTAAATACGCATATAATTTATTTTAGACTGAAAATTCGTAAAACTAAATCGAGTTCCGAAAGTACGTACACTATATACAAATTCAGATGATACATACGGATTCACAAATCATACGGATATAAATCACGAATTTACGCTCGGTACTATAAATTCGCGAATTTACGCTTGGTACTATAAATGTCAGTTAAAACTTAAAAAGCATAGTGTACTACAAACTTAGAAAATTGACGTGACTAACAAAAAGGAAAATAATCTTGGTGGACAAGTCACCCCTCCTCAGTAAGAGTTTCTTTTTCATTTCAGAAATTAACATTCCCATCCATCAACTGAATCATTCAATCTCTCTTTCTCTCACACAGTATTGTATCACTCACTCATTGACAGGTAAAGGGTGAAAAGAATGGTGTTTGTGGTCCTAGATAGTCCCCTCTTCTTTTCATTTTTTGTTTTTATTACCTTTACTTAAATTCATTGCTATGCTTCTTATTATTGTTGTGTTTCGTCTACTCAAAACCCAAGTCTTTATTTTTCTTCATTCACTATTTCTCTCTCTAAAAAAATATGGAGGGTACGAAGAGTAGTAGAGTAGACGGAGGAAAAAGAAGTTTGAAGGAGAAATCAAAGAAAGATGATGATGTAATAGTAGAAGAAGAAGGGTTTGGGTCTTGTGATGATGATAAACGGAAAAAGGCTTCTTCTTATTTTACTTCTTCAAAGAAGGGATCAAGTAGTCTCGGTGGTGGTAGTGGTGGTGGTGGAATTGCTTTGCCTTGCCAAGCTGAGACTTGTAATGTTGATCTAAGTGAAGCTAAAAGGTATCATAGACGTCACAAGGTCTGCGAACATCACTCTAAAGCTCCAGTTGTTATTGTTGCCGGTCTTCGACAAAGATTCTGTCAGCAATGTAGCAGGTTAAGAATGTCTTCTCTTTTTCCCGTATAGAATTTGTTCTATTTTAATCTTTTTGGGGGCTACTCGACTGTGATCAAGATTTGACTAGAGTTTAATTTGTACAGGTTTTAGTGTGCGCTAGATATAATCGTGTTTTCTTAGAATATTTAGAGATTTTGGGGCAAAATTAGTGTGATTTGTGTCTATGGGAACTGGATCATTAACATGTTAACGTATTATTATACCCCACGAGGGGGTTTTAAATTTTAATTAAGGCGTGGCTCAACACTGACTCTAATTAAAGCATTAGGTCGCTAACTTTAATAATAGTTATGATCTTTGTTGTCATGTTTTTGTTTAGCAAAATTTTCTTGGTATGTACTCGAGAAACATTACTCTAAAGTATAAATGGGTCTATCTTTCTTGATTGCTGACCAGTAATTAAGGGAGATTATTGAGAGTTTTGTTTCTTATTTTTGAGCATTTACTACGGAATAGTTTTACTAGATAAATTATTTGTCTCATTTGATGCCTTGATCTAGTTTTTCTGAGGATCAGTTCCCTTTTCTCCTAATTTTAGGTTCCATGAATTATCTGAGTTTGATGAAACTAAGAGGAGTTGTCGTAGACGTTTGGCTGGGCACAATGAACGGCGAAGGAAATCCTCTTCGGAGTCCCATGGGGAAGGATCGAGCCGTAAAGGAGCAGCAGGAACTCAGTTGAAGGAAAACCATTGTAGGCAAGCTGATCAAAACGGGAGGTTGCCACCAACCCTTCCTGAGAATTCCAATTACAAACATTTTCAGATCCGGTAAGGTAGTAAAAGGTCAGCTTTGCGCTGCTCTCTCTCTTCTGTCATCCTCTCGTGGCTTCATTATAAGTACTAGCATTCACTATATACCTACTTATATATTATGTATTTAAAAACATGTATCTGAATCAAATGTTAAGTACAATACCTGCATAATATTCATCTCGCGGTGATCATGTTTCTGTTTTTAACTAGTGAGTTGCAGTGGTTTTGCATTCTCTAAGGTATTCTAGTTTTATAACGTGGTGTATTGTATGTACTACTAGTGTGTGTATGTTTATCTGTTTAAGTGTTCTCAACAATGTATTATTTACAAGACTTCTGACGGTTAAGAATATATGTGCGTGTTAACTATGCTTCAAGCTGCTCATGGTAAGGTAAAATGGTTGTAATCAGTAACTTCATGTACTTCCAGTTTTCATCGCAAAACCAGGTTTACATGCATAATCGTTCTGGTACATATGTTCCAATATTCTTCACTGCTACTCGATCCATGGATTTCCAACTTCACATTGTTTGAGTAAATATGAGCTTCCAATCGTTAGTCATTTTCATTTGATTTTCGTTTGAACATCCAGTATGAAGCATAAAACCAGTTCATACAAGAGCTATCTTTTTCCACCAATCCGACATTCTATTAACTCGCCATAGAGCCAAATCTGGTTCTACGTTGGATAATCTGAGACTGAGACCTCATACTAGTCCTCGGTCCTCTTTTTGGTGTGGTCCCATGGCATCCTTTATTTTTACCAACTGCGTTAATAATAGGTGGTAGACATGGTTATTAACACTATTACTTCCGTATAATAGGGTCCACATGGTGATGCTATGAAGTGACCGATGATAACTCAAATTGAATCCGCGAAAATATTTAACTTTTATATATTACTCTTGAGTTATATTTCAAACGAAATCAACAATGCCTTTATATAGGCATTATACAAAAAAAAGTAAAGAATAATAAAATTCTATTAAAGACGTATCACCCCTTGGCCTTTCAGCTACAAAGACTCTTAACCTTTTTTTTTCTCCATTAATTTTTAAATTTAAGACCCACTAAAAAAGCATTTAATGTTTATTCAACAAAACTCCCCCGTAAACTTAAATATTTTTACCATCCATCATGCCGATCATCTTCTTGAATTTGTCAAAAAATACTTTCGGTAGCGGTTTTGTGAAGATATCCGCAACTTGATCCTGACTTGCCAAATGCACCAATTCCACACTTCCTTCCTTAACATGATCTCGGATAAAGTGAAAACGAACATCGATGTGTTTGCTTCTTTCATGGTTCACTGGGTTCTTTACTAACTCAATTGTTGATCTATTGTCAACTTGAATCACGGTTGCACCTTGTTGCTTTAGCTCCATTTTGCTCAACAATTTTCTAAGCCATATAGCATGACATACACACCAAGATGCTGCAACATATTCAGCTTCACAAGTCGAGAGTGTCACGATCGGTTGCTTCTTTGAAAGCCAAGTAAATGCAGTATCTCCCATAAAGAACACATATCCCATCGTACTTTTCTGATCGTCTATATCTCCGCACCAATCGATGTTGGAGTAACCAACCAACTTGTAATCTTCTGCTTTTGAGTAGAACAACCCGAGTGACACCGTTCCTTGGATGTACCGTAGGGTTCGCTTCAACGCCTTCCAATGTGAATATACCGGCTCCTCCATGAACCGACTTACAATGCCGACACTTAATGAAAGATCCGGCCTTGTGCATGTGAGATACTGAAGACTTCCTATCAAACTCCGATATTTACTAGCATCGACACGTTCTCATCCATCGAACTTCGAGAGTTTTGCACCTGGTTCCATTGGTGTTGAAATAGGATTGCAATTTGCAATCTTGTACTTCTTCAAAATCTTTTTTGCTACCTGTCTCTACTTGTCTAACCTCCAAACCATGAAAAACATATAGCCCAAATCTGTCATCTCAAATTCCCATGTCATTGTGCCTTTAAACTCTTCTATCATCTCATCATTGTTTCCCATAAAAATTAGATCATCAACATAAAGAGCAACAAATAACACGTTACCTCCATTCTTCTTTACGTAAAGAGCATGCTCATAGGGACATTGCTTGGACCCGTTCTCCCTGAAATATGAATCGATACGTGTATTCCATGCCCGCGGTGCTTGCTTCAACCCGTAAAGCGCATTCTTCAATTTTAGCACCTTCTTCTCTTCTCCGACTTTTATGTACCCAGGTGGTTGTTCGATGTAGACATCTTCTTCGAGCACACCATTCAAGAATGTCGATTTGACATCCATTTGAAATATTGGCCATTTAAATTGAGCAGCTTGTGAAATGAGTAATCGGATTGTTTCCATTCTTGCAACATGAGCAAATACCTCGTCATAGTCGATTCCTGCCTTTTGCTTATATCCTTTCGCAATAAGTCGTGCCTTGTACCGTTCTATCTCGCCTTGAGCATTCATCTTTTTCTTGAACACCCACTTCACACCAATAGGCTGACTTCCTTTCGGCAATTCTTCTAGCTCCCATGTGTTATTGCGGTCAATCGCCTTAATTTCCTCGTTCATAGCAGTTTTCCACTTCTTGTCTCGCACCGCCTCTTCAAAGTTGATATGTTCATCATCTGCCAAAAGACATACAAGGTGTACCTCATTTGTTGAATCATAAAAATCTTGCAAACTTCGTGTTTTGGGTTCTCGTGGTTCATCTTCATCATCGGTAGTTTCAGAGTTTTGTTGTTTGCTTGTTGATGCAACGACGGATGATTCTCCAACTTTGTTGTTAACTTCTGTCGAATTGTTCCAGTCCCATTCACTTGCTTCGTTTACTCGCACATCACGACTCACCATCACCTTCTTGCTTATCGGGTCGAGTAGCTTGTACCTTTTTGTCTTCTCATCATACCCAATAAAAATGTACATTTTGCTTTTGTCTTCAAGCTTCGTTCTTCGTTGATCCGGTACGTGTGCATAAGCCATACTACCGAACACTTTGAGATGAGAAAATGTCGGATTTCGTTCGCTCCATGCCTCTTGTGGTGTTTGATCATCTAACTTCACACGTGGACATCGATTATGTACATAGATAGCACATTGCACGGCTTCTGCCCAGAATTCCTTTGGCATCTTCTTGCTCTTGAGCATTGATCGAACCATGTCGAGAATAGTTCGATTCTTCCTCTCGGCCACACCGTTTTGTTGATGAGAGTATGGTATGGTTAGAAATCTCCTTATGCCTTGCTCCTCGCAATACTCCATGAAAGCCGTCGAAGTATACTCGCCACCTCTATCAGATCGTATGGCTTTGATATGTTTACCAGTTGCTTTCTCCACCATCACTTTGAACTTTTTGAACACCTCGAATGCCTCGGATTTTTTTTTCAAAAAATAAACCCAAGTTTTTCGTGAGAAATCATCGATAAAGGAAATAAAGTACCTTTTACTGCTGAAAGATTCGGGGGTGATTGGTCCACATATGTCGGTATGAATTAATTCGACAATATATTTAGTTCGATAATCTGCCTTCTTTTGAAACGAGGTTCTTGCTTGCTTGCCAAGCACACATTCTTCACAAAATTTACCATCAAAGTCCATGTACGGCAGCCCGTGCACCATGTTCTTCTTTTCTAACTTTTTTAGACCCCCATGATGTAGGTGACCAAAACTGAGATGCCACAGCGACGCCTTGCCTTCTACGTTGACTCGCAAATATTTTTCTCGCACGCTTCTCAAATTCAGTTTGTATATCCGATTTCTTCCCATCTCGACTCGAGCAACCAAACGCCCTTGCTTATCCTTCAAGTGTAGTACCTGGTCTTCTAAGAGTATCGAGTAAACTTTCTCCGTGAGTTTCCCCAAACTCAAAATGTTGGTCTTGAGATCTGGTACGTAATAAACATCTTGGATCGACCCTATCAAGCCATCCTTTTGTAAGTAACAAACTGTACCTTGGCCTTTGACCTCCACCTTTGATGCATCTACAAATGACACATGACCCTTTTCAATCTTTTGCATCTTTTTGAATAAGTATTCGTGACCGCACATATGGTTGCTTGCCCCTGAGTCGAGATACCACAAAGTTTCATTATTGATGTTGCCTTCATTTTGAGCCATCAAGAGAAAACCTTCATTCTCTTCATCTTCCAAGGCCAGGTTAATTGTTTTTTCCACCTTTTTATCGGATCGACAATCTTTTGCAAGATGCCCCACTTTACCACAATTATAACATTTGTCGGAGTAGCAATCCTTCGCGTAGTGACCATACTTGTAAAACTTATAGCACTCTGTGTTGGAATAGTTCGATCGGTCGCCTCTTCCTCGACCGCGTTCTCTTCCACGCCAGTTTGGTTGACTCGACTGTTCCTTCTCCTTATAGTACCCTTCACGACTGCTGCGACCATTTCCACGGATTCCACGGCCACGCCCTCTACCTCGGAAATTTTAAGAATATAGTACATTTTCGTCTTTAATTGTCGCCTTGGTTTGAAGTGCTTGCTCTAGTGTCTCCTCCTTCTTTTTCTTCTTACGTTGTTCGTGTGCCTCGAGAGAACCGGAAAGCTCGTCGACTGTAAGCGTCGCAAGGTCCTTTGACTCTTCTATCGCGCACACAACATTCTCAAAATTGTCGGTTAAAGATCTCAAAATCTTCTCCACAACTCGTGCATCGGTTATCGCTTCACCATTACGAATAAGTTGGTTTACCACGGCTTGTACACGCGTGATATAGTCAGATACAACTTCCGACTCCTTCATCTTCATGCTCTCAAACTCGCTACGAAGAGTTTGGAGACGCATTTGCTTGACTCGGTCGGCTCATTTGAACACGTTTTCTAAAATGTCCCCGCTTCTTTTAAAGTAGTTGCACCGGCAATCTTCTCAAAGCTTGACTCGTCAACGACTCAGAACAATATGTATAGTGCCGCGTTATCCTTCGATCGTGTCTATTTCAACGCCTTGTTTTGAGCCGCCGTATATCCCGTGATATTTGTTGGTTCTTCGAAACCTTCTTTGACCACCTCCCACGAATCTTGAGATCCGAGAAGAGATTTTATTTGAATGCTCTAATTCTCATAATTCCCCTTCGTTAGTCGTGGTAGCGACATTTGACCCGTCATATTCGTCATTGCTTTGATACCAATTTGATAACTCAAATCGAATCCACGAGAATATTTAAATTTTGTATACTACTTTGAGTTATATTTCAAACAAAATCAACAATGTCTTTATATAGGCACTATAAAAAAAAACCTGAAAAACAATAAAATTCTATTAAAGAGGTATCACCCATTGGCCTTTCAGCTACAAAGACTCTTAAACTTTTATTTTCTCCATTAACTTCTAAATTTAAGATCCACTAAAATAGCATTTAATGTTTATTCAACAACCGACTCACAGGTAATGAAGTTTTCATTATGGTATAGATAGATCACTCTCACGAGTCTCACCCAGAATCTCTGGATGTGGTCAGATGTCCTTACATGATGACCTTTATTTCCTTGTAAAGTGATCATCACAGAAACTTGAAGCATTATGATCGGGATTGCAGTCCAGGAATCAAAACTTGTTTAAAGCTAAATTAATGCTAAATTTGCCGCTTGTTTAAATCAGGCCCGTAGTGATCTCTGAAATGATGCGTTATATGCCATTTGCTTATATAAAACTTTAGGGATTCACAATCATTCGCTGACCTAAAAACTGCAGACTAGTTCCCAAAAGAGTGAGTTATCCTAGACACTTCCTTTCTAATTTAGACCCATGATGTGGGCAGAAAGAGATGTAAGTTTGCAATTAATTTTGGGAAAATGATAGTCGAGATCAAAGTTTTGTTTCTAGAAAAAAAATTCATCTGTCACGTAAAAATGCAACCCTTTAAATCTTGGGGTGGTAGGAGGCACCACATCAACACCTAGATATGGACTAACCTTTTTGATCTTCCTCTAGTGGACTCGGTAATTTTGTTATGAGCTTCTAGAAAAAAAATGAGTCTTTTTTTGTTTTGGCCCAAAATTTTATTTTTACATGATAGTTTTCCAAAAAATCCTTTATTAGATGGTGTTGTTAAATTTTTTCTAAAAAATATAAATTTTTTGATAGTTATGTTTATACTCATTGCGTGGGTTTTTAAAAAAAAAAAAAATTATTGGTATACATTTACAACAACTCGTCTTTTAGTTTGTGAGATATGAGAATTTGAAATTTTGTCACATAAGAATACATAAAGAAAATATACTAAAAAATAATCTCTCGTAATTTTCTACCAAAAGGTTCAGTTTTTGTGGGACGTATGGAGTATATCTCGCAAGTCGTGGGTTCAAATCCTACAGAGCGTGTTGAAAAGAATAACCTAAAAGAAAGAGAATCATAAAAGTTATCGTCAGTTGTTCCTCAGTAGCTCAGTGGTAGAGCGGTCGGTTGTTAACTGTTGGTCGTGGGTTCAATTTCTACTTGAGGAGAGTTCAATTTAGGGAGAGTGGCCGAGCGGACAAAAGCGACAGACTGTAAATCTGTTGGAGTTTTTCTACGTAAGTTTGAATCCTACCTCTCCCAGTTAACTTAATATAATAGAAAAAGAGTTTACGAGACGCAATGAGTTGGCTAGGTAACATAATGGAAATGTAGTGGACTGCAAATCCTGGAATGACGGTTCGAGCCCGTCCTTGGCCTCTCCCCCAGTTCATATATAGAAACATGCTCGATACTGCAAGAAATCCGTACAACGAGAGCCACTTAAATATGAGCAAAGGCTCTGAAAAAGCACAAGAAGGTCACACACGCAGTGCCTGAGGTGTTAGTCAATCTGGTGCCACACATGTGAAAAGATGCAATTTTTATGATTTCATATGTGTTTGGGTTCAAATCCAGATGTACGGCTTTGAATCAAAATCCTAAATCTTTACAAAAAAAAATTTGTAACACAACCAAAAAGCCAAAAACTAACACAAAACTCCCACGGTACGAGAATCAGCTCTACCAAAAATATCAGCATTAAGAAAATTAATGAGTGACGTCTTTGGGAGGATGATAAATCCACACTCCCTCAAACAATTTTACCGCACTTCATAAGGGGCAAATTGGTCATTTACTAGGAGATTACTATTTACACCCCTTCATAAGCTAAGGGCCATCTGAATTCAAATATGGTTATGGTCACCCGCACTATTACTCAGGGCTGCCAGATTTTTAAAGTTATTAAGGGCGCCATTTTCCCCCAAATTCAAATCATGAAGATTGATCATAATCGTGATCAAATGATGATGGGGTCTGTTGATGGTGATTCAAGAGGGTTGATGATGGTTAGCCTGGCTTGTGATGGAAGCGATGATGGCGAATAGAACTCGAGCATTAATGGTGGCAGTCGATGGTGGTTTCGAGTTCAAAGGCAGTTGAGCTCGTGGGTCTGCGAGAACAGAGAAGAGTTAGCCAAGTTTTATTCCGACAACAGTTCATGATGGTGGTTGTAGAGTTTCTGATTCCGGTGGTAATGCTGCAGTTGAATGATGATGATGAGATGGAACTGTTTGTTGTTTCGGTGATTACTGGTAATGAAGATTGGTGACGATAGTTGGCACTGAAACTGTGGAAGATTGATAGAGTTTGATAATGGCTGCAGTTTGACAGAAATGGATTAATGATAATGACAGTTGTGGTGGCTATGGATGTGACGCTGTTGAGATGGAGCTCGATTGGCAGGTTAGAAGGAGCTGTAGACAATGGTTGCTGACAGTCGAGCCTGTGGAAGAGAAGGCTGCTGGCGAATCTGTGTTGTTGATGCAGACATGAAGATGGTGTTACCATCGATTGGAGATGGAGCCTGTGATTTTGAACTGCAATGGAACTTGAGATGGCTGCTGTTGGTGATGGTTCACTGCGATGGACGTGATTGTCTGAGGCAGTGATTGATGGTGGAGTAGGGCCTGTAATGGTGATGTGGGTGATATTGATGGGGTTGCTGCTATTGGTTCGAGTTTGAGAAAGCCTGGGATGGTAGTCGATGTCTTTTGGTAAGGACTTGAAAGAAATCAGGGAAGTATGTAGAGTTGGAGTAGGATATAAAAACATGGTTTTGCACGGAGTTAAAATAGGTAATGTTAGGCGTGCGAGAAAAGAAATTAAGTCTTGTAAACACAGAAATTGTTTTTGGGTCGGTGGAATATTGGGATTCCTATTCTTGTTAAACTCTAAAAGAGGTGGTGGACTTAACCTCTATAAATAGAAGCCGAGAGTACTCTCTCATGGAAATACAGAGATATACGGAAATACTTGGACGCTGAGCTCCGGATACAGAAACAATTTGGGGGAGCTCCGGACACAAAAGCTTCACGGACAGAAAAATAATTTGAAGACACGCAGACGTATAGTTGATATCTTCAACGATTATCGGTTAGTTTGTGCAATTTTCTTAATTAATTTTCATGGTTTTTAAGAAAGCCATGTTGGGCTAATTCCATTGTTAGGGCAAAATGATGAATTTTTAGAGATGATTTTTATTTGTGTTTCGAAACTAGGGTTTTTAACTGTATGAACTAAATATTATTAATTTGTCTCTCTCTCAACGTTTTACCGTCTCGATGATTTTTCATGTTCTATGCCACGTATAGTTCATTGTTTGATTAATAGAAGGACTCGTTGAAACCTCGTATTAAATCGTTTTATGAATATTCTATGACTCTTTATGCCCCGTATATTTAGTACTTCGAAATTCTACTTTAGGTTGAGAACAAACAATTCTTTTCGAAAATTCTTTCTTTAGTGCTTAATTAAAAATCTTCCGTGTATTAGTAGCTAGATTTGATACTGTACATGAGTAAAATTGAGACCCTATGTGACGAACACAATTAAACCCTGACCTACAACGGATTCCCGAAACCTTAACATTTTCCTCGTACTGTTTTTAAAACTTTATTAAATAATTTTAATTCATAAGTTAATTTAATTCTTTATAAAAAAAAACCTAAAAAAATATTTTAATCCAAACTCCTCGTGGGAACGAACCGTATTTGCTATTGTCTACATCTTTCGACACTGTGCGCTTGCGGTAAAACAAAGTCGGTTTTCCGACGCATCATTTATCCAACTCGAAATCTTCCTCCACAGAGGCCAGTGATACGTGTCCTAAGTGCAACAAATTAATCATTATATTTCCCACTAATTAACTAGTAACATAGCAGTAGTAAGGATCATTCCCCCAGAGAGTTGTGTAATTGATAATTTATTTAGATTAGCTAAACTAGAATAAATACTAAAAAGGGGGTTTTGTATATTAATTAACTAAAACACAATAAAAAAGACAATAAGAATAAAGAGATACTTATCTATCTTTCGTTAGAATCATCCATCATCATCAGTAGAATAACAGCTAGCACAATGCTATCCCCAAAACTTCTTGTATCATTGAATGCCGAAGCGCTTGAACACCAGATTCTATCCGACTGAGCCACCAAGTAGTAGCGCACTCAAGGTGTAACCCAATCGAATGCTTTAGGGTTTGTGAATTTAGGTTGATCCTAGCATCAGAACTCTTAACGCAAGGTCCTGCTTACTAGTGTTGTCTTTACACGCGATTTCTCCACAGAATCCCTCTGCAAAGTCTCACGTCTCTACTTGTGTAGCGATTTATTCAACAATTACATGGATATCCTAACTCTCTACTAGCAAAAGAATAATTAATAGATTTAGCATACACTCCAAACAATCTAACAATTACTCATAAACCTTTGATATAGTAAAGACAAGCGACAATGATTAAAATTCCAAAAACTTGTATAACTAATAAAGTTTTACGTCTAGAACATTGAATTCATCCTTCATCAACAAAAGATTAGCTACTCATACTACAAAGAAGAAGAAGATGAAGAATAAACCCTAGGTTTTTTATGTAGAATTGTAGTATGAGAAATAAGAGATTACTTAAAGATGTCTTGTTTGCGCCTTGGATGTCTTCTTTTATAGTCTTCAATACTTGGCCCTCAAGTATCCTCTTTTTCAAGTTTTTGGAATCCTTCCGGGGCCGTGTTTTCCTTGTTTTAGAAGCTCAAACGCGTGCCAAACTATCCCATTTACGGTTGGGTCCAACCCAACCGAAATTATGACAAAAAATCTTGTCAAAATCACCAGATTTAAGGTTGGGTTCGAGGCCAATAAACCCAACCGTAATTATTCACATTTTTGTATTTCACCGTTTTGGTCATAACTCCCTCATACGATGTCCGATTGACCTTATTCTTTTTGGATTGGATTCGTATTTCAATACTCTACAAGATTCCAATGAAAAAATCTTCATATCTATTCAACTAATTTTACAGTTAGGTCCAACCCAACCGTAAATCTTCCTGGAATTTGTCTTCAAAATTGACTTCTTTTACGGTTAGGTCTTGAGGTACTTTCCCAACAGTAAATATTCCTGGAACTCTTGTTTCAAAGTTGTTTTTCCATCTTATAACTTCTCATTTTCATGATGGAATGAAATCCCTTCCTCTTCTTAGCTCTCTTTAACACAATTTTCATTAATTTCAGATGATTCACCTAATATAAGATATAAGATAGAAAACAAACGTAATAACAAATAATATACAAAATTTATAGAAAATATTAGTATGGATTTGACACTAAAATCATATAAATTATGCACTTATCCTCCAGACATACTTGCAACCAATAAACAGATGATGCAATGTTTCAAAGTCATAGTTACATAAACAATAACCTGGGTGATCACTAGAATGCTTACAATAAAGGTACTCATTCAAACTGAGTCTATTGTGACAAAAGAGCCACAATAAAAAATTGATTTTATATGGACATTTGAACTTCCACGGATACTTCCAATCAGGATTAAGCTATAGATTGCCAATCTTATTGGAAACGAGATAATTGTAAGCTTCTTTCACAGTGACATCACCATTTTTTCTCTTAGACCAAACAACTTGGTCAACACAAACACTATTTTGTCCAATAGGTTTAGCTTTAATCTCCACAACCATCTTTTCATTTATAAGCCTGTCTATTGCACTTAAGTCCCAATTCTTAGTAACAGGATTAATAATATCCTTAACTAGCATATTTGGAAAGTCATGACTTGGCACATTGGCAATAGCCGAGAGAGGGAGGTCTGACACCCATGGGTCATTTCAAATATCCACAATCACTCCATTTCCAATATTACATTTTATACAACTCTTCACGAAATCTCTCTCTTTGATAATACTTCTCAATTGACAGAACTTCTTTTCTTAGGGTCACAAGTCCAGAAATTATTTTCATGATGATACTTTTGTTTTAAAAGCTTCGAAACCTCGGTATTATTGTTTTCAATCACCTTCCAAGCCATTTTAGCCAAAAGAGCTAGGTTATTAACATTTAAGTCTCTAGATCATAATCTAAAGGTCTACATACCTTAGTCCAGCTAAATGTACACATACTTCTCTTATCTTTATTCCCTTCCCAAAAAAAAATTCTCTTATATTTATTCATATTGTTAATGAGTCATTGTGGAAGTTTAAGCATAGACATTATGTGATTTGAAATAGGATCTAAGAAATATCTATTCAAAATCGTCCTACCCAGCAGAATTCAAGGTCTTTGATTTCCATCCACTAAGTCTATTTGTTATTTTTTTTGTTATCAACAAAATTTTTGAACTGATTCTTCCCCATTGTAAATGAATACCAAGATACTTACCTGGATCCTTAGTTATCTGCACATCCAAATCATTTTCCATATATTTAGAGAAACTCCTACCCAAATTGGAGGAAGTCAGAAGGGTTGACTTTAGTATCATTGATTAACTGTCCAGGCCACCTACAAAAAAAATTCAAAAATTCTTCTTAGATTACAAGCATTTTGTAAGTGGTTTTTAAAAAGATAATACAACCAGCATATAAAGAGTGGGAAATAACAGGAGACCCCCTAACAATTGTAAATCCAGTAATATTTTTCTATAATATCCATTTGTTAATCAATCTAGAGAGAGCCTCTATACAATTGATAAAAAGAAAAGGAGATAAAAGTCCCCCTGTCTAAGATCATTTGAAGGACAAAATATCTTATTAGGAGAACCAATTATCAAACATGAAAAGAGACAGTGTTAACACACATATTGATTTAGTTGATAAATTTTGAATCAAAACCTGCACTATGAAGAATTTTAGGATAAAAGTCTAATTAACTATGGCATAGGATTTATCAAAGTCTAATTTCAGAGTCGTCCAACTTTTTATTCCTTTTTATGTGCTTAAAAGAATAAATAATTGATAGGTGCATTATTTGTACTAGTTTTGTACTCTAATCAATTGCTTTCTTGTTAATTTCCATTCCATTATGCTTTGATCTTGTTTTTTCTCTTTAGGATTTTTAAAGTTGATTTAACCAAATAAGAATAAAGAAGTTCATTGCGACTTGAAATAACAAGAAGTCAAGTTCTACAATTGAAGAAGGTACAAACACCAAGTTTAACTCGTTCAAATCAAGAATTTCTTATCATCATCGTTAAGGGAATTGAAAGAATGACCCAGCGCAAAAAGATTAAGGTCATTTCGAGTTTGTATGAAGAAATTATGAGTAAAACAGTCGGAGAAAAGAGGAATGCCCAGAATCGGTGGATACGAGTGGTTCATATTGGCCAATTATGGAGAATATTTTATACAAAAAAACTTTGTTTGTGAGACTTATACAATCAGTGCTTATGGAGGATTGTATCCACCAATTTTTAGGCGATATTTTATACAAAAAACTCTATTTTTTGAGGCTTTGCGATCGGTGTTTATGGGAGATTATATTGGACGATTTTGACACGAAAAGGGCCACTTCTTGGGCGTGTTTTTTAATTCTAAATTAAGATAACATGGTCCCATTATGACTTTAACACCTATACTTCATGATTACTATATAAGAATACTTCCAAACCCTAAGAAGTCACTTTTTTCAAGAAGAGACTTTAGAGCAACAAGGAGTTATGGTTGGAGTTTCGATTGATCATCACGATATCTAGGGTTCGATTTACTTGCTTTCTTATATATTATCCACGGATTTTAAGAAATCCTTGATGAGCTAAACCTTTCTTATTGGTTAAGGATGTAACTTAAATTTATAAACATGTTATGAATCTAATGCATTAGTCTCATTAGTCACTCTCTTGTGTATCGTTTAAATTTTAATACGTATAAGAATTATTTGATTGTATTCATATAATATGATTGGTTGTTTTACACATTTAATTATAAATTAAATATCTTAATAACTTGTCTATAGCTAATTAGGAATCTTAGGTAATTTTATCAAGAACACTAATAACTAGTAGTAATTTTTGATCACTAGCGGTACGATTCGTTGGCTTAGGTTGAATATGCCACGATTTTGTTTGTATTGCCTATGAGTAACCCGTCTCATAGATTTTAAAGATTTCTTCAAGTTGAATCTCTTAGCAATAAATCATTAGGTTATTTGGTGGAAAATGATTCATATATTAACGATTACAGTATTTGGCATGGGATAGATGGTATGAATATTGAGAACGTTACAAGATATTGGTGGCTAGCTTCCCGCATCATCAATTTAGTGACTCATTTATAATCTAATACTTCTCTAAAGGTATTCAAGCAAGTGATATGAATCTCCTCAACGCTGCAGGTGGTAATCCATTAGTGAACAAGACAGTAACGCAGGATAAAGAATTAATTGAGAACATGAACTCTCAACAATTTTCAAGTTGTGGATCATAATCACTCATCAAGAGAGTTAATGAAGTTGGTGAATCCACTGAAGTCGCCAACAAATAAGCAACCTGACAGCAATGATGCAACAAATTGCAGTCGTGGTATTTCTATTATGTTCTTGGTCAACTTATGAAGCGGGTAATGAACAAGCCAATGCGATCTTTCCAAATCAGCATAGGCCCAGGTGTGATCCTTTCTCCAACACTTACAATCACGGATGAAGAGATCACCCCAACTTTAGATATGCTAACAAGCAAGTTGTGGTTCAACATCCTACTTTCAACCACTAAAATAGGTACCAATAATAACCTAATAAGAGTTTTAGTACAGATGACAAGCTTAACACCATTATATCGATATTTTAACAGAGCCAACAAAAGACTGATAACTCCATCAAGGAGTTATAAAGTCATATGGCCATTATGGCTAGTAAAATTAATCATTTAAAGGAACATAATAGTGGGAGACTTCCTTCTCAACCTATTAACCCAAGAGAAACTGTTAATGTTGTGACATTGAGAAGTGGTACATAAACTATGCAACCATAAGTGAAGACCCTAAGGGGCCGGTTTTGGATAAAGAAATTACTTAATCTTTCCAAATCTATGAGGTACCGGAAGCAAAATCTAAGCCTAATATTTCTACTTATGTTCTTCATGTGCCTTTTCCTCGTAGGTTTTCTAATTCTATAAAAGTTGAACAAGAGAAGGTGATTTTGGATGTGTTCAAAAAGGTTCAGGTGAATATCCCGTTGATATATGCAATTAGGCAAGTTCCTAAATATATAAAGTTATTGAAGGACTTGTGCACTAAGAAACAACGGTTAACGGTAACAAGGTAATGAGTGTGGGGGAAAACGTTTCGGATATCCTCCAAAAGAAACTCCCACCCAAGTATAAGGATCCCGGTAGTTTTGATATACCTATTGTGTTTGGTAATAAAATGTTTGGAAAAGTTATGCTTGATTTAGGAGCATCAATTAATGTTATGCCTGTATCTATTTATGAATATTTAAATTTGGGTACATTAAAATAAATCTGTATTGTTCTTGAACTAGATGATAATACTAATATCTATCCTAGAGGTATTATTAAAGATGTGTTTGTGCAGGTATTTGTGGGGGAAAACGAATTGAGGGATAATTTAGGAAAAGTGGGGTGAGTAGGAGATAATTCGTTAATCCTTAAACATTTGTACTGTTGAAGTACTTTGTTTATATTCGAGAGATCAATATGTACAATCCTGACCTAAACCAAGCAATAGTATTGCTTCAGTCATAAAGAATAAGGAGAAGGGTTGGTCTTAGGGAGGGAAGCGAGAGAAGGTTGAGGTCAGAGTATCAGAATCTGTGGGATGTAATTGGTGTTAATGGCTATGAAAAATTCTTATGTGTGTGAGAAGAGGTGAATGATCGAGTTGTTCGACTTGTATTGTTCAATTCATACTTGTTCCATTCAAACTTGTTTGTTCAATAAATTGAGAATCTATTTATATCATAGTTATTGTAACCACTTGACCTCTTCTCTAGAAGAAAGTGTCGATAGTTGAGTAGTGGTGAAGTGGAAAAGGTGGAGAAGGTGTTGACAACTGCTTTCCACTTCGATTAAGGATGAATAGTCAGTTACTCAACTTACCACTCCTCTACTCAACTGATGATCGAACTTTCCAAAATTTCTCTTTAGTGGGTGCACTGCTATACCACATGTCGTAGACCGCCAGACCAATACCCTAGTGAATATCCCCCCATTTGTGACACTAGATGTTTCGTGTAAATTATGTAGTATTAAGTACTACTAATAATATTAATTCGAATGAGACTTAGTTAGTCTTTTGACTGAAGACCTATCTTGCTTGAATAGGCTGATAAGTCTTGATAGATTAAAGACGGAATAAATATGTATTTATTTGTGCATAAGGAGCAATGTGTCCAATTTAGTCAATTTTACATTGACATGCTTGTTTTGTAAAAATAAGTGTATGCTGATGAGCATGAGAAATTGTATGTGAGGCCACATACGAAAATATATATGTGAGAGAGTATACATGAAAATATTTGTGTGTGAGGCCACACATGAAAATATATGTGTGAGGCCACACATGAAAATAAGTGTGTGTGAGGCTACACATGAAAATATGTGTGAGAGGTCACACGTAAAAATATGTGTGAGAGGCCACACATATGAATGAGACCTAGCATGGCCCTTTGATAAGAAAATTAGGGTTTTTAAACTCTTTGTACTAAGCCTCACACGTTGAGGGCAAAAGAATAAAATACCAAATTTGGAAAGAAGTCGGACGTCCATGCTTGGTCTTTGAGCAAAGACGTGCAAGTTTTGCCCTAGAAGCAAAACGCAAGCTTTAGCAAGGCGCACATGTTGGGGAATTAGGGTTTGAAAATGCTAATTAGGGTTTGAAAATGCATCATTTGAGACACTTATAAGTGTTGCAAATCATATTTTAAGCGTTTTAAAAACCCTAAATTGAATTTTTTTCACTCATTCACATTAGTTGTCTTTTTAGGTAAGGATTAATGTGACTCAGGTTGGATTTTTAGCTAGTAGAAGCTATAAAATTATGCCTGTTACTATTTTGACTTTGAATTTAAGCACAGTTGTGGTACTTTAATCAAATAGATTCATATATGAAGCTATATAGGTGTTTTAGTAGGTTAATATTGCTCAGTTGAGCGTGAATATCAACATGGGTAATCTTTTGGGAATTTAGTTGTGAAATGATGAGTGTTTAAACACGATGTAATTTACGTCTTAATTTATATTTATTAGTTCTCTATTTTATACATATTTGAGGATTTTATTTAGTTTTGTAGAATTAAATAAATAAAGTTCGATTGGACTAAAATACGGAATCATACCCTTAAAATAGATATAAAACAAAAACGGGTCTAAATTTCTCTCTTGGCTATTTCGAGGCACAGAATTTCATGAAGTATGGATTGCACGAGTCAATTCCAGTCAAATAGTTTAACGTCTAAAAAGAAGTTGATACGTCAATTTGTGAGCTTAGTGGAACATTTAAATTCGAGACTAATACGCCCAAGCACAGACGTGAAAAAATTAATTCCGGTAAAAATAAACTGCTACAAGGTTATCATACCATACGGTGTCAAGAGTATTCTTTGGTGTGGAAGTATATATTGAATTCATGGCATATCCGGTGGAGGAAGGAAATAACTAAATCTCTTTTGATTTGGTTATCTTCCATCATTTACACATGGGACCATTCCAACTAATCAATGGGAAATATGGTCTGACCGAATAATTCAAGAAGAGAAACAAAGATTTGAGTCCAATATAAAATTCCATTAATGAGAATGGATTGAAGAAGGAAACCAATTACAAATTCTCTTTAACTTAATTAAGTGACTCTAAATTTGAAAACAGTGGAGATATCACTTATATAAATAGCCAGTTATGGGAGGGTGGGGGAGAGGTCCGGGAGTCGGGCAGTAGAGTTTTTGTCTAGTACTCGTTTTCATTTTTTTTTTTTTCTTCTTTTTAATTTTAGTTGTAATGGACATCTAACCTTTTTACTGAGGTTGAAGATGAAACCGATTTAATTATGTAAATGCTTCAAATACTCTCTTTAATAATATATAATTTTAGATTTAACTGTTTTATTAAAAAAAATCAATTAAAGCTTCGTTATATTATTCTTTTAAATAGTCTTCGATTATTGATCCTTTACGAGCGAAGGAGATTAAATTATTTTAGATTTACAACAAAAGTTGTATATTTATTTTAACCACGATATTTTTCGAGATGTATTGATTGGATTCGATAGTCTTGAGTCATATTCGAATATTTTATAAAGACTGTATGAGTAGTTTAACTAATTAATTTGGTGGAATCCGAAAACCTTAGTTTTCTTTAGTTTGAATATTTATTTATTTTAATAGTTTTAATATATTTCCTTTTATTTGTTTTAGCACTTAAATTGTGAAATAATTAGGATCAATAATATCAATCCCCGTGGACGATCCCATATTTACCACTACTACTTTATAGTCGTCGTGCGATTGTGGATATAGGTTTTTATACCTATCATGGAATATAGCACCAAAATAATACTCAAATTGTTCTATACTAGTGGGCAATCCATCTAGGAGCTTGAGATTTTATGAAAAATCACAAAACATCTGGGAATGTTGTAGTAAGCACCAGTGTTGTTCTGATGATTTTGTACAGTAATGATTGTTGATTCAATTTATCAATTTTGATCGTATATGTAGTTGGCCATACATATAGAGATAAGACAGGGATAAGCACCTGAGAGAGGGTAGGGATGAGCACCTACTTAAGAATTCTTTTGCGAAATTTTAAAGTTTAGTATTTCTCAGACCCGAGTCTTGAGAGATAATTTACTATTTTATCTTTGTCAAAAACCCACAATCTACAACAGGTGGATCAACTAGTATATCCAGTCGATTTCTGCATATTGGAGATAAATAGCGAGTCTGACGCATCTATTTCATTGTTACTTGGGAGGCCATCCATGAAAACGGCTAAAACCGTGATTGATGTTGATAAAGGAACACTTACAATGGATTTTGACAATGAAAAGATTCGCTTTAATATTTTAGAAGCGATTTGGTACCCTAGTGATATTCATTCAGATCTTCATATTTATGTACTGGACACAAGCTAAGGAATAGCGAGAGAGTCTACAGTCGGAATGACGATGTTTAACCAAGTGATGAATGGGAGGCAACCCATTGGTTTATTATTTTTTAACTTTTATCTTTTAAATTTTTTTCTTAGTTACATATCATTGTAGGATCTCCCACCTTGAATTTTGCATTGGAATAGTCAATTTCACATTGAGGACAATGTAGAGTTTAAGCGTGGGAGAGTGTTTAAGTATATAAACTTTTAGTATTCACTTTAGTGGAGTATAATTTTTTAATATTTTATAAATATGTACATGAAAACCTCCAACTTTTAGAGGTTTAAGAGTCACATAATATATTTTTTGCTAAGTTTACATACAAAGTTCTTACCAAATAACTGAACTTAGAAGTCCTATAGCACTTACATTCGAGGTTCTTAATATTTTAGAGAGTAAATGTGATGAACCTAACCATGAAGGTGGCGAATTAGGTGCAGATTAAATATAGTATTAGAGAGCTAATCTATCATTAGTGGAGACTACCCATTAAAAAATAAGAGTGAGGCACCAAATCTTCAACATATATTTTCCGTTTAAAGTGTTTCATCTGCGGTAACTTTGAGTATAACGATGATTTACTCAACCTCGCACCTCTTCAGCACTTTGTGACCTCTTGAGTGTTAATTTTGATAGGTGCATTATCTGCACTAGTTTGGTACTCTAATCCATTGGTTTCTTGTTAGTTTTCATATCATATTGCTTCCTTTATTGTTTTTGTTTTTGAGTTTTTAGGAATTTTGAAATTGATATAACCAAAGAATAAGAAATGGGTTCATTGCAACATGAAATAAACAAGGAAATCAAGTTCTACAAGTGAAGAAGGGCCAAATACCAAGTTCAACTCGTTCAAATCCAGAATTTATTATCATTATCTTGAAGATAATTGAAATACGAAACCAACTCAGAAAGATTGAGGTCATTCCGAGTTCGTATGAAGAAATTATGAGCAAAATATTTAGAGAAAAAAGGAATGCCCAGAATCGGTGGATACGAGTGGTCCATATTGGCCGATTCTGGACGATATTTTCTACAGAAAAACACTATTTTGAGACTTTTACAATCGGTGCTTATGGAGGATTGTATCCACTGATTGTAGGCGATAATTTGTACAAAAAACTCTCATTTTTGAGGTTTTACCATCGGTGTTTATGAGGGATTATATTGGCCGATTGTGACACAACGAGGACCACTTCTTGGACGTGTTTTTGACTTCTAAATCAAGGTAACATGTTCTCATTATGATTCTAATACCTAGATCTCATGAGTACTACATAATAATACTTCCATAACCCTAAGAAGATATCTTTTACAAGAAGAGACATTTTACAACAACAAGGAGACAAGGAGCTAGGGCTTGGAGTTGCCATTGATCCTCATGATATCTAGGGTTTGATTTACTTGTTTTATTCTATATTATCCATGGATATTAATAAATCCATGATGAGTTAAACCTTTCTTATTGGTTAAGGATGTAACTTAAAGTCATGAACATGTTATACAATTAATGCATTAGTCTCATTATTGACTCTCTTGTATATAGTTCAAGTTTTATTATTTTCTTAGTGAAGAACATATATATAAGGGTGAAGGGATAAATCATAAATAATACAAGATGTCAAAATTGTACAAGGCTAGCCTAAACCAAGCAAATTGTTGTTCAATCCTTGCTTCCGTCATAGAGAAGGCAAAAGGGTTGATCTTGGGTAGGGAAGATGAGATTAGAGTTTGGTTAGTTTTAGTCGAAGAACTCCAATCTCTGTGGTAGAGTTCAAGTAGAAAAGATGAAGTTGTTTAGGATATCCTGATGAGCTTTCATAAACTTGTGATCTCTAACTTGTGTGTTGTTTCATTGAAAATAGAAGAAGTATTTCATTTATAGTGTTTGAACTATTTATCTCGTATGAAGTGGAAAATATAGAGATATAATGAGGTGGAGAATGTGGTTGAGAATATGCCAATTATTGTTGGTATAACTCTTGAAACCGTAACTCCCATTATGAATGGGAGAATTCTCGTAATTGTATTGCTCATTATTCTCTCCTCTATAGCGTTTCATTTAACTCCTTCTCATCTTGGTTGTTTAGTTACACCTTAGAGGTTATAGACCGCTAAAACAATACCCCAATGGGTATCCCCCTGTGACATGTTTGATGTGTCGTACATATTTGATGGTTGAGTCATATAAATGACTCATTCAAATAATCTAAACTACAAGTGTAAGTCTATTAGAGTTTACTAAGTCTAAGCTTGAAAGTGCGCAAGATTGAAAGCGACAAGACTTGGAAATGGTACAAATTCGAAAGCGGAAAACCTGGATGCGCGCAGGCTTGGGAATGACATAAGTTTGGAAGAGTCCAGAGTCAAGATTATGCAAAACTTTTCATGGATTGATCATGAGATTGGCGCCATACTCTCGAGGACTAAGAAAGATTGGCATATGCTCGAAAGGGCCAAGCATAAGCGGTATATCCCTGAGAATCAGGAAATGCATGGTCATTTGGGACTAAGGCTTGGTGATCGAAAAAAACACGGTCCTCGAGGACCAAGGCTTGGTGTAATCGTACAAACCATATTGAATAAATCTTGGTGGACCAATCCTTAGTGTATTTAATCAAGGTATGATCGAGCGGACCATGGTCCCCGGGGACTAATGTTTGGCGTGATCAAGTAAGATTTAACAAAGGATAGTTCTCAATGACGCGTGACCAACAAGGATTGGTCGAACAGAGCATGGTCCTCGAGAACGCGTGACCAACAAGGATAGGTCGAACAAAACATGGTCCTCGAGGACGCATGACCAACAAGGTTTGGTCGAACAGCATGACCCTCAAGGACATGTGACCAACAAGGTATGCCCAAACAAGGCATGATCGATGAATACTAACACGAACAAGGCATGTTCAAACAAGACATGATCGAGAAAGGTGTGACACGAACAAGGCATAAACGAAGTCCTCGGGGACCAATGTTTGGCATGATCGACAAGGCTTGGTGGACCAATATTTGGTGATGCGAGTCTAGGTGATGCAAGGTATATTGGACCAAGGATGGGTGTGCTCGAACAAGGCATGGTCCCTGGCACCATTGACTCTGATTCGAGCAAGGCATAGTTCTTGGGGACCATGGATTCCTGACTTCGAGCACTGGCAAGGTGGGTCCCTAAGACATCTATGCTCTATATTTCTAACATAGACCAGGAATAAATTTGCAAATTCAATATTTCTGATACGGAACGGATAAATTTACAATTTTTGCCTCTTTTAAAATTCCACCATCTATAACTACATATTACACTTATGTTCATATAATATAATCGGTTGTTTTGCATATTCAAGTTATGAATTAAATATCTTAATAACTTGTCTATAGATAATTATGAGTCTTAGGTAATTTTATTTACAACCTTAATAACTAGTAGTAATTTGTGATCACTAGCAATACAAATCGTGAAGGAAGTCACGAGTAAAACTTGGCCTGGGTTGAATATGCCACGATTGTGCTTGTATTGATAATGAGTTACATGTCTCATAGAATTTAAAGTTTTCCTCAAGTTGAATCTTTTAGCAATAAAGCATTAGGTTATTTTATGGAAAATGATTCTTATATTAGCGATTGCAATATTTGTTGATTTGTGGAGACATAACGAAGTGTTGACACCGATTGAGAACATTTTAGGGTTATTGGTAATATGAGAGAGTAAGTGATGATATTGATGCTTGATTGAGTAGCATGTGTAGTGATGTACGGTGACTTTCTTAACCAGCTTTCTCTTCTAATATTTTCTTAAACACTTTCAGCTTAAGTTTTATTTTAAATTACTTTTAAAAAATAGAACATCATATGTTTTACAATAGTTTTCAAATACAATTAACAACCCATATCTCCTTGTGGATCGAATTCTTTCCTACTGTTATTTTCTTAGTTATAATTGTGAGTGAAAAGAACTTAAAATAATTTTGCTTGGTTGACAACCGACCAATAATTTCATTACAGATAATTGTAGAATCAAATATTGATCTTCCTAACACAAAAACATGCTGATTTACAGAAATAAACTTATCCATTAAAGGTTTCAGTCTATTAGCAATTATTTTTCTAATGATTTCCATAGTGAAATTACACTAACTTATTGGTATATATTTCTTTATGGTACTAGAAAAGCTTTTTGTAGGTATTAGAGCAATAAAAGTTTTATTAGGCCTAGCATCCAAATATCCATTTTGAAAAAAGTCCATAATAAGTTGCACAACATTTGATCCCACTTGATCCCAATACTTAGCAAAGAAAAAAACTTACAAACCATCAGGACCAGGGGGTTTGTGTTACCCGAATTGTTTTAAGGATGTTTTGATCCCATTCAAGGAACAGATCTAACCAATCTAGCATTCTCTACAATATTGATATAAATAGGGAAAATATAATTATTAAAACTATCATCACAATCATTATACTTGTAGAAAAATATTACAAAAATACTCAGCAACATGTTTTTCGATATCATGCTCTTTTTCAATCCAATTACCATTATTATCCTTTAATTTAACTATCTTATAGATATTTCTTCTAACCAAGGTAGAAGAATGAAAGAACTTGGTATTTAGATCACCCTCAAGCAAACAACTGACTTTTGTATTTCTGCTTCCAAAAGATTTCCTCCATCCTAATGAAATTTAAATCACACAAAAAATTAGTCATTTTTAATTTATTTAACTCAGAAAGATCATTCTCAAAGTCACGTTGTGCTTTGACTAGATCTTGTAAATCCATACCAATAATATTAGTCAGGTTACCCAAAACCTCTTTATTCCATTTATTGGAATCCGTTTGAAACTTTTCCACACAATTGAAATAATTCAGTTAAAAGCAAATGTTATCATTAGTGGATCAAGATCCCTTAACTACATCAAGAAATTTGTTGTCCTCTGTCCATATAGCCTCAAGTCTATAAGGCATGGGCTTAAAGTTTTTCTTGAGATCAAGATCAATATAAAGAAATCTATGATCCGAGTCAAAATAGGGAAGATGTGATACCTAGACATTTGGAAATATATTACACCATTGAGGATTGGAAAACACTCTTTCCAATCTCTCTTTTATGTTAGATAGACCCACTTTCTTATTATTCCAGATCTACTTTGGTCCATAAGCACCCAAATCCACCAACCCACATTGACTCACCATAGTTGTAAGTTCACCCAGTTAATAGCATGTGCAATTCTGCCACCTTTCATGTTGGATACCTATAGTGGTCAAATCACCCATTACCATTCAGTCAGTATTTTGAATCTAAGCAATACCCTTCATCTCATCCCAAACCATTTTCCAGTTAATTTAATTGGTTGATAGATGCATTATTTGCATTATTTGCATACTATAATTCATCGATTTCTTGTTAATTTTCATATCATTATGCTTTGATTTTGTTTTTTTATGAGTTTCTTAGGAGTTTTGAAGTGTATTCAACCAAAGAAGAAGAAATGAGTTCATTACGACACGAAATGAACAAGGAAGTTAAGTTCTGCCAATGGAGAAGGGCCAAATACCGAATTCAACTCATTCAAATCCAGGAGTTCTTAATACAATTTTGAAGAGAACGAGAAGACGAATCCAACGCAAAAAGAATTAGGTCATTTGGAGTTCGTATGAGGAAGTTATGAGCAAAATAGCCGAAAGAAAATAATAAAACACTCAGCATCACAATTGGGAGTTTACAAGGGATAATAACCTACCGATTATAAGCGATTTCGGGTACAGGAAAACTTCATTTTTGAGCTCCAACAATCGGTAGTTTACACAGAAAGCGAGCCTACCGATTATGGTACGTTTTGGGTACAGGAAAGTTATATTTTGAGTCCTTACAATCGGTAGTTAAGGAGGGGGTCTTGCCTACCGATTATGACTCGACGGGAGGCACTTCTAAGACACGTTTTTGACTTCCAAATCAAGGTATCATGGTCCCATTAGGACTCTAACACCTAGATATGATGAAGACTATATAAGAAGACTTCCATAACCCTAGAAAGAGAGCTTGGACACTTTTGGAGACTTGAAAACACAAGGAGAACAAGAAGCTAGGGCTTGGAGTTGCGATTGATCATCACGATTTCTAGTGTTCGCTTTACTTGTTTTCTTGATTATTTTCCATGGATTTTGGGAAATCCATGATGAACTAAACTTTTCTTATTGGTTAGAGATGTAGTCCTAAGTTGGAAAACATGTTTATTAATTGAAGTATTCATTCTCATATGTTCATAATCTCTTCAATATCGCTTATGTTCTACCGTCTATAACGCCTTGTATGATGAATTGCTTGTTTGTTTAAGTCGCGAATTAGATGAGAATGCATTGACATCTATAGCTAAACTAGGGTTTGAGATCCGGAATTGTCGAAAGATCCTTGTTACAAGTAGCATAAAATAGTTGTTAATAACGGGATGTTACCATGCAATTATGTGTAGAAGCGTGACCTAGGTTAAATCCGAGTGGCTCTTGCGCCGGATTGCTTAGAATAACCTCAAATTACAAAGACCAATGCTTTCATTGGGTTAAACTTGAGTGGCTCTTGCGCCAAGTTATTCGTTGAAAAGGTTCAAAGAGTCGCTCTTGCGCCTTTGATGCTAATAGGAGATTTGCCGGAGTAAGCCTGTGATAGGATGCTTTAGAGTTATTGATATTGAGAGTGCATGAATGTTGAGTATGATTTGGTTGATAACATGTTTGAATATGGAAGATGAACTCTCTAGCCAATTTTCTTTATCTCTTATATTCATTTTAATCAATTTGTTTTAGCATAATTTAGTTATAATCACAACCAAAACCCCCAAGTTTACATAAGTAATCGAAAGTAATTAACAACACCTGCCTCTTTGTGGGAACGAACTTGTTCTTATTACTATACTCTAATCTATATTAGTGAAGTAAGAACTTGAATTAATTTTGCTTGGCTGACAACCGACCAAATTTTGGCGCCGCTACCGGGGAGGCATAGCGGATTGTTATTTGTTTTTGGTTTCTTTTTTGTTTTTGTTTTTTATTTTTATTTCTGATTTTTGTTTTTTTTTTTATTTTCTAACCTAGTTTTGAGAATCTTGTTTCAGGTACTTGTATTCCATGTACGGTGCACAAGATCAAGCTTATAATAGTAATCAATTTGGTTTTCAATCTTAACCATATGATAATTTCCAACCATACGGGGAGTATAATCACAACCAATCCTTTGGTTATGACCAATATTCAATGTACCCTTTTCATTATTCTCATACATACCAATCTCCTTATAGTGGGTATGTAAGTGAACAATTACAAGGAGGGGAGGATAATTATGCTTGTGATGGTTTATCTAAATCTACTCTTGATCGTAATTATGATCATTCACCTATTCAACGGGAGGAGATAAGGTTTAGAAACTCTACCACAAATAATGGTGTAAGACTACCAAGTTTGAAAGAACTTGATAGAAGGTTTGAGCAATTGATAGATGAAGGGGCATCATGTGCAGAAATTCTAGAAGCTAAAAGAACTTTGAGAGATGAACGTGAGCGACGTTATTCTATGGGATACGATGATGATTTTGAACCTTTTGAAAATCCTTACACCAGTGATGATGTTATTCCAACTCTGAATCTGATTTTTGATGATAATTTTATAGTTAACTCAATTCTTGATCTTAATAATGATCATTCACCCGTTCAAAGGGAAGAGTCGTGTGCAAGAGATTCTATTGTAGTTAATAGTGGGAAGCGTGTGAATGTCAAAAAAACTTGCTCAGAAACTATACAAATTGGAAGATGACGGAGCCCTGGAAGAGCTTCTCGAAGAAATTAGTAGGACCATTTGTATGGAATTTAAACGACGTTCTGATAAATGTTAGGAAACCGATGAAGATTCTGAATACTGTGAGTCTGAAAATGAAGAGGAGTATGTTGAGAATGAAACCGAATTGAGCAATAGTGTGGAAGACCCAATTGAACTTGCCGAGGATGATATTGATAATGTTGATGTCGAGATTCTTGTTGAGGCAGAAACTAATTGAAGAAAGGTTAGAAAGTTTGATAGAGGACCACAATACACAAGAGGTAAGTAATTCATTAGAAATTTTTGAAAAAGATAAGGATCCCATAAATTCAAGAGACTTTAGAAGTTTTGACTGAACCTTTGCTTATTGATCCTTTTCCTTTACCTCGTTTTGGCTTGAATGTATGTGCTTCAGAAGTATTGTTGAGTGACTTTGCTTCTAAATATCCATTGTTGGAAATATTTGATTTTCATACTATGCAGGTTAGCAAAGAGGAGTCTATAGAAGTTCCTGAATTCTATGTTCTTTATCCACTTCCGAGTGTAGAAAAGACTAAGTGTGGAGGAAACTTCTATCGAGTGATAACTTCACTATTATTTTCTTGTACTCATGTTTGTGTGAAGTTAATATTTGCAAGGAAGATTGTTCTACGGGTGGATCCCTAAATTTTCAGATTGTTGGTTTATGGGTGACCAGACAGTCAGGCTGAAGACGTTAAACTAAACGCTAAATGGGAGGCAACCCATTGGTTTTGTATTTCTATCTTTTGATTTTTATTAGTTTTCCATATCATGTTAGGATTTCCCATCTTGATTTTACATTATAGGAATCAATTTACATTGAGGACAATGTAAAGTTTAACTATGGTGGAGTAATTAAGCATATAGAGTTTTAGTATTCGCTTTTGTAGGTAGAATTTTAAAACTTTTGTACATATTTGCATGAAAACCTTCAACTTTTATAGATTTTAGAGTCACTTAGTATACTTCTAGCTACTTTTACATACGGAGTTCTAACCGAAACAACTGAACTTAGAAGTATTAGAGAACTATATTCGGAGTGCTTAGTTGTTGAGAGGCTAGAGCTGACAAAAATGGACTTAAACTTCCGGTAGAGAATACAATATTAGAAGAGTTGATCATTCAATACCCATGAGAGAGGCACCAAACCTTCAATTGTCCGTTTATAGGGTTTCATCTGCGCAAATTCCGAGTACAATGATGAGCTACCTAACCTCGCACCAATTTCAGCACTACTTTTTGATCTCTTGAGTGCTATTTCTATCAATCATGAGGGTGCCATCAGAATTGCTAACTCTATCTGGTAGTCTTGTTTACAGTTGGCACCATTCTCTCGATAACAACATGTCCATAGAAACATATCATCATCAACCAGCGGAATATCAAAAATTTGAAGGAAAGTTGAAGACAGTCAAGGTGTACAAACAACCGTTCAAGAAGAACAAATTTCATATTCAAGTAAAGCAACAATACAATTAGCAGAATTATAAATACATGTTGAAGACTTATGTACATAAGCGAAAGAAATCAAAATATGTGAGTTAGTGAAGTTCATGATATCAAGGCAATACAAGTTGTGAAGAATCAAGTGGTAAAGTCTTTATCCCACGGACGTAGTAATTTCATCATTTATTTTTCAGTCTATATTTTGAAAAAAAAAATGATTATCATTGCTTTATTGTATATTTTCTTTTGTATTCATTCAATAAGGCCGTGGGGAAGAAGAAATATATAAAGAAGTTTCAAACAACAAGAAATTGAGAAAAAGAGTTACAAATTGTCAAGGTTCTACGAAGTTCAAGAGTTCATCATCAACAGTTGAAGACTGAAGACGTTTCTATTGGATGCTGTGAGAGTGGTGTTGATTGTCGATCGGGTGAGAAGGTGAGTAAGCATTCCCATCCTCGCATAGTGATTGATTTCCTTTATTAGAGGTCACTAGAAAAACAAAAAGGGGTTCTTTTTCGTCCCACGTTCTATGGGATAACATCTTCATATGATTCGGAAGGTTACCTTTCCTTCCCACCATTCAACGTGTGCAGAATTTCTATCTTCATTCCTGCCTGCACATAAGTGAGAACCATAAATTGCATCTTTTGAGTGTCAAATTCATAAAATCCTGTTGGAGTGGAAACATTCGGTCGCTCTCGAACCTGGATTCTTTCATATGTGGTTTTCTCCTAACTCAAGGGTTAAGCATGAGAATAATGTTCTTTATACTTCTAACTTCTTATTGTTAGTGTGCAGAAACTTTATGTCTTCGTAGCTCTTTGGATGCAGGTGCTCTGGAATATTTGAAAGTTAGAAATTAGGTTTTGTGGGTATACCTCTTGTAAACCCTCACGAGACTATAACTCGTCCACTAGGGATACCTAGGGGTTTAAAGGCTTGTTACACATGCTAAGTGTAACAGTATCCTCAACGAAATGGAGTTTTTGTAGTTTAGGTTAGTTTAGATTTATAGTTTGCTCGAGGACTAGCAAAAGACAAGTGTGGGGGAATTTGATAGGTGCATTATTTGTATTATTTGGATACTCTAATTCATTGACTTCTTGTTAGCTTTTATATCATTATGCTTTGATTTTGTTTGTTTATGAGTTTCTTAGGAGTTTTGAAGTGTATTCAACAAAAGAAGAAGAAAGGAGTTCATTACGACACGAAATGAACAAGGAAGTTAAGTTCTTCCAATGGAGAAGGGCCAAATACCGAATTCAACTCATTCAAATCCAGGAGTTCTTTATACCATTTTGAAGAGAACGAGAAGACGAAGCCAACGCAAAAAGAATAAGGTCATTCGGAGTTCGTATGAGGAAGTTATGAGCAAAATAGCCGAAAGAAAATAATAAAACACTCAGCATCACAATCAGGAGTTTACAAGGGAAAATAACCTACCGATTATAAGCGATTTTAGGTACAGGAAAACTTCGATTTTGAGCTCCAACAATCGGTGGTTTACACGGAAAGCGAGCCTGCCGATTATGGCACTTTTGGGTACAAGAAAGTTATATTTTGAGCCCTTACAATCGGTTGTTAAGGAGGGGGTCTTGCCTACCGATTATGACTCGACGGGATGCACTTCTAAGACACGTTTTTGAATTCCAAATCAAGGTATCTTGGTCCCATTAGGACTCTAACACCTAGATATGATGGAGACTATATAAGAAGACTTCCATAACCCTAGAAAGAGAGCTTGGACACTTTTGGAGACTTGAAAACACAAGGAGAACAAGAAGCTAGGGCTTGGAGTTACGATTGATCATCACGATTTCTAGGGTTTGCTTTACTTGTTTTCTTGACTATTTTCCATGGATTTTGAGAAATCCATGATGAACTAAATTTTTCTTATTGGTTAGAGATGTAGTCCTAAGTTGGAAAACATGTTTATTAATTTAAGTATTCATTCTCATATGTTCATAATCTCTTCAATATCGCTTATGTTCTACCGTCTATAACGCCTTGTATAATGAACTGCTTGTTTGTTTAAGTCGCGAATTAGATGAGCTTGCATTGACATCTATAGCTAAACTAGGGTTTGAGATCCGGAATTGTCGAAAGATCCTTGTTACAAGTAGCATAACATAGTTGTTAATAACGGGATGTTACTATGCAATTATGTGTAGAAGCGTGACCTAGGTTAAATCCGAGTGGCTCTTGTGACGGATTGCTTAGAATAACCTCAACTCACAAAGACCATTGCTTCATTGGGTTAAACTTGAGTGGCTCTTGCGCCAAGTTATTCGTCGAAAAGGATTCAAAGAGTGGCTCTTGCGCCTTTGATGATAATAAGAGTTTTGCCGGAGTAAGCCTGCGAAAGGATGCTTTAGGGTTATTGATATTGAGAGTGCATGAATGTTGAGTATGATTTGGTTGATAACATGTTTGAAGATGGAAGATGAACTCTCTAACCAATGTTCTTTATCTGTGGTATTCGTTTTAATCATATTTTTTTAGCATAAATTAGTTATAATCACAACCAAAACCCCTCAGTTTACATAAGTAATCGAAAGTAATTAACAACACCTGCCTCTCTGTGGGAACGAACTTGTTCTTATTACTATAATCTAATCTATATTAGTGAAGTAAGAACTTGAATTAATTTTGCTTGGATGACAACCGACCATTGGTACTAGCATAAATAGTGGAAATAAAAATGAGAGGATCTGGGTTCCTTCTTGCCAGGTTATGAACCCTATTCGTTCCCAGATCTGGTTCAAAAAAAGAGCTAACTTCTTTTGGCGAAGTCATTATTTTAGCGTTCTTTTACTTTGAGAATAACAAGATATGCAAAAGTGTTGTGCATAAATCCCTGCATAGCTGAGAATATTCCTGAATTAATTTTTGGACTCTCGTCTTGAAGAAAAACCACTTGACCTTCTCATTCTAATAAATCACCTTATTTCTAAGCTTCCAAAGTTCAGCTCGAATTACCAGATTAGTCACAAGCCCTAAATTCTTTACCATTCTGCTCATTTTCTTCGCCGCATCATAGGAGATTGACAAAAAAGACTCAGGCACTAAGTCAAAGATGCCTGCAATCCAGTCCCACCTGAATCCAAGCTTTTTGAAACTTTGCAGTAACTACAAAATGTACAACCAGTCTAGATTTAAAAGTAGCTTAAATATTAACCTCGCTCTCATTCCACAAAATATACATTCCACCTAAGAAGTTGTTTGTACCTAAAAATATCCCTCAAGCAAAATACTGTACTATAGAAGTACTTTTTAGGTTCGAGGATCAAAATCGTACAAAACAAATCCAAATAAGTTGGATATCTGTATTTCTTCTGCTTCGGTTACAAAGAGAGGAGATGGGTTTATCTTAGGGGAGGGAAGCAAAGGAAGTTGAAGGAAGTGTATGTGTAGAATTGTGTATTGTAGTGGAAAAATAACAGAGATTGAGAATGATTTTCTATCTCTTCTCCATTTGTTGCTTGTTTCTTTGTTCTTGTTGTTCTGTCTTTGAAATTTGCAAATCAGCCTATTTATAATGTTTTGAGACCACACACTTTCCTTGTAAAATAGTGGTAGTTGTGGGGAGATGGAGAAGTGGAGGTTGTGAGAATAACCGTCCACTTTGTCTTTGGGAACCTCTAGACCGTAACTCCAGTATCTCTCCAACCGCTCCAACTTACCACTTACTCTATAACTTCCTTGTCATGGGGCAGTGCTACACCCATGTTGTTGTAAACCGCCAGAACAAAACCCCATGTTTTATCCCTCCATTGTAATATGATTTGATATCTCGTAAGAGTTAGTGGGGTCATGGCTTCAAAGCCATAAGCCTTGTCGTAAAAATAATACTTCTAGTAGACTTTATGTCAATATTGTCGTAGTAATGACTTAAGTAATAGTGCTAGCTTGAGCGAAGGTACTAGCTTGAGCATGGTGCTAGCTTGGTGCGGCAATGTAGTACGGCATAACGCTAGCCTAACGCTGATGCCAGCGCTTAATGCTTCCTCTGTGCTTCTTCTTCATGGCTCTATTGTTTCAGCTTCGTAGCTTTGGTATCCTTGTATTTTTGATTGACTTTATTATTTTGGTTATTTTTGTTGTTTTGGCACATTTGTGCTAGAAGTGTGGCTAGGGCTTACTAAAGCATGTATTTGTTATTGTCAGGGTTATAACCTATATGCCATTTGTTTATTGACATTGACTAATGACATGACCATGGCTATGGTTTATTTAGAGTTCATCAATCTTGTGATATTTAATTGTTGGCATTTATGCCTAAATTTTGTGCAGTGCATACAGAACACCTTCAAGAGATTCAGCCGGGGAAGTTTGTAATCTTGAAATTATGCTCGATGCGACTCTGCAATTAGATGTTATGATGTATTTAGTAGCACATTTATTCGAGAATAATATAAGATCTCAAAATGACCAGTGTTCCCTTTTCGCTTGACTTTTTAGTAAAATAAATATTTTACCCGTGGTCCAAATATCGATAAATATGGCTTTTCACCTCTAATTATAAAATAACCATTTTTCCCCTGATGTGTAAAATGACTATTTTACACCTAGGATGAAAAAATTACCCAAATTGATTGTTTTACCCTTTGTCAAAAATTCACCATCAACATTAAGTCCACTGCTTAGCGCGGAACGAGTAATGTTGCGTGGTAAGCACTAGATGGTGGTCTTCCAGGCGAAGTAAAATATATCTTTTATGGTTTAATGGCTAAATATTACTAGAAGAGTGTCAGTTGGCCGAGTAATTTTTTCTCTTTATGTGATTGTACTCTTAAGTATTTGAAGCATTAGTTGGTTGTAGATAGTATTGAGGCAGTGTTGCCGTCAGAACACTAAGATGAGCATTGAGGCATTGCTGCCGTTATAACACTAAAATGAGTGTGGAGGCAGTGATTCTTCCATCAGAAATGTAGATGAGTGTTAGCCATGAACACTAAGATGAATGTTGAGGCAGTGGTGTCGTCAAAATACTAAGATGGGTGTGGAAGCAGTGATTCTGCCATCGTACATGTAGATGAGTGTTAGCTATGAGCACTAAGATGAGTGTCGGGGCAGTGATTCCGTCAGAACACTAAGATGAGTGTGGAGGCAGTGATTCTGCCATCAGACACGTATATGAGTGTTAGCCATGAACACTAAGATGAGTATTGAGGCAGTGGTGTCGTTAAAACAATAAGATGAGTGTGGTGGAAATGATTCTGTCATCAGACACGTAGATGAGTGTTAACCATGAACATTAAGATGAGTGTGGAGGCAGTGATTCTTCCATCAGACACGTAAATGAGTGTTAGCCATGAACACTAAGATGAGTGTCGAGGCATTGCTGCCGTCAGAACATTAAGATGAGTGTTAGCCATGAACACTAAGATGAGTTTTGAGGCAGTGGTGTCGTCAAAAAACTAAGATGACTCTGGTGGCAGTGATTCTGTCATCAGACACGTAGATGAGTGTTAACCATGAAACTAAGATGAGTGTTGAGGCAGTGGTGTCGTCAGAACACTAAGATGAGTGTGGAGGCAGTGATTCTATCGTCATACACGAAAATGAGTGTTAGACGTGAACACTAAGATGAATGTTGAGGCATTGATGCCGTTAGAACACAAAAATAAGTGTGGAGGCAGTGATTCTGCCATCAGACACAAAAAGGAGTGTTAGCTGTGAACACTAAGATGAGTGTTGAGGCATTGCTTCCGTCAGAAGACTAAGATGATTAGAATTTATCTTTGATATATATGGAACAAGTTCAAGGAATTCATCCGTGGAAGTTATGCGACTTGAAGCAAGTTCAATTGTGGCGTGAAATGCTTAACTTTTATGCAGTTTATACAGAACACATTCAAGAGATTCAGCCGTGTAAGTTTGCAACTTGAGATAATGTTCAATGTGGTTCTGCAATTAGATGGTATGCATCTGATTTAGCGATCTTTATTCATATATGGCATAACCTATATTCTAAATATTTGTTATTTTTTTATATAATTTGCATCTAGTTTGCATTATATTCAGACATGGACATAGTTTTTATCCTGAATATTCACTATTTTTTTTAGATGACTTGCATATAATTTGCGTTATATTCAGATATTGTCATAGCCTTTATCCTGAATATTCGCTATTTTGTTTTTTAGATGACTTGAATCTAGTTTGCATTATATTCAGATATGGTCATAGCCTTTATCCTGAATATTTGCTATTTTGTTATTTAGATGACTTGAATCTAGTTTGCATTATATTCAGATATGGTCATAGCCTTTATCATGAATATTCGCTATTTTGTTTTTTTAGATGACTTGCTTCTAGTTTGCGTTATATTTAGATATGGTCATAGCCTTTATCTTGAATATTCGTTATTTTGTTTTTTTAAATGACTTGCATCTAGTTTGCGTTATATTCAGACATGGTCATAGCCTTTATCCTAAATATTTGTTATTTTGTATAACCAGTCGTTCTGTTTTATACAAGTAGTTCGCATGGATGCACATGAAATAACAAGGATTTATTTTGTTTTAACTCTGAAATTTTTATGGTGCATATACGCACAAAAGAGTTTCAAGGCTAATTTAGCCAGGAGATGAATATGCATTTTCAATTTTCTTGCAGAATGTAAGATGGGAGTAGTATCCATAATTCATGAATTCTAATTTGATGGCGCTCCGAGACCATGGCTTTAAAGAGAAAAAATCCTTGTTTGACCATCACCAACCACCAGCGCTCTCTTTGAGTTGTGCGGAGGTACTGATGTGTAGATGCTCTCATCAGGATGATGCGAGTGGGGTCTTGTTGCTACTACCATTGTTGATTAAATACTCTGGTTGAAGGAGGTGGCTGCGTTAAACCTATGAAACTGAAGAAGTCTTCAATCCCCAGGTGCAGCTACTTTGGTCTGTTGCTCGACGATTGATGATTTAATAACATCATCATGGGTCCATGCATCTAGGGTCTGATCAGGCAAGGGAAGATAAGGAGGTTGATATATCATATTGTTGTTGTTGTCTTCGTGCGCCATGGATGGAGCAAGAACTTGAATTGAAGTTGGATTCCCTGTTGGCGCTCGAGCTGCTGAGTTACATCTACAACGTTTTTCCTGAGTGTTGACTGAATGAAACTGTGTCTTATTCTGACCCTTTGGTTTATATGCTTGTTCTCCCTTCTTGGACGTGATGATGATATGCTTGGAATGTTCATACAAGCGAAGTCCTCTGGAAACACCAAGGGTAAAGAGGATGAGCTGGGAAGTTTTCTATCGCCGACGTAGTGCCATGGGTATCTTCAAAGATTATCTTCCCGGAGGCGTATCTTAAGATATCCTTTGAATCCTTGATTATGATAGGGGATGGGCTACGGTGAGCAGTCTCATGTCATACTCCTTTCTGGTTAATGAAGTTGTATTTTATGGAGTACACTTGGGATGCGTCTCAGCCTCGTCAGGAGTTGCAGGCGCCTATCATATCTGATGACGTAGTCGGGAGAGGTGAAGATTTCTTTGCAGCATGTCTTTGGAGAGTAGAAGGCCTTATCAAGATAATGACTCTCTGGTTAACCGTTTCTTATAGGATGGAGAGATTCTTGACAGCCAGAGATCTTGTACAAATATTCATTCCCCAAGTGTGGTTCTTGCGATCCTTTGGATGCAGTTTGTTGAAGTTGGTGCTCCAAGCGGTGTCGTTGCGTAAGATACCAATGTAATAAAAGTTGTACTAATTGAGTATCCGAAAGCTAAAGTTGAATTTGACTTTGAGTTTGACAGGAGACGACTCTTGGAGGAAGTTGAGATAGCTAAGCTTGTTGTCGGATGGCTTTGTCGTCATATGTGATCCATTCAGGAGAACTGAAGGAAGTAGGTGTATCTTCGGTTTAGAAGTGATTACCAAGGCTATAGGTGATGCTGAAAGACTATTCTGGGAGTTGAGGCTTGCAACTGAAGCCCTTGCACAAGTGGAGAGAGCATATGATGATAGTTTTGAACCAGTCTTCAAGGATTTTTTTCTGAGCAGTTAGTTTTGAGGGTTTTTATGTGTTTCTGAGATACCCAAATTTTTTGTGGTTTTACATCAAGATTTTAAGTAGGTAGATTTTGAATGGTTTGCAAAGGATTTTTCTAGATGAAGAAATAATACTTTGTTCAATTGAAATCCTAAACATAAACGCAAGGTGCTGCAATTATTTTAGAGGAATTGCAAAAATAGTAAAATATTGCTAAGGGGTGGAAAAGTGCTTAAGTCTTTATAACCTTGTCAAGGGTGCTGGAGTGTTTAATACTTGACGTCTTTAAAACTCGTGCCATGTACGACTACCCATATTGGCTTATTGGTGTTGAGAAGTTTGTAGCATTCACCTAATGTAGTTTTAAGGATCAGATGTGGGTTTTCCCAGGAGAGACAGTAGTGTCTTCGATTTGGAAAAGGTTGGATTTTGGTATCTTAAGTTGATGACACATTTCAAGGATAATTGGGTTATTGGTTTTAAATTTCTCAGTAGAGATGACTCTATCCATTTTATAAACTTTTGAAAAGGATCATCTTCCTCTTCAAACCGTCAAGTTATGGTGGGGTTGGCACTCGTGTCAAGTCCTCAATACTTGATGGGACGCGGGACAACTAGTTGTAAAGAGAGTTTCTAAACAAGACTTGCTTGTAGGTGAGATCCTTGGGTGTACAACATCACCTTTCCTCTATGTAGTCTTTTAGTGTCCATACCCGTTGCTTGGTGATGTTTTGGAGATGAGCAATCTTGAGAGCATGTTAGCTTGTTGACGCATATCGGTGGGTCCCTTGGTGATGATTCTACAGAGATGCGTCAAGTCTTGACTTATTTTTATAGCTCCACGGACGTTCCAGAATCATGTCGTAATCTGGATTTACATGATTGTTGCTGGTAAATTGGCAGCGGACACTCCCGGCCACAAAATGGTGGTGGTAGTGGTCCCTTCTGGACCTTTATGAATGACGAAGTTTGATTGTTGCATCCCTGGTTGCTTTACTTGGATGTGGATCTCGTCATCATGTCAAATGTTGATTCTAGAATGTGCATCTTACTCTACTTAAGTACTTCGTGTCTAGTGAGTCTTCTGATGTACGCGGTGAGCCTTTGGAGAATGAATTAGCATCTTGGACGGACTTGAAAATTACTTCTGGGGCGAGGCGCGACTTGATAATCACCTTGACACAGGTATCTCGAATCATATTTTATTTAATCACAGTCTTTTACTCAGTAATTAAATGTTTAATTTTTCTGTTGTAGTCGTGGATCCCGAATTGCTTCGTTTCTGATAATGTAGCAAATGCTACTCTTCAATCTGGAACGAAGAGACCGCGGATACTTATGCCTTGTCTTTGATGAATATCTTTGTATAGCCGAGGGGCGTAACTCGTCAGAGTGACTTGAGTATTCAACCCTTTGAATTTGGTGTCCTGGTTGTTCCTGGTGCTTCGGATGCTTATGTCGTGAGTAAAGCTTCCTTTAGAATTCCCTGAATAACGATTCCATGTCTTGTTGACTTTGGTGGATTCTGATTCGTGTGAATAACTGTTATGCTTAGATGACTAGCAACGCGAATACTTCGACATTAGATAGCACCGTTGTTGTTGGAAGCACTAAAGGAGAAGACAAAGATGATTAGGGACCTGATCATCCCATACTGAAGTGATTGGAGAATCCAGGGCTGAAAACGAAGAACTTGGTGGTGAATCACATTGCAAGGTGCCTTCTGCTTCTGATGACTTGTTGCAGCTCCAAGTAGGTCTTCTCCATTGTTTTAGAATCATAATGACATAATTATAACTCTTATACCCCCAAAACGTGGAGAACCATGCATGATTTCATGTAGAATTTTGGCGATTTTCGTTGTCAGAAAATTTCAGATTCAGGTCTTCCTTCCATAATGGCCGTAGAATCCTCGTCCGAAGTCGGAATGAGGTGGTTGACCTCTCAATATTTATCTAAGAGGAAGAGCTAACTTATGAAAAAAATAATTTCTGAATTTGGAATTCGTTTTCTAGGTGAAAAATATCTGACATCGAGCGTCCAGAACTTTTCCAAGCAGAATTTTGTAGGTTTTCAGCTGTCATGTATGCGACCGTTTTGTCTGCCCTTATCAGCTCGCTTCTCCGATTGGCGTAAAATTTTAGAATTTTGTAGTATACATCCATATGAATCATTTGGTATATAATTAATATCCAAATTCCTCACCAATTAGCACCAGTTTCAGTTCTTCCGGAGGGTTATGTAAAAAAAGTTTCTGATTACATTTTCGTAAACGACCCATATCTTTTCTAAACCATATGCCATGAACCAAAACACTTTTTAATGAATGTTTAGGTTTCTAATGGAAATATTTTATGAAATTTATGATCTATGCTTCAATTCCTTGTGTTTAAGCTATTTTGGCTCATTATCTCTACGATGTCCTTATTTTTAGTGGGAGAATGATTCAAATCAAAGAAATGAACTTGTAGGTGAAGGATTGGATATTACCATGAGCCTTGATGTTGATGACGTGTATTTTCCATCTCAAAATCACGAGCTATCTTTTTATGATGCGGTTGTTGAAGGAAGCACTCCGAGTGGCTTTATTGTACAGAACGCTGCTATAATAAAGACTATGCATGATGTTTTCGGTAGCACTGATTGAAAGAGCAGTATTGGTGTTTTTGGTGAAATTTTTTTGAGAAATGGAACACCAGAATTAAGAATGGTTGTTGAACCTGAATTGAGTTTGATGATTGAACTAGATATAAATCCACCATTCCTCTTTTGAGATAATTGAATAATTGAATTTGTAACGACAGGTTGATCTTCAACTGTGGTCGCCAATTGTTTGTACCTAAAAATTTCTCTCAGGAAAAACAATATACTGTAGAAGTACTTTTTAGGTTCGAGGATCAAAATCGTACAAAAGAAATCCAAATAAGTTGGATATCTGTATTTGTTCTGCTTCGGTTACAAAGAGAGGAGATGGGTTGATCTTAGGGGAGGGAAGAAAAGGAATTTGAAGGAATTGTATGCGTAGAATTGTGTGTTGTAGTGGAAAAATAGCAGAGCTTGAGAATGATTTTTTATCTCTTCTCCGTTTGTTGCTTGTTTCTTTCTTCTTCTTGTTCTGTCTTTGAAATTGGCTACGAAGCCTATTTATAATGTTTTGAGACCACACACTTTCCTTGTAAAGTAGTGGTAGTTGTGGGGAGATGGAGAAGTGGAGGTTCTGAGAATAACCGTCCACTTTGTATCTGGGAAGTTTCTAGAAACTTCTAGACCATAACTTCAGTATCTCTCAAACCGCTCCAACTTACCACTTACTCTATAACTTCCTTGTCATGGGGTAGTGCTACACCCATGTTTCTGTAAACCGCCTGAACAAAACCCCATGTTTTATCCCACCATTGTAATATGATTTGATATCTCGTAAGAGTTAGTGGGGTCATGGCTTCAAAGCCATAAGCCTTGTTGTAAAAATAATATTTCTAATAGACTTTATGTCAATATTGTCTTAGTAAGATCTTAAGTAATAGGCTAGCTTGAGCGAAGGTACTAGCTTGAGCATGGTGCTAGCTTGGCGCGGCAATGGAGTACGACAGCAGCGCTAGCGCTAGCGTTAATGCCAGCGCTCAATGTTTCCTCTGTGCTTCTTCTTCATGGCTATGTTGTTTCGTCTTCGTAGCTTTGGTAGCTTTGTTGTTTTGATTGACTTCATTATTTTGGTTGACTTTGTTGTTTTGGCACATTTGTGCTAGAAGTGTGGCTAGGGCTTACTAAAGCCTGTAATTTTTATTGTCAGGGCTATAGCCTATATGCCATTTGTTTATTGACATTGACTAATGGCATGACCATGGATATGGTTTATTTAGAGTTCATCAATCTTGTGATATTTAATTGTTGGCATTTATGCCTAACTTTTGTGCAGTGCATACAGAACACCTTCAAGAGATTCAGCCGGGGAAGTTTGCAATCTTGAAATTATGCTCGATGCGACTCTGCAATTTGATGGTATGATGTATTTAGTAGCACATTTATTCGAGAATAATATAAGATCTCAGAATGACCATTGTGCCCTTTTCGCTCGACTTTTTAGTAAAATGACTATTTTACCCCTGGTCCAAATCTCGATGAATATGGCTTGTCACCTCTAATTATAAAATGCCCATTTTGCCCCTGATGTGTAAAATGACTATTTTACACATGGGTTGAAAAAATTATCCAAATTGATTGTTTTACCTTTTGTCAAAAATCCACCATTAACAGAAGCCAATAGGGACAAGCCTCTTGACTAATTCAGATGCATGCTCAGTGATGGTTCAAGTTTCTAAGAGAACTATAATTGTAGGCCTGTGATTTTTGATCAGCTGCATCATAACTCTGTTAAAAGAGTGTCAAGCTAACCCTCTGCAATTTCACATGACAATTTTCAAATTAAACTCATAGAGAAGAGAAGAAGGACGAGAACTAACATGAGGTTTGTTGGCAGATTACACTGTTCCCAACTCCCTTATTCCCTGATGTATCCCCACCAAAGGACTGAATATTGTCTTGAACACTCTCTGCAGAACCTATTCCAAATCCAATCTTGTAGTGAATTTCATCTCGAACTTTCAAAGTATTTTTGGGCTTCTTATTACTGTTGGAGTCTCCAGCAATTGAGGGATATCTGCCTCTAGCACTTTTGCACCTAGCCACATCTTTGACACGCAATCATACCCTGCTCTCCTTTCGCTTAGAAACTCTGCTAGGTCCATGTAGTTCCAGTTGGAAGGTGATATCCTTATTGGCCTTAAAGTCCTTCTGATTTGTACCACTACTCCATTCAAATTCAGTTGCTCGGAGCATGAACTAATTGTGGCAGAATATCCATCAATTGTCTCTGTAGTTGATTTACTTCCTCCATTAATTGAATGATTTGACTTTTTTTTGTTTCTTGTTCCATTATCAAATCCACTAGACTGTTATACATTGCCATTAACTCCTCTTGTTCCCTTCTCACTATGAGATCTTTTACCATCCACTCTTCCACCAATAGCATTGGTGAAGCTTGAGAAAACAAATTGATAGGATTCATTTGTTTGCTTATTTTGCTCACGCTTGTTGCTATTTACCTTCACATTACAATTTTTTTTTTATCAAAACTTGGTATAAAAGACCAAGGTGAACAAACTTATCATGCATAAAACCCTCCCATATTATCTTTTATAAAGAAAAACCATTTTCATTAAAAATGAGACAAAAACCCCATTTCACTTAATACTAATTAAATTTAAATTTTAATTATTTTCAATATACCCGAGATGCCCTTCCATATATAACCTAGGTATGTTAATTTTCTTCTTCTTCTTCTTCTTCTTCATCTCCCCACCACCACCACCAACAACAACAATACTTCCTCCTCCACCATCACCAGCAGCGACACCATCACCAGCAACGACACCATCACCAACAGCGACAGTACCTTCTCCGCCACAACAACACCTTCGTATCCTTCACCAACACCTCTCTTCTTCTTCTTCTCCTCTCCACCACCATCACCAGCAGCAAGAATACCTCCTCCGCCACCATCACCAGCAACAACAGTACCTCCTCCGCCACAACAACACCTTCGTATCCTTCACCAACAACACCTCCTCATTTCCCATCGCTTCCTCGTCGTCATTGTTTCTCCTCCACCACTATATGTCCAAATCCACCAACAACAACGCCTCTTCTTCCTCCTTTTATCCTCTACAAACATCACCAACACCTCCAGATCGTCATCGTCGAAAATCATCAACAAAATATAATGATATATCATCATTGTCGAAATTAGGGTTTTTTGTTGGTGAAACGTCCGAAAAACTATGAAACCTTTTTCGGTTTCATAGTTTTTTTCATCTGTAATTTTATTTTGAACCAAAAAAAATGATGGAACCTATTTTTTAGTTGAAAATCAGTGAAACCTTTTTTTTTACAGAAAAATGTAATTGATATGTATGAAACCTTATTAGGTTTCATTTTTTTTATATGCTGAGACATTTTTTTACAAAAAAATGTAATTTAAACAGATGAAAACTTTTTTGGTTTCATTGTTTTTTTTCATCTGTAATTTTATTTGAACCAAAAAAAATGATGGAACCTAATTTTTTGTTGAAAATCCGTGAAACCTATTTTTTTACAGAAAAATGTAATTGATGTGTATGAAACCTTATTCGGTTTCATTGTTTTTATATATGATGAGACATTTTTTCTACAGAAAAATGTATTTTAAAAAGATGAAACCTTTTTTGGTTTCATTGTTTTTTTTTCATCTGTAATTTTATTTGAACCAAAAAAAATCATGGAACCTATTTTTTAGTTGAAAATCCGTGAAACCTATTTTTTTACAGAAAAATGTAATTGATGTGTATGAAACCTTATTCGGTTTCATTGTTTTTTTATATGATGAGACATTTTTTCTACAGAAAAATGTATTTTAAACAGATGAAACCTTTTTTGGTTTCATTGTTTTTTTTCATCTGTAAATTTATTTGAACCAAAAAAAAAGGATGGAACCTATTTTTAGTTGAAAATCAGTGAAACCTATTTTTTTTACAGAAAAATGTAATTGATGTGTATGAAACCTTATTCGGTTTCATTGTTTTTTTATATGATGAGACATTTTTTCTACAGAAAAAT
>JAJJMC010003557.1:1086917-1114234 GCA_023531435.1 Papaver californicum
CTTCAGAAAAATGTAATTGAAATGGATGAAACCTTATTCGGTTTCATAGTGTTTTTTTCATCTGTTTTTTTTTTATTTGAATGAAAAAGAAAAACTATGAAACCTTTTTTGGTTTCATAGTGTTTTTTTCATCTGTTTTTTTTTTATTTGAATGAAAAAACAAAAACTATGAAACCCCAAAAGGTTTCATCGTTTTTTTCCATCTGAAATTTTATTGAACGAAAAAAAAAACGATGAAACCAAAACTGAACATAATTGAATCATAAATAAATAAGGGTGAAAACAAATGGAATTGAAACTTTCTATCTTTGAACCTAAGTATGAAAGATTGATTTCGAAACAGATGAAACCTAAACCTAACAGATGATGAAACCATTTTTGATTTTGATCTATGATTTTGTTTTTATTTTAGGTTGAAAATGTTATTGATGATAATGAACAACCGTTTCGTCAATATTTTGAAATTGGTTTGATTCTGATTCTAGTTGTAGATGATGCAGATGATGATGATGAAGTTATTAACGTTGAAGATGAAGACGAGGATGATGAAGCTATGATGATGGAGATGAAGACGAGGATGATGAAGCTACTGATGATGAAGATGAAGACGAGGAAAAAATTCTGTAAGGTGAAGGGGAAAAAAATTCTATAAGGTTAAGGTGAAATGGACGTGATGGGCGTGAATAGTTTCTGAAGTTGGGCTGAATAATAAGCAAGGGTAATATGGACAGTTGGTTTATAATGGATTTTTTGTGTTAAATTTGTTTTGTTGGGTTTTATGTAGTTGGATAATGACACATTTGGACTTATAACCCATGACCTGTTTTTTTATAATATTTTTTCCTGGCATTAACCATTATTTCCATTTATGTTTCCATCATTTCCGTTAACCCCCACATTATAAGCCTGAATATTCTCCCTCATTGGATATGTCGTTACAATAGCCATTCCATTGTCATCGGTTACATGTTCAATGAGCACACTCTCATCTTCAATAACCAAAAAGGCATTAATGTTATTTTTCTTCAAAATTTTGTAACTTCCATACTGCTATGCATTACCAATACAAAAACCTTTCATCTTCTGAGTGAACACTCGGGCATTTGGTGAGTTTCCTGGCAAACCTTGAGAGATATGTTGATTGACACCCCTACTTCTATTTTGAATAGAAATGGTTTTACCTGCACCAACTCTCCCTCATGTTATTTCCATACCGATATGTGTCCTCCGACCAGCTGTAGAAGAAACTCCATTAACTTTCCCTTTGCTTTTCTTACTTTGAACAATCATGCAAGGTCCAAATTCTTTCTCCTTGTCACCATTACCTAATTTACAATAGAACTTTGGGGCCTATCAGAGCCGTTAGAAATAGTATCTGAAAGTAAAAGAGGACACTTATCTTTTATATGGTTAATTTTACAATCAATAAAACAAATTAGATTAATCCCTTCATACTAAATTTTTTGTCTAATGTGACCAATCTGAATGACAGATTTTAAAGCAACACTGGTATCAATCTCAATAAAAACTAGCAAATCTCCCTCTCATTACTAATTCAGTTGTTTTATCAATCTTAATTGCTTTTCCTAGCTTTCCTACAACTTCAAACAAAATTTCCTCGTCATAATACTCTAATGGAAGTTCTGACAGTCTAGCTCACACTACAGTTCTATTGATTGATGTTTCAGATAGTCTAAAATTTGTAGACCATCTAATCATGGCAAGGTGATGACCATTCACAAACCATGGACCATCTAACAAAGCATGCTTAAAATCCTCAAGGATTTCAAATTTAAACAGAAAAAATTCACTTCCCAAATCCAGATATCTATCTTACCTGCAGGCTTCCATAAATCCTTTGATTTAAAAGTGATATACACTAGTAGCCAACAATATTCCCACCACTTTATCAATCAAACTATTCTTCTATGGTTGAATGATTCTCTTGCGAGTATCAGCATCAATTTTGACAATTGGGATACCTCCACCAGAACCCTCAAACGCATCTTCATCCTTGACCTGCTCCATCAACTCACTTTCTGTATCATTTAAACCCCACTTTTGAAAACAATCATTTCAGTTCAATTCCTTTGGATTAACAACATCTTTATATGAAAAAGCTTTAAATCTTGTTTCTTGATTCCTCAAATCTGATCTTACATCTCCCTGCTCAACTTGGTCCATTTCCATGGCCATCTCTGTATTCGTACCCAAGATAACTCTATCATCCCCAATCTTATTTCCTTCGGGATCAAATTCGTTGAGTTTGATACCATTTTCTGCTAGATCTTTGCTATTATTGAACATTGAAGAAGAGAAAAAATTACTGAGTCAACTGTTTTAATCGCCCTGATTTGTAGAGCATTTTTAGATCATTTTTTAGAGCAAGGGCTATGGGTAAGAGAACATTTATTTAAAGCGAAAGAGATTGATTAACAAATTAGGTGTCACTATAGGTAGGGGAAACACCCCCTCTCATTCAAACTCCTTCATACACTCTTTCGATCAAAGGAGTGCTTGGTAGTCTATACTAAACTGTATTATGTTTTCTAGGTTTTTTTATAATATTAAACTTCATAAATGCGGATCCTATCTAGGTTAGTTATTATTAAAATAACTAAGTACTTACCTGGAGGGAAAATAATCATTCGTCCAAGTGAAAAAAAATATTTTCAAACGAGAAATCTTCACCCGTCTAGTGTGTGTTTTTCCTTTCCCATAGTGTAAATCCCACTCTTTCAAATAGATCCTCATTTGTTTTAATAGATATAAAATATTAAAACACTCTGTCCTATAACCATTGATCTTAAAAAGAATAAAAAGAACAATACTAAAACTTCCCAAAAGATCACCCTGTTTATTTAAACATTGCAAAGAAAATTAAATTTACACAAACCCCACTTTTAAATACCGGATAGTGTGCCCATATAATCAGGAAAGATAGAATAAACAACCTGTGATCAAGAATGGAATCCAATGCAAGTCGTTGATGTTGAAAGAATGAAAGCTAAGACTTTATTGTGAAAAAAAAATTTGTAATCGTCTGTCGCTGGGTATGGAATACAATACCATTACAACCTGAAAACTCCTAAATTTATAATTAAAGAAACGAACAGATATTTGCAAAAATAAAAGAATTGATAGATATGGAGGAGAAATCTCACTCGTCTCAACTGTCTAGAAGACAATGTAGGTCATCAGCCAAGATATGATCACTGCTAGTGCTATCTGTGTATATTTTGTTCATCAAAAAATAAATAAATAAAATATGTGTAATGTACAACCAACTAAACAAAGTATCCCCAGATGTGTTCTCTCCACCAAGAGTAGAGAACCGACGAAGCAAATTTGCCAATGAGCATAACCTTATTTTATGCCTCGGAGTTGTCTTCCTCTAGGTTGTGAATATTTTCTACCAAGTTGACTAGGGGGTTGCTTCGAGGGTTCCTACTGTTCAGACTGTTCCCACTGGTTAGATATTTGTGTCGACTGTGACTCCGAGTCCCACCCTTACCCCAAACAAGCACTTCAGGTGCCGTAAAGAATCCAGGAGTTTTAGATGGATCTGTACTCTCTTTGTTAACATCTTCTGCACTATTCTTTTCATTAAACTCAGTATTTGCATTACCAGATGCTGAAGAAGGCTGCGACGAACACCGTCTTACCCATCTCCTGTGCTTTCTTGGCTTCACATCCATACTTGAGTCATCAGTACTAGTAGATGAACCTCCACCTACCCTATTACAATTAACATAACCGTTACCAAAGCCAGTTACATGCTCATCATCTTCAGAACTTTGAGTTGATTCGTTGTTTCTTCTTCTTCCTCTTCTTTTATTTGGCTGATCAGTTCTCCTTGAAAATGAAGTTACAGATTTAGCGGTTGTACGTCTTCTATGAGTATAACCAAGAGCTGACGACTGTCGTCGAACGGTCTGTGCGATAGAGTCTTGGATCTATCGAAAAAAGAAAAAAAAGAAAAGAGCTGCAGTTAAGAATGAACAAAGTCACCAGGATTACAAGTAGCTTTCTTTGTGTGTGTTGGAATTAGTTTGTGTTTTGAAATTCTTTGCCTACTTAAAAAATAGAAAACAAACAATATGAAGGAGATGCACCAAAGCTCAAGGAGATGTTGTGAAGAGTATTCCAGGTAATGCCAACTTCGAACAGTGCTTTATTTTTTTAAAAGCAAGCATACAAAGAAAAGCACACTCGAAATGAAGTTTGGGTCATACCTCCATTTAAGGGTACCATTAGGTGTGAACTCTTACAGCTTTAAAATGAAAGCGCAAATGAGTGTTTGCAGTGCTTTTAATCGACTCCACTAATCATGCCATTCTAAGGATTTGAAACATATGGTGAAAGCATACCATGCGAAAGAGTTGCAGAACAATCACATGCATGGAACAGTTAAAAGCACACTTAGAATGCCTGTAGGAGGCAATAAATGTAAGAAAGCAATCTGTTTGGTGAAAGCATAATTGAGTGAATGTTTTGTGACTAGAATAATTACGATGATGATGAATAAATAAGCATAAATACTTTAAATACCCCTACGTTCTTATTGCGAATCTTTTCCTCATCGCTAAATGCCAGTTCCTGCAACCAGATATCAGTATAAAAGAATGCTCAAAATGCAATTCGAGTAAGAACTACAATGAAAAAAAGATTATTCAAATGACTTACCTTTTCCTCATACTCGTCAATATCTGGATATAGAGTTGCAATAAGGGTATCATAATTGGGATCATCTCTCAAAGAACGACGACTTGCACAATGTGTGCGACAAGCAGGACATTCATTGTTCCTGCACAGTTTTTATTTACAGCAATATTACAACTTGCATAGATCCAAGTTCCACCATATGAAATACCCAAACACTTTACCAGCAGGAACTTGTTCTTATTCTTAAGCTAAATCATAGAGAAAAAAAATGAAGTTCAAAAAGTTTCACAGCATACCCAAGTCGTATTGATTTGTCAATGCATTCCCTGCAAAAGCGATGCAGGCATTCCATTACAGTTCTCGTCTTTCTGATAATACCTGGAAAGATAATATAGGAACTCTGTCATACAATGATTTTCGTCTCGCTGATGACGGTGACAGAGTAGTTGAATTATAAGTACATCATGTTTGATGCATAGAAATACAGAAGAATAGGAAAGATTCGGAGTAGAGAGTTGAGACTCTTTACACAGTAGACCATGGGACATGGTGATATAGAAAAGTTCATGTGTTCCTAAGAAACTAATTGTGGCAAGTGTTCATAACCAATAACGTAATTGTGGAGTGAAAATACAAATGTGTATCCTTTATTTAACCAATAACCGGTAATCCTAACACAACATTCGGTTCATCAGATTACTTTCCCATGTATGCTGAGATTCCCACTTGTTAAATGTACCTAAAACGCACCGTGTTCCAAGCACACTATTTAAGCAAATTCCATAGACTTCCAGGCATCCAAGGACCATGTACAGATTTAGAACAAGATACGGACCATACCTAGACATATTGGACACTGCACTTCTTTGCGTATCTCTGATAATTTTACTAACACGAAACTGCAACAAAGAACAAGGGACAAATAAAGGTCATTAATTACATTAAAATCATTGACAAATATATGGGTGAAAGAAAAAAAGTTTGATTGGAACAAAATCTAGACAAGCTCTACTATGAAACACTACAAATTTCATTATTAAACTGTAATTTGTTTCAAATTTCTCCTTGGACTATCCCCTACGAGAGAGAGGGGGTCCCAAGTTGCAAATAGGTGTTTCAAGATTAATCATCTATTCCTCTGATGTCCAAACTAAAGCGATTTTTTTCATGAAAGACCATTTTGGACAACATTGCTCATTTCCATTGTTTGTTGGAGATAGATATTATAAGTCCAGAAAAGTCATCCATGTATAACAGTATAAGTGTCAATCTTCACCAACTCCATCATTTCCCTATTGCTCTCAGAAATCCATCACTCTGAAAGCTATAACAATCACATTCTCGGCGAAATTCGAAGTAGCTTCCAGATGTAAAAATCCAGCATGATTGAAACGGGGAATTTTGTTGAGAATTAGAGTAAGACCATTACATTACAAGTCAATTTGGATAGTAGTAGAATTAGTACAATTAACTTTCATAAGAAAAATATCAAACAGTGTTTAAACGATCCGCCTAACATGCATACGACCCTGTAACTCTGACCTTAGTCAAAATCAAGTCAGGAACTAATGACTGAGTAATCAAGAACATGCAACTGTTGAATCAATCACCAAACATAATCGAATCGTGAGAAAGGATGGCTAAAATCAACGAGATCTATCCAAATGAATACCAGGAAACCAGAATTATATGCATAATCCTCCTAGCTAGTGACCTCTTCTAAACTAAACAGTAGAAATCTGGGTCGCACGTTTGTGGTAAGAACAACAAAACAGAATTAATATTGTAGATGAAATCAAATGCTTATAGAACGATAAACGACACAGAAAATGAAAACTATCAAAATGAAAATATCGAATCCGTGATTAAGAACCTGAGGAGAAAAAAAATGAAAGACGACGAACTGAAAATTACGATTAGGAAGAAGAAGAAGAACGTAGATAATAACTTACTCATCTTTATCATCAGCGCTGCTAGAAGAAGGGGTTCGATCAGAATCTGAGATAAAATATTGAATAAGTAAAATTAGATTATAAGGTTCTTTTTAAACAAGTAAAGAATCTTGATTTGATTCAAGATTGAGACTGAAATTGAGATTGAAATTGATATTGATTTCATATACTGAAATGGGTATACATCGTATCTTCTTCTCGCTAAAAACAACTATTACTACTGCTACGTACCATATTCTCCCTCCCTGTCTTGTATTTGTTCTTCATTTTGTTGGAGCTTCTGTTGTTTTTGATAGTAGTCATAACGTTGTTGTTGTTGTTGTTGATGATGATGGTGATGATGATAATAAGAATCTTCCATTAGATTCTCAGGTGATCTCTTCTGTACAGGCATTGCACAAACTTTTTACTCACTTAAACCAACACAGAAATCAAGAGAAAGAGAGACGAAACACACACCCTCACCCTCTCCCTCTCCCTCTCCCTCTCCCTGTATGTTCTTGTGTGTGTTGTGTGCGTCAAGAGTAATAGAGAGAAAAGGGAATGAGAGGAGAGACAGAGTCTTACCGAAGGGAATTTATTTAATATCAATAGATTGCGGCAACAAGGCACATGCACTTATTTCATTGACGCTGTGTTGATCTTTCTCTTGTTGCTGTTTATTCTGTATCTTTTCACTCCAGCGTCATTGGTCTAAGAAGACTCTAAACCGGAGAACTGGAGATTCTTCTGCTTTCTCCGAGGGTAATTTCGCCATACTAAACACTAATGCACACATTTGTACGGGCTACGGATCTGTCCCAACCAATATAGTCCATACCGGATTTCGGTTCATACCTGTCGAGAGCGAAATATTGGTACGTCTTTGTGCCGAGGAAATTTCGGTTTCAAATATCGGCGAAATATCGATTCACATATTTTGAACCTATAATTATTATATCAAACGTTTTTTCCATATTGAATCTATTAAGATATAAAATTAGTACTTATTTTTTTAAAATACCATAAAAAACATGAATAACAATTAAAAACCCTAGAACAATGATAAGGAGTTTTTTTTTTTCTAATTAAAAACCGGCCGTACCGGTCCATATCGGTCATTTCGGTCAACTCGTACCGGTCAATATCGACCGATATTTTCGGTCAAATACCGTTCTAGTAATATCGGATATTTCGTATCGGGTAAAGTCCGATATCGGTAAAACCGGCCGGTATAGACTACATTGGTCCCAACGTTCTTGTTTTTCCATTGGGTAGAGCGCCCCCCATCAGCTATTTTAGCTACAATATGTATGTGCCTACATGTGTTTTTAGTGGATCAAGCTAGGTTGATTTAGTGGGATCTTAAAGGGCACATGAGTCTCGGAGGACCGAGAAACAGATTTGATGCGGAGAAAGAAAATCCGCCCTGTCTTGTCCACTCAAAACTGGAACCTGTTGTGTGGAGGATGTACCACTGATGATAGGATGCAGACTTTTGGTATACCTCTTGCATCAAGGTGCTAAAATCATCATCAGCCTGCTCATCTTATAAATGGCAAGTACCTTGATATTCTCATGGGCTTTAGTTGTTTTTTTGTTTTTTTGTTTTTTTGTGATGGGGGGTTTAGTTAAAGAGTTCCAAAATGTAGTAACTTATGATGCAGTGATTAGAATCGATGTAAAGACATAAACCACCTTAGGATGCCTTTTGGTTTAGCTCTTTAATGCTTGTAGCATTGACTGGTATCCTTCTTTTATTTTCTTTTTTTCTTTCTTTCTTTCCGGTGGATCAAGCGGGCATCTTGTTGTACCTATTCTATTGACCAATATATTCCTTTTTTATCGATCCAAACAAAAATTTAAAAAAGAGAATCGGCTACCCAGTGTCTATTATACCTATGCATGCCTTTTCTGTATAAATGTAGTTTTGGTTGGGAGTGAAATAATTGAGAGGGGGAATTCTCTTAAACACTGGTTAAAGAACACAAAATTCAAGTTCATAAAGCAACAAACTGAAGTGGGTGGAGGGAGAAAAGAAGAAGATGATATCGTTAGTTTAACATATCCCACCATTATAATGTAAATGTTACCGAAGAAACAAGGCATACATTATTAGATCTTTTGATGATATGGGTCATATATGTTAACAATAATTGCTTTGGATACTTGCACATATTCTTAGTTTTGCATATTTGGTATTTTTTATAAAGGGTGCAAGTTTTCTTGTCAGTTTTGTAAGTGCTTTCTTTGTTAAAATTATATTTCCTCGGTCCCATATTTAAAGACGGAGTTTAACACAAAATTATCCCATTAATTAAGCGAAAATATAATTTTATAAATATTTTTTTATAAATATCTTTATTTATGATATATGGATATTATTATATTAAAGTTCATATTTTTAACATTGGGATCATGATAAAGGATAAAGCAAAAAAAATAATTAATTTTATAAAATCAATCGTAATTTGTTAATCTAAGAGAATTTTAACTATTCTTCCTATATACATACGACGGAAGAAGTAAAGAAAAATTGTTTTTCAAGCCTGCATTGTGACGAGCGAAATAAATGACATTCTTGGTCTTGAATGCTTCGTTTCCTAAAAGTTGTTAGTAATTTTTTTCCATTTCTTCTGTGTAGTAGTGGTACGCTCCTATGTTGTTCCGGCTCAGGTTGGGCTGACTAATTTACTACCAAATTTATGCACATCTAATTGGTGCATTTGTGCAATGCAAAGGTTTTGTGTTATAAGAGAAAAAAGAATGTATTCTAAAAGGACATCTATATATAATTTATTATATATAAAAAAAAGAGAACTTTTTCTGCTGATGTGGCAACTCAACATTAATTCTCATGTTTCTTGAAAAATTTAGCTCGCTACATGAATGTCTAATAGATTTGTCTTTTGGTAAAGATACGTCTAATAGGTTTTAGAAGTCGAAAAGATACGTCTTTTGGTGATTCTATCTTTTGAACAATTATACGTTGTCCGTTATTATTAACAAACTGTCTTCACCGGAATAGATTTGTGGAGAATTAGACAAAATTGAAGGAACGACGCTTGGAATCGTCTTATGATCAAAACACGTTTTGAAAGCCCTTTTCTATCAGTTTTGAAGAGTTCCGCTTGAATCATCGCAACTTGGAAGTGAAAAAACTTTTATATAAAAGGAAGCCTACGGATTCACAATAGTTTAAAGGTATATTAGAGCACTACTCGGTTGAACCCACCAAGTATTGATATGTCAAGTTTTTAGTTATAAAACTCATCACTTGATTTAGTTATTAAAGTCAACTTCGTTAGGTTAGACTTAGGACATAGAAATGTTGAGACATGCTTTAGTTACTCATTGAAGACTTGAAGACGCATTGAATAAAAAGTGAAGACATCATCCTTTAAACTGAGGTTAGTAACTGCGAATGATTATTCCATTTCTATTTAGTTCTTATGTTCTTATTCATTGAAAACATAACATGCAAAGTTTGTTTACATGGATTTAAAAAATAGATTACTTGATCATTATCTATGATCAAAAGTATTGAAGGAATGATATACTTTAGTTTTTTCTACAACTTATTGTATTGAGTTGCGTAGTATAGTTTTCTATACTTTTGTGATTTCGACATAACACTAATATGATATACCAAATAATAATAATTTCTTAGAGCAATAGCTATGGGATAGAGTGTTTGGACACTCTATCCCTTTCAAAATGAATGAGTGACTGGGTGAATGATTGAGTTTTGGATCGTGGGGTAGTGAAGTAGAGAGACTAGTCGGGTGAAGTTTTACCGCCTAGTATAAAATCATCAACGGAGGATTTTACCCGTCCATATTTAAAATATAAAAAAAAGCCAGACGGGTGAAGTTCTCCCGTATGGATTTCAAATATATTTTCCATCGATCTTCTCTTGTTAACTCCCATTCTCAACCTTTTTTTCTCTCTTAACCTTCTTTTATATTTTTCCTCTTCTACTACAAAAAAAATCGAATTACCAAATTTAATCAAATCAATTGACAAATCTTTACAAACCCATCATTAATCATTCAAAGGTAAATCTATTGCACCTAAAATTAGGTATTTTCGTAATATTTAAATCCTTTAATTTCGTTTTTTATTTAACTTTCCCTAATATTTTTTTCTCTTTCAATTTTTATAGGTTTTTTATTTAACTTGCAAAGATGTAAAACATTTGTGGGAAGAAAATAAAATCCATGTGGGCATTTCATATCCCAGTACCATCATTACTCCAACCTCATTCCCCACAGAAACACTCATTCAAAAACTCTGCTTCTTTCAGCCAACTTTTCATCACAAATTCTCTTGAAACCGAATCCAAATTAACTTCTAATAACAATATCAACCACTTAATTCAATCTCTTCGTACAAAGGAAAATCTTAGAAAATCTCTTCAGGTTCTTCCGAATGAATCAAATCCCACTAAACTTACCTATTAACTCTTAGTTCTATCTTGTATCAGTCAAAATTCATATGAACATAGTTTAATAGTACACAATCATCTAATTAATAATGGATTTGATTAAGATTGTTATCTTAATACTAAACTTATTACATGTACTCAAAATTCAATTTCATGGATAATGCCCGTTATATGTAGAATAGCCAGACGGGTAAACTTCAGGCATTTGGATGAAACTTTTAGCTCAGACAGGTAATCATCATCCGTCTGGGTTTTTTGACGGGGAAAGATCACTCGTTTGGCTTGGACAACTGAACATTACTCGTCTATGCTAGATTACCGAGCACTCCGTCGATTGAAAAGGTGTATGAAGTAGTTTGGGTGAAAAGGGGTCCTTCCCCTACCCATAGTGACACCTAATTTGATCAATTTTGGTTTAACTTTTTCATTTTGAATGAGCGTTCTCTACCCATAAACCTTGCTCTTAGACATGTATCAAAGCTAGTTTGAACTCGAATTAAGTTTCGAATTCAAATAAAGATTTCAGGACCACGCTAGCAGAAAAATGGCTTTTGGTCACGGTACTTTATTTTTGAAGAATCGTAACTAAAGCCTCCGAGGCCAAAAGGTGTACCATTTGGTCACGGTGATTTTCGTGGATACTTCATCTGTTCCAACGTGACCAAAAATTCATTACTCACGTATTTTTATTGTATACCGAGACAAATTTGCTCATTAGTCACGGAATTCTAAAATTTATCGTGACTAAATTTGTTCATTGGACACAACTTCCCATATTATATCGGGTAATTTTTTATAATTAGTCATGGATCCCATATATCTATCGTGTCAAAACCATCACTTATACATGATACTTGGATGATAAGCACGATTTTGTACTTTAAAAGAAAAAGTATGTGGAGCAGTAAATGAAAGTTTTCAGACATTGCATTAAGTCAAATAATATAATAAAAAACCAACGCGGTTTGTATATGGATTCTATTAAAGTTGATTACAAGCAATATCAATATAGTCAGCAAGTATCAAAACATATAAATGCATTCGCATGAAAGAATGGGAAGGGCAGCCTCCAACAAACTTTTGGAAGGACAACTGCACTTCCATTGTCTGCCTTCCCCAGGTACTGTTTACTGAAGAGCTCCTCCAAACTCTTTCGCTAGGATGTCGCATGGCTGCAAAATAATAGAAGAGGGAAATAAAAAGAAATGTAAAATTCAAGTCATAATATAAGATCTTATACAACTGAAGTATGTTGTAAGTCACTGCAAGCAATCTTTTATCTTCCTTTGTGCACTAACAAGAACAATTTGTGCAAAACTAGTATGGTGAGATTTATGCCTTTCAAAGCCATATATTTTTATATTAAACAACACTAAAATGTCTGGTTCTAAATGATATAATATTTCATATAATTCAAAAAAAAAAATCAAGCACTAGAATTACTTTGACCTCACAAGTGAGAGACTCGGCAACAGTTAGATACAACAACAAGCCAAGGAAAAAGTAATCTATTTCCTTACAAGAGTGTTTAGAATGGTGTACACATAAGACATAAAACTTACCTGCCTGAGGAATAAGCATGTCTGAGTCTTGGATGACTGCGCTGATCCTCAATTGCATGTTAAAACACAGAGATGTTGCATTACTCGTGTGCACATGAGGCTTAATCATATATCAGTTATCACTAATCACCACCTTCACAGGCACAATTCACAGAAAGCCACCAGCACCCAAATCCAAAAGAAACATCAGAGTGTACAATATTAGGAATTTGACGCAAGTATAAAATGAGGTGAAAAACGCAAAGTCTAACTTAAGCATTTTCTTATTGAGTAAGAAGGAGAAGATATTTCATCCGACCCTCTTCACATATTATTACATAAGATTTAAATTACATTGTGAAATGGGATCTAAACACCAAGGAACTAGACATTAATATGGTGGAGTAAAATGCCTCTTGTTCTTCATCTTTGTGTTGATCACTATCATTTACAAATGGCTATGCCGAAGACTCCATCAGTGCCTTGGAAGTTATTTTACGACTGCAAAAAAAGAAGTTATCAAAGAGAAAATACAGAAACACAAAAATATTACTAAATGAACAAAAAAAAAGAGTTCGCTACCATCAGGTCCAGATGACAAGCTGTTGTTGGACGTGGTCCATCCAGTCTCCATGCAATGTTTACCACACTAATAAGATAACTACCAACATGTTAAAAATATAAGTAAAAAACCCAAGAAAATCCATGATACGTTCAGCAAGGAAAAATATCATTAGCAATAAAACGAAGTGTTGCTTAAAATTCAAGATTGGAATTGACAACATTGATGGGATTGCAAGAAAATTTATAAATCTAAAGCATGGTGTTTCCCTACCTAAAACGGATATGAGAGTTTTGGAATTAATACAAGTGAAAAAACTTAGATGGATATCAATGAACCACTTACCCGAAATACGGAGGTTGTATACAAGATTTTTAATGTCAAAGCACTTATCACAAGCAACAAAATAATATCCACAAGTTCCTAACAGACAACAATTTACCACTAAACTGGAGTTCACTTCTGAATCAGATCATGCAATAAACTGGGGAAGCTACTATTTCGATATTTATGGACCTTAAAAATCCACAACAATTTTAGATTATCACTTAACTATCAAGTAAAAAGAGGAGGGATCTTGATGAGGTGTTTGGCAATGAGATAACCTGTAAAACCATGCTAATTAAAAGACAACCAATAAAAACCCTTTATCAAAAGGTTCCATTAAAGTAAACCTGGAAGTCAGGGACTGACCTATGGAGGCAGAATGTTAAAGAATGGCTAGAGAACCAATAGATACATAATGAAGGATGGGTAACAAAAGTACAAGCTAGTTCTACCAAGACAGTTTCGTACCTGATTGGTGAATGTATTGCCTAGTGTTACTAAAATAATAAATCAACTATCTATATTTCATATCATAAATGGAAGGGGTCCGGAACTTGGATTTCCTTCATATGATAACTGAGGACATTTGTTGAGCATTCAAAAGTAAGTTTATTTGCTTAAACTGCATGTAATTATGGGTACCCTAGATCCTATGTTTTAAGGAAAAGAATCCAGACTAAAATCAGTCACAAAGCACAGGTACATAAAAACGGAATCAAACGATCAACTTTAGCATCTAGCATGTATGCTTACTTTGGAGACAAAGATTTTTATTGAAAATCATTAATGTTAGTATAATGATCCGTTAGAGTTGTGTATTTACAGTGCCAGGCATCCCTTAAAGCGAGACTCTTTGTCAACAACAAACAAAATATTAACCGCGAAGATGTGAACGTTTAAGAAAATAAAGAAATTAATACGATGGAATTACTTTCAGTTGATCTATCCCAAGAATTTCAAATAACCCAGGATGTTTAATTGGCAGCTCAAACTAAACAAGTAAAATAATTTAAAAGCTTAAATCATTATTCTAAACTTGAATCAATACTGAAACATTATCAGGACTAATGAAAATATTCTTCAGAGTCTTACCAGTAGAATACCCCTTTTGAGTTCTCCAGTATCACCTGAACTATGATTCTTAGCAGTGTGAACAACTTCATTTCGACCACATCGATAATGGGACTTTCACCCAGCAATACCTCTTGGAAAATGAAAAGGTTACTGCTAATTTAAAGGACAGATGAAAGGGCATCAGTTGAAGTTTAAGATTCACCTTTATAAATAGATATTGAATGCATATTATAGATGCAAAAAATATTAAGAAATATAAGTAATCAATGATTCTTATTTTTTCGTAACATAACTGTAGACATTTCCACCCTCCCTCTAGAATAACAAGCAATTTTTCACCAGATAAAGATGTCAAGATACGTGTCATCTTTTTGTGACATGTATGAGTTACCTGCAACAATAAGAAATGGATGTGTGAGATAATCACATTGGTGGGCCTCTTAATAGCTTGTGAAATCAAAAATTGAAAGCAAATTTAAAGTTAACTTGTGAAGTGGAATAGTAGAGTTAATATAATTATATTAGTGGGTCTATTACCAACTGAAATTACCAATAAAAAGTATTGAAGCAACATACACAAATAAAACTATTTTGCCTCGCCACAACCTCAATTTAACATTATAGAGGAAACACATAGAACAGTCTGAACCATCTAATTCAGAAGATGACATACACCCAACGTTGGATGAAACTAAAAAAACATAATGCTCTTGCCTTATATAGTGATATAACAGAATTCTAAACAACTATAATTTGTGGTTATAATCATACTGGAGACTAGACGACAAATTATATACACAGTACAACCTTTACACTATTATAGCAAGGTAGGTTTCTAAAAGAAACAAAACATCTGAAGTACACACGAAATTAAATCCATTTTCCATTTCGTTATTATAGTCAAATTTAAAGTAAAGTTGGCACTTCAGATCTTGCATAAGTAAACCAGAACCACATTTAATAAGAATTATCATATATTTGAGTAAAATATAGATTCCAGAAACTCATTATACAAAGTCCAAAAGAAAAAAAAAAACAAAATCACCATGAAAAATAAGATACTTGAGTTTATGCATGTTCTTCTCAAGAAGATCTGGTGGATTCAGGGAAGATCAATGTTTTCTCATAAGACTTGACAATCATTAAAGAAATACATATTCATCAAAAAATTAGAATCGAAAGGTAACTCGAAGGAATTGCGAGGAATAAGTTATATCTAAAAGAAAATAATGAGTTTGAGGGAAGATTTCGCCTACCACAGAAGTTATGGATATCGAGGGAGATTTCACTATAAAAAATTTTAAATTAAACACCCCAAAACCTTGTATAAAATCACGGTATTTAGCTTCTTTATCATCAACATCAACAACACAATCAAGTAACTCAGAAGTACAATTTTATCCAAGTGAAGAAACTGCAAAAATAATAAAAACGCTAATCATATAAGGGATTAAATCAAGATGAACGAAAAGAAAATTTGACTGGGTTTCTAAGAATAGATGATATCTGTTGACATTCCTGAGAAATTTCTTTGCAGTGGGTTCATGTAATCGTGTAGAAACTGTTGTGTCTAGAAAGAGGGAATGAAGTGAGATAAATTAGGAGGTGAGTAGTGTTATCCATCGTGGAAACTAAACTAATAAGTTGAAGTTTATTAAACATGGGTAAAAACAACCACGTGTCCAAAGGGATGAACAATAGTCACGGATTAACAATTATGCGTGACAAATAGACATTAGTCCCGTTTATAGATTTTGTCGTGACAAGGGAAACCGTGACCAAAACCCATAATTCTACTAGTGCCAATACCCAGGACCGATCCCAATTCAGGTTTGGTCCCAAAACCGATCTTGAATTGATTCTGACTTGTGGTTTTTGATTGTTTATTTACTTGTTTAATATATATATTTCGATGTTGACACAAGTTGGAATTGGAAAGTTCATACGAAAATAAATATTTAACGCATTTATATAAACTTTAATATATTATTGTTCATGTATATTCCTTTGGTACTCATGGCTAGATCCTGATTAATATTTTTTAGTATCGAAATTTATATGCTTTTTATTTCCAGAAGATTGCATATAACTAGCTAATTATTTTATCAAAGTATCTGGATTTGTAATTAGCTAAATATGGTTGTGATACTAGTAGGATATCTAGAATTTTATGTAGAATATATTATTGATTATATGTCTTGGAAACAACATTTTGTATTCATTATAAATGAGTTATACATGGTAATATGATCAAATAATATCAAGACCTTTGTTAAATTCGGAAATGCTTTTATTGCATATTTTTTAATTTTTGAATCGATAGATCTTATTTGCAAACAAGCCTTGGTCATAACACTACAAATATTGGAGATTTGTATTGTTACAAACTCATTCTATAACACACCGATTTGCGTGGTAATTCATTTAAAATTAGCAAGTAGTCTGATTATATTTGGGAAAAAACACGATTGACTAGTTTAAAACCTTCTTTGGGATCAAGGATCGTTAGAGGGAAACTAAATTGTTATTTAGTTTTCGTTGTTTATTACTTATTGTTAACTAACATATAGTTATATTCTAGATAAGTTCTTGTTTATTCCATGGTCATTATCTTTTGATATAAGGCCATTCTAGAACTTCGAAGATCTGACTATAAAATATTCAGTGATTCAGAATATGTTGATACAATTATTGGTTTGCCAACTTTAACGGACTCCGTTTTATGCGAAAAATCATATAGTGGAATCAAGTCGATTTGCAGGTTGTTACTTTCAAAACATGCTATATATGGCCTCAAGAAAATAAATTTCCCGCTACATGGCCTTGAAGCATTACATGGCCAGTTACATCTAGCTGTGGTGATACTAAGCATGCTAGTTAATTACATCTCATTCTTATGAAGACATTGTTCTTAGGTTGTGCTACCACTTGCAAATTTATATATTCTTACTGCATGTGGCCTTTTAATAGATGATATTCTCAATTTCACCAATATAAATAAGTAGTCTAGGTCGTCACAAAGTTTCCAGTATCAACCAAATATATTCACTTATTGATTACATCTTAAGAAACCATAAACAATGGGATGAAAAACTCCATCTTGCTAATTGGTTTTAAACGTCCGAAATTAATGAGATGATTTTCATTAATATTATTATACCAGCAACAACAACTACTGAAGAGTTTAGGTGATCAGGTGCGAAGAAACAGTTAAACTTATTTAGTTGATTGAATCAATGTAGACACGACCCAATTTTGGAAGTCCGGGAATATTATCAGAAGTCAATTACACATGTTTTTGGTTGGCTTTAATTGACGAAAAATGCAAGCAAATTATTACTAAAATTATTTTATTTAATCAAATCACAACTCAATTTATTATGATTTTTTTTTATTTTTTTTAAAGTGTTTTAAGGATATGCTACAGAGTTAAAAATACAATACACTTAACAACATCACCAAAATAGCCTAGGATGTGAGTTTTTTCTTTTTTTCTTTTATGGAATTCTTTTAGAACAAAACTATAAAGATTCCTAAAAAGAATTTACGAAGCCAAATTATTTTACGATTATTGTCATATGTAAAATTGGATGAGACTGAGCCCTGAGTTAAGTCCATCTTTGTCTATTATTGTTATTATTATTCATATTCATAATTTATATTGGGTTACCGATTCATATAACTAAACGTGGTTTCCAAACCGTCGAATGCATATACTTGGATGTTGTAATTTGAGAATCCTATGATTCGAGATTTCAAATTTGATCAAAAAGACTCGATACACATAACTCTCACACCCATTTAACCCTTCAAAATTACTGTAGGAAAATCCTCAAAGGAACATTGATAAGATCGTTTTCCATGCCTTGTATACCAATTTTTTTATAAGGGTACTCCAATTTAGTAGAACCGTATTATATGTAATGATAGTTGAGTCTTAACCAGTATCATTATGTCACAGGTTATTTTTTATTTATTATGTATAACATGATACTCCAAATCCAATTTCATTTAATAGCAAGAACATATTGAAATAAAAGTAGAGAGTTGAGATATACATATGCCAAAAAAATAAAACTCTAAGGTGAATTGTTTATGGAAAGGAAAGCAAAACTCATAATTGTTAGACTCATAATACAAAATATACCTAAAAAGCATATGCACGCTGAAACAGATTAGTCTTTGTATCCAGCTAGACAAAAGAGCAATGATATCAACTATACAAAATTTCCCTACTAACTACCGATCTAAAAACTCAATGAGAAAGTAAATTCTCACCTACAAAATCAAATATGAAGTGTTTCCGGCTAAACATAATAACACCTGATAAAATCAAACATCACAAATAAATAAATAAATCGTGTGAAATAGATAAACAACGGAGAAATAAAAACCGTACCGCCTAAATAAAACAAAACAAACATAGAGATAGAAGGAGAATATGGAGAAGAAACTCAGCAGAAAAAATAAGCAAATGAGAATATGCAGAGGGAGAATCGGATCATATTTATATGTAAATGATTAGAGTGATAAAAATGATTTCTGATCATTGGATATGTATCTCGGTTTTTAAAATTTTACAATCAGATCTTGACCTTCCCTAAATACAAAAATAAATATCACCAACTCATAGGTGATGCTCAGCCAAAATGTTTAAGTATTGACGGCAAAAAAAAGTACTACCTCTGTTTCAGGAAAAGAGTTACTATCACTTTTTCAAATTGGCCTATTTTTAAGCTAAAATGGAAAAGTGATAGTAACACTTTTCCAGAAACGGAGGGAGTATTAAGAAAAACACTCATACAGTAGGTTTCCATTACCCAAATTTAATTCATCCAATCAGGAAAGGACAATTAACACTTCCACACTCCCTATAGTAAAATAAGTCATTTCAGCCAATGGAAAATGCGGGCTTTATTACTATGTAGTGTGGGATCTCAATTCGCCGAGTGTTTAGGATGTATTGATTTGTGCTTCGTGTATCCGATTATGTAGAGTTTGTCGGTCGTGCTTTACCGGTTGTTATTTAGATTAACACTTAGCAAACTTAGATTAATTATTATATATTATCAGAACATAATATGTATAACTATGCCTCTGGTGCTGAGAGTTACATAATTTTTATATTCACATAAGAACCATTTCTTGACCCGTGCAATGCATGAAAAGGCTGTATAAAATTACATCAAAAAGTAGTGTGAAATAATATGAGGTCTGAAGCTTCAAAGTTTCTTTATTATTATGTTACTAAAGCATGGCCTGTGTCTAGGTCTGTACATGGTACAGTTCGGTTCGGTTTTTTCCTAAACTAAAACCATGAGATTCGGTTTTCCTATTTATGAAACCGTCCCACACCATTTAATAACGGTTCAGTTTTGAACCAAACCATCTCAGTGCGGTTCCTAATCGTTGGTTTTGGAAAACTGATAATTATGTCTGTTCCAGGTAATTGACAGTGCAAATTTTAAAAAAAATTCCCTATTACATTAAAAGAAATTTGATATTACAAAACTCATTAACAAAAAAATGTAGTCTTTAATTATATGACAACCATGCCAACAAAACGAAGAACATTAGAATTCAGGAATTAATGAGAAGAATAGATATGATAAAATGAATGGCCTAGATTAAGTATTAGAGATTATATCAATGGCTATAAATTAACAGTTTTATCAATGATGTATCGGTTCGGTTTTGCGTTAAACCAAAACCGGAACCACTAAGATAGGTTTACACGTTCTTAAAATTATCCCACACCATTATATAAAAGGTTCAGTTCGGTTCGGTTCGGTTTTGCCTTTAACGGTGTGGTTCGGTTCGTTTTAGCGTTTTAAACGGAACTATGTACAACCCTACCTGTGCCATAAAGGCGCAGACCCGATAATAAATTATTGTGTGTGTCTGTCAATGTTGACCCGTCTCGTTCATTTGGTGTCACTATAAAAAGTCATAATCATTTCCGCTACCTTTTTAATTATCAAAAAAATAAATTCCCTTGATTTCCACAACCACATTCCCCATAAAAATATATTATTAAGCACAAGTTTAACAATAGAACTCTTCTTATGAATGTGTAGTTCCTTGCTAAAACAAGAGAACAACACAAAGACGACCTTTACCAGAGAAAGGTTAAAACATGATTTTAGTCGTCTCCTGCTATAAGATAAACTAAAATCAATCACAAACTCATATGAATATCAAACAATCAGATTATAGAATATACTAGATTATTAGTATTGTGACTCACATATGAGTTAAATCACCACAACCTTCTTTATGATTATGATATAGCAATCCATAAGATCAGATTCGAAAATCAAGTTGTCAATCAAAAGTCACAAATCATAAGAAAATAAGCCACGTATGAGACCAAAACTTAGATTTTACAATCCAAAATTTTATCTCATAATCGAAAGCAACACAAAGAGATTTTCAATAGAAACAAGAGTTGCAATCACAAACTATCATAATGGCACAAGAAAATATAAATAAAAACTTATCGTTAGTTTATTGATAGTTTAATAGATCATATACTAATATTGAAATTCATCAACAATTAATTAATTTATTCTAAGATGAGATCTAGAAGAAAATATATTCAGGTTGAACCTGGTTTTTGTTTGTCTTGAAAAGAACTCGACCTTGGATATCCTTCACTTTCCCAGAATCTAATAACTATTTCCGATAATTCTCGAGCAATTTCTGGATCTCTTCTGGCGGCATAAGCTAACAATGTTTGAACACAGTTCATTGCATTCCAAGTCAATTTATCATAAATAGCTAATGTGATTTTTATTCTTTATCAAATTATAAAGATGTTGAGTCATTGATGACTTGCTTTTTTTTTTTGCTTTCCAATCATCCTTCCAATATTTCCTTCAGTGACAGTCTCTGCCTTTATCTCATCACCAAACAACTCAATTTGCATAAGTTTGCGTAGTTTGATAAGATATGGAAAGATGAGATTTCGTTTCCCTTCAACAATTTTGATCATTTGGCTCAAGATTATACCACAAAGATCAATCTTCTTGTCACCTTCAAAGAGAAAGTAGACAAACTCAGCAAAGTCTTTGTCCCAAGGTGATTTATCTCTTGCACTAGCAAATAATATAACACTTGCTAGTTTTCCAAAAACTCTCATTTCAAAAGGTAATTCCTTTGTTGGAAAAAAAATAATTTCCCAGTCAACAACTTTTCCAATAAGGCATGATGAAATCACAGTATGCTCAACTTCTCTTCCATCAATCAGATGATTACGTTCAAGACTATACTTGATGGTTATAAAAAAAATTAACATCAAGTATAGATGCATGATAAAATCACATATGCATCTTATTTCTTTGATAAAATTTTAAAAACATCCCAAAAAACTCCTCGACAAACATATTCAACTCCATTAATTGAGTTTAACAGTACAGATGCATGACATCCCTTCAACAATAAAAACTAAAATCAAAATTACAATCAATCAAAATAAAAAAGAAAGTGAAATTTTATGAAAATTCATTAATTACTACCATAAAATCATGGAAGAGTAATCGGACAAAAGCCGGAGCCTGTAGATTGATTTCTATAGAGTTTAAAAATTATAGATCTTATAAAAAAATTCAGCAACTAATCAAGTTGAATCAAAATGAAAAACTAAAACTTAAACTGCCGTCTTCGTTTTAAAGAGTTGTACTCGGAGGGGAACGAAAAAATGAAATAAAAAACAAATCAGTACTCCAGGTTTTCATATGATGGTTATTTTAGTTATCAGAAAGATTATTTTTGGACTGGATCGTTTTGAAAAAGACTAACCCGTTTTTAAAAATGTATAATCTGGACCTTCTATTATCATGTTTGAAATTATAGGACTAGATAGTCTAAGGCCCAACGAAAATAGAACTAAACAATAAACATTTATTTCGAACCCTCATATATGGGCTTACACTTCCAATAGAGGGGCTTTTCAAGGTTTAAGGGACTAAATAGTTGGTTAGGGGATATCCTATGACAATAGAAAATGTCTACATTACCCTTCAATCTATAAAAAGTCTAATTTTCCCTTCAATATATTAAAACCTAAACAAAAAACAAAACCCTAACTATCGAATTCATTTTTAATTTTAAAATCATCCAACTCCTCTCCCAACCGTATCTTTTTATTCTCCTTATTTTCTTCTCCATTGAAATTCATCGTCTTCGATTAATCGGCGATAAACTCTATAGTAAAGATGAATAATCCTGCTAAAGGTGTAGAAAGTAGCAGTGATGGCAATAAAAATCAATCAAACCAACCTAATCAAGAGATTGAAGAAGAAATTGGTGGTGAAGGCATCGAAACTCCCCAACAAGAACGAATGGTGTATGTGAGGTAAGATTCGACAAAAACCCATTTTTTTTCTCATTTTTTTTGATTGATTTGTTGTTTGATTGATTGATTGATTCGAAAAAAAAAATATTAGGTTTTCAGAAACGTTTACGTTTGTTTTTTTTTTTCAAAACCCAACCGTAAAAACATGTGTTATATATTTTACGGTTTGGTTCCCAAAAGTAACTGGTATTTCCATAATTTTAAGTTTAGATTTTTATATATTTCCAACCGTAACCATATAGAATGAAGATGAAGATGATAGTTACGGTTGGATTTATGAAACAAAAATCTTTTACATTTAGGTTCAGTAGTCATAAACCAACCGTAAATTTCACTAATAACAATTATTATTTTTATTGATTTTTTTTGTTTGGTTTTCTGAACTGTAATTATTATTTACGTTTATGTTCGAATGTCATTTACCAACCATAAATTTCCCTAGGTATTTCAAATTTTGTTGATAATTTACGTTTGGGTTTAAACTGAAAATCCAACAGTAAAATTATTTACAGTTGGGTTCGATTGGTCTAACCTAACCGTAAAAAATCTTGATTTTTCAAATTTGTGCTTGTTTGTGTTGATTTTTTTTGAAATTACCTAACTTGTGATTTCAATTGTATTGCTTGTATGTTCTAGGAATAAGAATAGAGGAAAACCCAAGACCAAGAGGGGCAATACTTAACACCAATTGATCACACTCTCACCCCTTACCGCGAAGTTCATTTAGGGGTAGATAATAGAGGCGTGAGAAAGAATGATAAGAAGAAAAAGAAATTTTGAAGATAGGGTGGTAGTTCTAGTCATAATGTACTACCTCAAGAGGAAGATAATGTTTCCAACCATACATGGAAAACACTCAAGGCTTTGAAGATCTACCGGTGATGAGTGGAGGTGCACTTGTGATTAGAGAACCACCACAAGAGGAAGATACGAATGGAGAACAATATGTCGTTGAAGGCAAAGGTAAAGAAATTGTTGTTGCTTCCATTCAACCTCAACCTAAAGCGAAGAAAAGAAAGTCAAGGAAGATACCTTCACCGAAAGGCAAGCATATTCCCAAAGGCAAAGATATGTTTTTTCTTAAGAAGAAGAATGAAAGACTTTGGGGTGAGGCCCCAGATAGGTCTGCAATATTATTTGGTTATCCAAATTCATGGGTTGCCAAAGTTGCTGAGACCAGGATAATAATCTAAAAACTTAACTTGTTTTGTTATGATTTTCTTTGTTTAGTTTCAAATTATAACTTATTGGTATGATTTTGATTAAAAAAAATATTTTTATTCTTTGTAGGATAATACACATGTCGTGAAGAAATTGGTTCGTCAAAAGTCTCAACATTGGCCATTAGTTAAAGAATGTGAAGTCGTTTGTACTCTCGTGATGGATACAGGGTTAGTGCCCGGACTTACCGATTCTATGTTGGAATATGATAGTGTTACTTGCACAGCCTTCAGGAAACGCTATTGTCCTGAAACCGATACATTTCATTTCCCATTCGGCGAGATATCAATAACGCCAGATGATGTCAAGTCAATTCTTGACTTAGAAGTTGAAGGAAAAGCTGTGTATAAAGATTTTGACAACAACATGTCTTGGAATGATTTTTGTGTCCTTTTTAAAGACACACTTGGATGGGAGAGAAAAGAAGCCGAGTGGGAGTTTCAACAGGCAGCCGGAGATAAACCGGGTGAAGCAAGGAAGAAAGGTTTAGGTATGACCAAAAACATCTTGTTACGCAGTCTTGGAGAGAAGTTTGGAGGAACCATGTAGAAGGAAAATGATGGGGAGGTGATAGACGCAACTAGAGCTATGCATACAGCATGTTGTATCTTCCTGGTACCATATTCTTCGCGATAACTCAGGAAATATGGTGAACGCTCATTTTCTACAATGGTTGAAGGATCTCCAGAAGACACATGAGTATTCATGGGGCATTGCCACCCTCGCTTATTTGCTCGCCAACCTTAGAAAATCCTCGATGGTTGGAGCTACTGAGATTTTCGGGAATACTGGTCTTCTCCAGGTAATTTATAAGGTTGATTTCAATTTTTGTCAATTTTTTTTTTGCGCATTCTCTTTTATATATATATATATATATATATATATATTTGTTATCTTCATATACATGGGTCTATGACCACTTTATGAGCCTGGCTCCTAAGAAAGGATAAAACGGTGATTTTAATGGTCATACAGGAAAGAAATTCAGATTCATCGGTACTCAGTCAAAGCGGAAAGAAGCTCGGATAGCAAAGAAGAGGATTGAAATTGATGTTTGCACCGTAGAAAATGTGGTGTATGATCCTTATTTAAAACTTGTCAAAGATGATAAAGATAAAGAAGATGAACGTGCTTTTAGTGACTTGGTAGGCTACACCGGACCTTTGTACCATCAGTTTGGGTTCGTAAATACCAACCCTCGTCGAACTCTCCGCCAATATGGATTTATCCAAACCAAGGTATCAATTGAAGCCTTTAAATTGTGTGTGAATGGATCTGTAATCGAAGGCCCCAGTATCATGCTTAACTACACCCCAACGCCTTCAATCGCTGTTTGGAACGACCGCCATAAACCGGAATACCAAATCCAAAGGGGTAGGTAACTCCAATTGCGGGCATAAAAGAGGCCTTAGTCATCCTAATATGGTAAATAATGAACCAGAAGCTATGAGAATTATTCAAAGGGGTCAAGGAAATAACACAAGTGGTGGTCTATTTGATGTGAATTGGAAAAATCTATATTTTAATCTGGTACGTAAATCACTTATGCTATTAATGTTTTTAAAATTTTATTACGAAAGACTCAACTAATATTTATTTTCATATGTAAATAGAAAAAGAAAGAACTTGCATAGGCAGAGAGTATGACTTTATGCATTTGTAGAGGTGATCCGATGACAGTTGATGAACAAAAGACCCTGCAACACAAAATCAAGAAGCTTCATGAACCAAACCAGAATGACCCGGAGTGGAGCTTGAAGAGGACTAGAGATGATTCAATAGGTGCGAGTACTAGCCAAAGTCAGTTGCAAGCTAGTAATAAAGAGACACATGATGAAGCCGAGGATGTGCAAGGTCGTGGTCGTGGTCATGTTCGTGCTAGTTCTCGTACTCGTGGTCGTGGTAGCACGACCATAAAAGAGTTCATGGTGGTGCTCGTAATACTCGTGTCGAAAAATCTCCTCCTCCTTCTCCTTAACTCTATCTTAAATATCAAAATTCTATCAAAATTTGGTTGTTTATCTGGGTGGATTTTAGCTTATTGGGATGAATTAATCTTTTGAGTTTTAGTTTGAACTTTAGTTTATGTTAGAGTTAATGGAAAAATGTAGCTCAATTTAGTTAGAATGAATAAAGAAGTTTTTATTTAAAATTTATGTAGCTAAATTAAAAGTGCAAGAAGAATTGTTTTGCTATATTTGTGTGGAACAAGTTAAAAATATTGATTTATTTACAAAAAATTCAACTTGAAAATCAAACAAAGGAGAAATCAAGTCAAAAGACAAAACAAAGGATTTTTTTCGGTTGGGTTCGCAAGTTCAAACCCAACCGTAAAACTGACATTTTTTTCTTCCCAGACTTACGGTTGGTTTTGCAGTCCAAGGACACCGTAAATAAGAATACCCTGTTTTACGGTTGGGTTTTAAATTCCAAACCCAACCGTAAATTTTCCTGAACCATCAAAAAAAAAATAATCCTAGTTCTTACGTTTTCTTTAGTTTTTGTTTGATTGAATGACCCAATTAACCTTAAATTTAGTTAGAATGAATGAATAAATTTAAAATTTTGATTTGTGAACCTAAATTTGAAGTTAAATTCAATGCTAAAATTAGGTGCTCAGGATTATTTACGGTTGGGTTTGGAAATTTCAGACCCAACCGTAAAAACTGGTTGTTATTGGAATCCAAATATACGGTTGGTTTCGTGCCTGAATTCCCAACCGTAAAGTTTTAAATTTGAATTTTTATACACTATTTGACAGGACAAAAGAGCCATTTGAACAGTGTACGACTATATTTTCAAAAATTTAGTCGTTACACTAGCCTTTGGATGTTTATTGTGTATAAAAGGAACTCTTCTCTCAATAAAAATCCTAATACTTCTCAAATTATATCATATTTTCTTCATCTAGTCAAAAAAATTAACACTTCTCAAACATGGCTACTAGCTGGTCCACCAACGAAGATGTTGCAGCTGTTCGGGCGTTACCACAAAGCATGACTCACATCTAAAAATCAATTCTTCTCAAACCTTGGAAATTTTTTGGAACCGTATTTTCAACGTTTTTGTGGGCTTAGACGGTAATAGAAGCGGAAGAACATGGAACGTAGTCAGGGATAGATTCGAACAACTCTATGATCGTTGTTATTGTTTTAGAACTCATTTGTACAATGCCAAGTTTAATTTTCCTGAG